>MOOZ01001804.1:162160-177484 GCA_002930495.1 Cecropterus lyciades | reverse complement strand
CTTGTCTGCCACGCAGTGGGTCCCGGGTTCGATCCCCGGCCAGACAGACATTTGAATGATGAGTTTAGATTTCTGTTCCGGGTCTGGGTGTTTGTGTATTCGTCTTTGTGTGTCCATGGCACCCACGACACAGGAGAAAATCCTACTGTGAGGCTATGAGTGTAAAAACGATTCTTTTTTAGAACTACGGCCAGTTCATAGCTATGAATCTATATTCATTAAACAATGCGTCGCCTGAAATAAAAAGCTTGGCTTGAACCCCATCTCATGTTCAATCGATACAAAAAAAACGCGACATTAACTGCAATAGTTAACAAAATAACTCTGTTTACCATATTTTTTCATCCATGCTTATAATCTTAATGATTTAAATACTTGCAATGTCATCAAATCTAATTAAAGGGGTGCAAAACTCTAGGTCGCGACGGCAGGGGAGGCCAAATTAATACAATCTGCATTAATTTAATCCGAGCAGATTTCACTAATGGCTTGTAATTTGTTCTGCTTTGTAACGGCAGCACTGAGATGAGAATCAAAATATTGAAAATTACATTAAAGAAAACAATATAATTATAATTTAACTTTTTTTTGATACTTGCATGTTTTTTTTTAATTGTATTACAGTTATAACTAGATTGGTTAAAATACTTCTTTTTAGTTGAATCTTACTTGCTTTACTCTTTACTTGCTAGTGCTGCTTGCTAATAAGGTTGTATTTCATATGAACATATTCCGAATCATAAAATTAGGAACATGTTAACTTGCGATTATGCAGTATTGCATATAAGTTACATGAGGTTCGGTAAGTTACCCAAGTATTTAGCAAAAATGTCAAGCTAATTGGTTAGGTTAGAGTTGTTTGTGAATCAGTGCTCGTTTTACGAAGCATAAAGTTAGAACAAAATCAGTATCCCTTCACCAAAAATAATCTTTGAAAAGATTATGTTCCGGAAGATTCACAATCTGCATGGATTATTTTTGTCCCAAACAATTCGCGGCTTCCCTCGACCGTGGATCCGCTGATAAACCGCAAATAAAATTACCGACACGCCATTTTTCAACGTCGGCTTCGGCACGTATTAATCTGGAGGCAGCTTCTGAGTTCCTCAAAATTGCCTCCAGATAAAATGAATGATCAATTAGAAGCGCAGCGCGAAGACTATCTCGGATATTTTTTAGTTGGGAAAAGTCTGAAATGAAATGAAGACCTTGACCGTGCATTGAACCCTTAAATATTAAATATATCCCTTATTTTTATTTCACCGTACACAAGTATTTTCTAAAAGGTGGTAACAACCTTTATTCTTCGACTACGGAGGTATCAACTAATTAGTAGGTATTACTACTACTACCGCCTACTAACAGCCGTGGTAAGCGCTGTTGCGTTCTGGTCTAAAAGGTGTGGTAAGTGAGACATACTTATCCGAGGCGTCCCAACCTAGTCCACTGTAGGACTTCGGTTGCGTTCCGATGGAAATCCCGATATCTTCCACACAGCGCTGAGGACGGCCAACGGGGGGGTTTTAGAGCGGTATAAATCCCACATAATCCGGCATTGCTCCCACGGCATCGGTTACCTTTTGAAGATTTCCCCCTTGAAAACAAAAAAGGGTAGCAACGCATCTGTGGCC
Source organism: Cecropterus lyciades (assembly GCA_002930495.1). Classification (NCBI taxonomy): domain Eukaryota; kingdom Metazoa; phylum Arthropoda; class Insecta; order Lepidoptera; family Hesperiidae; genus Cecropterus; species Cecropterus lyciades. Next base: position 175,853 of record MOOZ01001804.1, on the reverse strand, counting down.
AAGCTCAGGTAAGACTCTGAAATTACCTAGGGTTGATTACGATGCTGTGGAGCATGTCCATGGACAACAGTAGCCACTTACCGTCAAGTGGACTGCATATTAATTTACCGGATCAGTATGAAAACGGTCAACGAACATGCTGCATCATTAAAAAAACATTAACTCGATTAAAAACCTTATCCTTTTGTTTCTACTAGGTCCCTACGTCAAGTGAATGACTCAGCGTTCTCAAAATAGCTGAAAAATATTTCGCAGCAGCATGACGCATGTAAGTGGCTCGATTCAGTTCGGAAAATGGAATTACACGTTCCTGCAACGTCGTCAGCGCCATTTTGACGAAAATGAAGTTACATTTTTGTGAATGCGACTTCATTTCGGCATTTCGTTGCAGGTCACGTGTGCGATGTAATCCTGTAAAGATATGAAGTTCTGTAAGCTGCAATATGCTATCTTACTTATTCATACATACTCGTATATTGTGAAAGTTATCTTTGTGTAAAAACAAGAACGCTTGCATTTGTGCTGGCATTGATTCTTTACGAATGGAATCGTGGTCTACGACATATATTCGGGGTAAATGTAACTTATATTAGTATTTATAACTATAAAAAAAACTAAACTGACTAGAAACATCTACTGCTAGATAGAGTCATAGTATAGTATAATCATGTAATAACATGATTACAATACGATAGTATTCTTTTAATATTACAGGCTACTTAACCAAATAGACAGTACCAAAACACAATACTAAATAATCCTGAATAGTTTTAGTATTGACACACACGATTAAGTTTTATTTACTGGACTCAAACAAATCGTTCGTATGATAAAGTTATATATTTCAATTAAAGTTAGAGCATTCATATCCTTTACTACCTTAATTTAGCTTTTATCATAACGAGAGGTATTTATGCTGAGCACAATAACGTCCACTCTTAAATTGGATGTTGGTATAGGAGCGGGCGAGGGGTGAGGAGCTAGGGCGGCAGGGGAGGCGGGGTTTGAAGATTACCTGCTCCGGAACAGTACAGTACATCGTTGGGAAATACGATGTATTGCGGCGATAAACAAACTGTAATGGTTGTGTTTCAATACTTGGAAAAGTTTTACTTCGACTGGATGGAGTCGCTGTAATGGGGCTCATTTTTCACGTGATGGAATACTTTTGTGAACTTACAACGATTGAGAACATATTTATTGTACCATATGTTATTTACTTACTTTGAAAGTAGTCGTGGATTCCTGGAAGGTAGAATTTCTTCTTTCCTCAGTTACCGAGTGTAATATTTTATATGGCTACTGATAACTATCCGCTCACTTTCCTATGAGGCGACCATTTTAGTCGTCAAGAATAACAATTCATGTGTGACTTCATATAAAATTTCTGTACTACATGAAGTCGCTTACAAATTTATATGGGCGGCAGTGACCACTTCCCATCAGTGTACTGCTCGTTTGCTACTAAAATTTACAAATAAAATATACTTTTTATTAACTTACTACAAAATCATCGTGAAATAGATCACTTATTATATTCTTCAACTGACGAACATATGGCAACCTTATTTAAAAAAAAGATTATCAAGGTGTCTATGAATGGTAGAGACCACCTTAAATTCAATTCGAAGTAGAAAGAAGTTAATCATTTACGGCTACCAGAACTAAGTTGTAAGCCCTCATTTGATAAATCTGCCTTACCCAGTCATAATACAGATATTCCAGCCTCTCATTCGCAGATAGTTATAAACGAAGCAAGTAATGGCGGTCACGTCGCAAACTTGCCTGCAGGGTAAGCCTGCCCAATGAAGGCCGGATTATCGCCAGAGTTCTAATTTCCCGGCTTTGAATTGCTTCTTTCGATGGTGTCTTGATTAAAGTTTACACGTTACTTAGATAACTTTAGTTTTTATGCCATATTTACATCTTAAGACACGATGAATGTAATATAAGGAAATAATGTTTTATAATAAACGTCATAACATATTTTACACTATAGATATTGTCGTAAAAACGTACACTAAAACAATCATTAATATTTCAAGAATATTGTTCTCTCAAGAACTCTCCAAGGACCTTTTTCCACGCGTTTATATTTGATCAACTCGATCATATACATAAAATAATATTCATCAAACTTCCAGAGCCGTATAAATATTGAAAAACATTTTTTATTGGCATAAATCTAGATAACAAGCACATGTACGTGAATTTCGGTTAAAAACAATCCCGGAAAAGTGGGTAACAGTGAGTGGAATAATTAAAAACCCGGTTCATCGGTTTTCTAAGTCAACAGCGAGCCCTCACTCGGTTATTTGTTCTCCCCCTCCCCTCTTTTGCCCCTTTAACCTACTTGTCTTACTGTAAATAGTAAGCGCTAAGCGATTAACAGTTTCTGAATGTAATAAACAATTGAAAATTTCTTTTTATAACGTTTTTAATCCTTAAACAAAGTCGTGGCCGACGTCTTAACTGCTGAAGCATAAAAGTGCGAATGAAACTTTGCCACTAACCACCCACGTAACTTCCGACTGCGTCCAACGATAATTTACATCGTTCAAGATCTATGCTAGCCGCGGCTATACACGCTTCGTTATCAAAAATAATATTGTAAATGGTTATCAAATAGTTATTGAACTAAGTATGTATACTTTACAATTTTTTGATCAGATTTAAATAACAAACGGGCATGCAGTCCATCTGATGATAAGATAAGTGATCACTTCCGCCCATGAACATCTGTAATCCAACCCCACATAAGATCAGGGTCTTACATGAGGTATGTCTCTCTTACCAGATCCTTTAGACCAAAACACAGTAACGTTTACAGTGCTGTTATTTGGTAGGTGATATTGCACAAGTGGGGCAAGCCCCGAGGCTCCCCGTCGGCGTACAGACCCATCTGCCTGTTAAACGAGGCGGGCAAGCTGTTTGAGAGGATCATCACCTCTCGAATCACTAGGCACCTAGCCTGTCACGGCCGGACCTGTCCGAAAACTAGCTCGGCTTCTAGCAGCGGAGATCGACCGTGAACGCCATCCTCCGTGTCCGGACGCTCTCAGAGCAGGCCGTCTCCCAGGGTAGAGTAGTCTTGGCGGTTAGCCTTGACATTGTCAACGCTTTTAATTCTCTACCCTGGAGCGCATCCACTTCTCTGGCAGCGTTCGCGGGAGGAACGTCGTGCGCGGAGTGCCACAAGGTTCGGTACTTGGTCCACTACTGTGGAATATCGCTTAAGACGCGGTGCTGAGAACGGTGCTCCCACAGTNNAGCATCGTCTGCTACGTCGATGACACCCTTGTCCTCACGGAATGGAAGTGTTATGAGAGGACAGCACGGCTAGCCGAACTCGGAGTGGCACGCGTCATAGCGATGATCCGTAGGTTGGGCCTTGAGGTAGCGTCCTAGAAGACCGAGGCGACGTGGGCACCACGGCCGAAGGCTGAGAGTCGAGCCAGCTGAAACCGGAGTGGATGTCCGGATAGGCAAGTACATGAAGTACCTTGGCCTAACACCGGACGGCCGCTGGTGCTTCGACAAGCACTTCGATCGTCTTGTCCCCCGAATTCTCATGGTGACGGGTGCAATGGACACTGCTGCCGAATCTCGGGGGACCAAGGGAAGAAGTCGGCCGCCTATATGCGGGGGTTGTGCGCTCGATTGCGCTCTACGGGGCGCCGGTGTGGTCGGACAAAGTATCTGGCATCCGGCGGAACGCGCGGAAGTTAAATTCCGCGCAACGTATGATCGCAATTAGAGTCGCCCGCGGTTATCGTACCCTATCGTACGAGACGGCGACAGTCCTGGGACGGTTTCCATCCTTGAACATCCTGGCGGATATTGAAGTGACGTGTGTTCGTAATAAAACACAACCGTTCGGGATGAGACTTCTTTTATTACTGCCCCAATATTTAATACATTATAGCTTAACCTAATATGCATGCACACACAGACAACATAGCTTAATACTATTCTTACGTACACTACACCTCCAGGGGTGAAAAGAAAAAAAAAACATTGAAAATGGTTTTTTTTTTCTTTTCATCGGACGCACGGGGTCTTCCATAAGATCCGCGTCCTCCGTCAGGGGATTGACTCCTTTGACCCAGAGATGATCGAAGTGCTTCGGAGGAGAGCCAAATGGCGCGCTCTGAGGTGTTGGCGTGATCGACTCAAGGAGCCGTTGTATACGCCAACGGATGGTCGACGCTATCCTACCGAACTTTCGAACCTGGCTGAAGATCAACGGTCGAGTGACCTGCCGCCTGACTCAGATACTTACCGGACATGGCTGTTTTGGTCAGTATCTGAACATGATAGGAAGACAGGTGACTGACCTCTGTCACTATTGCGGGCACGACGAGGATTCCGCACAGCACACGCTCCAGTACTTCCCAGCATGGGGGTCTGAGCGGCGGATCCTTGTCCAAAAAGTAGGAGCGGACCTCTCTCCAGCGGCCATCGTTGAGGCGATGGTTCAGCAGACAGCTTGGGATGGCATAATCACCTTCTGCAATGATGTTATGTCTGCGAAGGAAGACGCCGAACGCGCCAGAGAGCGCGCTGAACCCGCTCGAAGAAGGAGTCGATGCGGGCGTTCGTAACGCCCTATGGCGCCGCATCCCTGTAGTTCCGGGATCAGAATAGGGCTACGGTGTCCCCTGCATGTCGTAAGAGGCGACTAAAAGGAGCTTCCGGGTTTGCGGGCAGCAAGAGTGGGAGCACGGCCACCGAGGAGGTTTAAGTGCGGTAAAAATCTTTCAAAGGTTTCCCCCTCGAGAACAAAAAAAAAACAGTGCTGTTATTGAGCTGAATTTAATCTTAGACTTGCTTTTTTATACCATTATTGCAAATATTTTTGACAAAAATTTAAATTATTTATAAAATCATATTTATTGACTTTTATAGCTTTTAGCTACTATTTAGCGGGGGAACAGGTCTCTACGCCACACTCGCCAACTTCCAGATTACTCAATCCAAACTCGCAAAGCAAACTTGGATTTCACCTCTCGCGAATAACTTAGCGGATTGCTATTGGAAGTAAAATTAACGCAATTACTTTTACTTCAACTGGACCCTTATGTTTTTATAAAAGCGGCTGACTTTTTAGTTTCCCTCTAATCTCATTATATGCCTAATAATTTAAATATCCGCATTTTGTTTTGTAGCATATAACAAAAGTGCGATACCAACTTCGATTATGTTATTAAATCCACTTTATGATTTCGATACTTATAGTAAATAATATCGTTAAGTTAAATCGAACGAACGACTACAAAGCTTAACGATTTTGTGGCCTAGCAAATTTTCAACATCAATGGAAGTTACATTTGTCTTTACATTTTTTTTAATTACCAAGTCGAAATACCGAGATCAAGAAAATACTTATATTGAAAACTGAAAAAGTTACGAAAAAATACCAACTTAACGAGCCTAACGCAATCCCATAACTACTTTTAGTTTACTTGTAAAACACCATAAGTAATGATAAAAGACAAACCATGAAACTAGGTCTGCAATTCGTCGAAATCTCTAATTTGTCCTTGTTCGAAGAGCGTCCAGGGACTATCTGAAAAGGTTTTCAATAAAGTCCATACGAAACCCCGGTACTTTTAGTGTCCGGGAGAAAATCCGGATAATCGAATGAAACGCAACAATATAAAACGATTCTTACATAAAAAAAACTATAGTAAATCGAATTCAAGTACACTTCAGGAACTTGTGCACGCCCAAAAAATATGATGCCTAAAAGAAAATCTCAAATCCAACAAAATGTTTCAGGATTAAACTTTGTGTTTTGTGATAACTTACGGAATAACATGGTGATGTGAAACTCATCTACTATTCGGAGTTAATTGATCATATCTCACTGTTGGATGGACATTAAGTTCATCTGCATGTATGTATCTATATATGTATATTAAAGCGGAAGGATGCTCACTCACTCACGTATTGTCTAAACATCACAGAGCCTAAACTACTGAAGGTAGGAACATGAAATTTTGACAACAAATTCCTTTTATGACGTAAAAGTCAGCTAAGGACGAATTTTCTGATATTCCACCCCTAAAGGGGTTAAAGAGGGGATGAATATTAATAGGGTAATGAAAATCCATCAATTTTGATGCAAGCAATATGAACCTATATTTGGCTCCCTAGAGTTTGGAAAACTAAACCTACGGAGTTAGAGATTCAAATATTGTTTGAAAGTCCGCTTAGTTAAAAAAAATAATCTTATCAATTCTTCTCTCTCATAAATCTACTATAAAATACCTGTTTTTGCATTTTTAGAAAATGTATCTCTTAGGGAAGAAATAAGGGTCGAAATTGGTTTGAAAAAATCTTACTTCTAATTAGTATTAAGCTCTTGTGGTAGAAGTATTGTAATCGGCGAGGCAAAGAATTTTACAGGATTTTCTGCAAACTTCACCCTGAACAGGTTAAAATGGGGGTTTAAATCCTGTCAACAGAGATTTCATGGGTCTAAGTCCAAGGAGCGGGAGAAAAAGAGAACAACTTATATACCTCGGGGCCTCAAGATTACACGCGCGTTATTCCCGTATCCATCTCAAAAAACAACTGACACAGGAGCTCCCACTCCAAGTCAGAGGTGATCTCATAAGGGGTCCAACAGGAGCCTGGCCGCGGCAGGACGCAAAAGCGTTCATGTGGCCTCGCCACTTAACATACAGAGAAAAACCTACTGTCTTTCTCTGTATGGGGATATATCTCTATCACCCCACTGAATCCATGACAGATATCTCCACAATAACCCCTTTATTGTGGTGATATCTGTCATGGATTGTATATAGATATAAATAGTGTATAGAAATTCCACATTTTTAAATTAACGGGAGCTTAAACTATAGTTTTACGCTTTTATTTCGAGATAAAGACTGTGATACTGCTGTCGACAACACTCATGCCCGGAGCCGGTGACTCTTAACAAAACCCCCATTAGGTGAGGCCTTTGTCTAGTAGTGTATCTGAAAACTCTAATAGATAGATTATATTATAGTCTGCACGAACGAAGTCGCGGGAACTGGTAGTCATTGTATATATCTTTTGCACGCTCAACAGCCCGAACAGCTATTATTATTTTTTGGATTCGTCTTACTTTTCAGACTTATTTAAGCTACATATAATTTTTAAATATGACCCCTGCAAATATAAAACAAAGCCGAGAATATTTTATTTCATAACAACATGAACACCAGATAAAATCTTGGAAACAAAACAGTACAAATATATATTTATAATGTTTTTATTACTATTAGGACGCAAATTCCCAGAAAAGCATTCAATTAAAAATAAATCGTTGTAAAGACAAAATAGCGACTGCTTTAAAATTACTATCTAAAAAAGGAAAGATAAGGACTAATGCCATGATAAATAGCATAATAATAAAATGGCATGTTCCATTAATAGGTAAATTAAAAACAACATATTACGTAGTTAATTATATATTTGTGAAAATTATTGCATTACGCTATGTGAGTAATTAGCGTTAGAGCTGCCCTCACTCTTGTTGACTTTTGACCCGTATCTAAACTTAGCTGCAACGGGATAGTGAGGTTTGGCTAGTTGTGGGTAAACACCCATGTCCAGGGTTACATGTAGCCCTTTCACCACAACTGTCCTATACCGCACCGCACCTCGCACCTCAACCCGACCCTTGCCCTCGCCACCCTCACTTCACACTCTAAACCGCAAAGTTAAATTAAGGCTCCCTACAACTGTTAATTGAAATTATTCAAGTCTCGCATGTAATGGCACTAATTCTGTCAACCGATCCCAATTACATTTGAATGTGGGAAACTAACTTACTAAATGTCGATTTTAATTAACCGACATTACTTTCAATCACTTCCTAATATATGATGCTTATTTGTTAATTTTAAAACAAAAGTAAATAAATATTTGAAATATATACCGAAGCTTGGAAAGCATAATACAACATGTAACGAATTTAATTTTACAACGGATTGTTTTCGACAAAATGTTACGAGTTTCAACAATGAATGACAGTGTATTTACGGATCATAGAAATACACAAACGTAAGCGTGGAATCGTTCCAAAAACAAAATTTGCATAAAAGGATCGACAAGGAATTTTCCTTATTAATTGACTTCCTTGGCGACTGAAGTATCTAATCTTAAGAAATCTTACACCGAGGGCCACAAAGCATTCACGTCAAATATTTCTGTATAAATGTAAGTATATATGTGTTCGGTCATATAAAGCCACGAAATTTTGCTGCTAATTGTAGCGGAATTGCCAAAATTCGTTCAACGACGACACTTGCCAAACGAATGTTTCGTGGCCGAGCGGTATAACAAAGTATTTGATACGTCTCTCACAGGTAACATAGTGTAATCAAAACATCATTTTAATAAGACTCAATTTACAACCTCCGCTTTACACGCTTTAACGACAGATATGCTAAAGTGGTGCAAAGTGCGGGTATATTTTATAAAATTGTTGGGCAAACATTTTAGTAATTGTGCAAATGCACAAAATTGTCGATATTGCTACCACTAAGAAATTAATTCCTAATTAAACTGATATCAAAAATACGCAGTCACGCAAGAAAATGCAGAACAAACATAAGCAAAATATGTAGGTGTTTCATCTAACATTTGAGCAACGAGCGCACACAGCGGAACCAGACCACACCGTCCATTTGAAAATCTGTGCCTTTTTATTTATTTCGTGCAATAAACATGAAATGTATGGTGCTTATCTGGCCAGTACAGCCACGAGCTTGTATCTGCTGAGTTATCTCCGCGCCCTACGTGTGTGGCCGGCATTAGCGCTGAATTATGTAGAGCTGATGTTTGTTTGACGTAAGAAATTGTGTTCGCCGCATAATTTTGTAATCAAAGAGACTGGGTCTCGCAAGAAATATTTAAATTTGCGTATAAGCTACAAACATAACCACTGAATTTACGTTTATGATGTGGCTAGATGATTATCCTTCAGCGTAAGCTGCTTCAAACTTCAATTTCATACCTAGATATTTCTGTGTTAAAATAGTAATGTTTTGGAATGGACGATGCTGTACGACATAAATACTGTAGTAATTTGTTTAACTTAAATCCTTTTTCTTTGAACAACTTAACCATTATCCTTATGTAACACGTAGGCAACGAATACCGTAGCTCATGTGAATCACAGTTTTCATCTCTCATATATGAACCTTACCAATCTCTTATCAGTCTCCGAAACCGAAACATATGATACGCACATTGAATATAAAAACAAAATACTGAAACACATTAATGCTACAATACGGACACGCATAAACTGTAAAAGGTTTTAAAAAGAAAAATACGGCAACCCTGCGCGTCGCGCGGTGTATAGGGTGCGGGGTGCGGGTGAGCTCGTAAAATATAAATGTGGAAGATGAAGACGGATATGAAACGGTTTTTAGGATTTTTTAGCATCAAACGATTTCAAAAACCGGCAAGTATCTTGAATGGCACTTAATTGCGTCAATCGCAATAGTATTTTAAAAAGACTTCTAATCAAATAGATTGGAACTCGTGGAAAAACATCAAACAAACAACAACATTAAAAAACTAATATGTTACTTTCAAATATCATCAAATAACGTTGCCGCACAAAATATACCGTTTCACCAAAAATATGGAGCGTTAAAATGGATTGCCAAGTGGACATACATATTCGTTTTCATAACTTGTTTTTAAAAGTAACATTACAAAATAGACCTGCTTTTAATTCCATCGCATGAACATTTCACTCTTATCAAACCAGTGAAAACTTTTAGAGGCCGCTGTACTATGGATTAATGCATTGATTTTTAGAATAATATGTAGCCGGTTATACTTTAAATCAGGGCTCGGCAACATTTTGGCAGACATGGGCCACATCGTGATAAAATAGATAAAGGCAGGCCCGCACTTTTAAGATGCTTTTGTGCCTAATAGATGCAAATGCACAATTCATTATTTTAATATAATTAAAACAGATGAAAGTGAAACAATGTAAACAAAAAATAATATATAAAAAAGACTTCAAAGTACTTAAAAACTAAATAAATAATAGTTTAAAAAACTTAAAAAACACGCTTTTGAAGCTTGTTTCAAAAGCGTGTTTTTTTAAGTTTTTTAAAGGATTATTTATTTTCTACTTTTTAGTCGAACTAGTTACGAAAGCATGTTTTTTTTAGTTTTTAAACAATTATTTATTTTTTCTTTTTTATAGTTTAATAATAATTTTATAGTAGGGAAAATGATTTTAGCGCATCGTATGTGAAAACAGCTTCTCTGGTATCAAAACCAAAATACTAAGTCATATTCAGCTTGCATCAAAATTGGCGGAGTTGCAAATAAATTTGCAACCCCTTTTTCACCACTTTAGGGGATGATATTCCAGAAACGGTGAAATATGTGTTCTATTATATTAAACCGCAAATCCAAATACTAATTTACATAAAGCTTACGTCAAAATTCGGGAACTTTCATACAAACGTTCACCCCCTATTTAACCCTTATAGGGTATATATAAAGAGGTACATGTAGAATATTGTATTGTCATCGGTCCTTGATAAGCGTGCAAAGTTTCAACTTAATCCGATGTTTCAAAGTGGGTAAAAATCGCATTCATAGATTCCGTTACATACATACAACTCAAGCTTATAAAAGTGTGTTAAAAAGTATGATATAATTTAAAAGCAGTCGTGGGCCGCAAGAAACCAGGTTTCAGGCCGCAAGTGGCCCGCGGGCCGCGCCCATATCTAGATAAAAATATACAAGTGATTTGGCACGTAGTAGAACTAAAAGTATAAGCAGATTTTTTTCAAATAAATCGATTATATATTATATAGAATAAAGAACTAGCTTATTGCTGCGACACCGCCCGCTTCAGTCACGTTTACGGTAATGAGTAAATTATGTATGTGTGTTTGTTATCTAGGTCACAAAATATCTGTAAATTTTTTGCCGAATCCGAGCAATAATTTTTGCGTGAAATAGAAACGAACATACGTACATCCTCACAGACTTCCGTCTTTATAATATTAGGTAGTGAAAATGTGTAATTTCAATCTAAACTATTTTGCCTTTCAAAAAAGTCACTTTGACTATAAAATGTCACTCTTTGCCTATCTATTTTACAATAGGATACTATTTTAAATAGGAAACACTATTTTGATTACTTGGTAGTAAGTGGCAGCCTCCATAGATATGTATAATTAAAACTGGATAAGATAATAGTCTCCTAAGGTGGCCCATAGATGCGTTGTGACCCCTAGGAAGTTAGTTGGAACGCCTCAGTTAGGTGTGTCGCTCTTACTACTCCACCCTACTTTTCAGATCAAAACACTACAGTGCCTAACATTGTATTATTACGCAGCAATAGGTATGGCGGTGGCACTTCCGATATCGAAGCATGAAGAATTCCACCATCTTCAGTCACGTCAGTCAGACATATGTCTTCTATCACGCGTGTTTTCTGATACCACAATATATATCTCGGTTAATTCTATATTGCTATTTATTTTCTCCATTTAATCCATCCAGGTAAGGATTATTCAAACAAATGAAAGGAAGTAGTTTCGTGCCTTTATTTTTCACATCGCTAATATCATCGTTAACCCAATTTACCTCTTTAAGCACCAGTAAATCCCTTTGTAAACGGCCAATTATTATAGCAACCAAGTGGGTAGCAACTCGCAAGAGCGAACTATCTAACTCGGAGCTCCCAAACGAGCTGGCCGTCAGTTACCTGTAGGGATGTAAGGATATACGATTATCGATATATTGGAATAATATAGATATCGACAATATTTCAAATTGTATATAGCAACACTAAGACTAAGTTGACGAAAGGTGATCCTTGTCACAAAACTTTCATATATTGTAGCCAAGAAAGAGTATCAAAATGGATATTTTGTGATTTTTTAAATTATCTATAGATCAACAGTATTGTTCTTCCATTGGTCATCGATAGTTCAAATTTTCATGCGAAATCGATATGTATATGTATAATTTGAGCAACTAACAACCCTAGTTACCTGCCAGTACCGCCAGGGGGCGCGCGAGATGGATCGCCCGCACGCTCCGCTGCCCACACGCGCTCAGCTTCTTGCGCCACCGGGAACAACTTTGAAGATTAGTCTTAATCTAATAACTTTAAACGAGTAATTCTTGTATGTACCTATATAGCTGGATGCTCTGATTTGCATGCAGGTTTGTATTTAAAAGCGTTACTAGCCAAGTGGCTCTACATAGATGTTATTGCTGAGAAAGTTAGGAATGAAATGGTTAGAATCACCAGCAGTACACCGTTGGGCATTTGCCCTGTAAAATTGTGTCCGACGGCATTTATTAATTTTAGCGTAGTTTTAATTGAAGAATATCTATATCAGAAATAAACATAAGCAGTGTTATTCGCTGTTGTGTTCTGGTGTGAAGGGTGTGGTAAGGGAGACATACTTTTCCGAGGCATTCCATCTTAGTCCTCAAGGGTAGCAACGCATCTGTNNNNTGATCTTACCTAGGGTTGATTACGGGTGTCCATGGGCGGCAGTGGCCACTTAACATCTGGTGGGCTGCATGCTCGTTTGCTACTTCCATAATATAAAAAAAAAAGAAACTTTACACATCGTACGCAGCTTAGAGTTGCCTTGAGTACTCTACATAAACATACACACATCTATAAACATACACACAACCATTTTCAGCGAAAAAAAACTAAATACAAAATATGGTTGTGTATTCTGCCAGAACTCGTAAAAAATTCTTCAGAAAAAAAATCTGAGCTTAATTAAAACTGATTAAAGCTTAGCATTCCCGAGAGTAAGAAATGTTGCAATCAGGGATTATATAATATTTTAAAGTTGCATATTTTAATTGATTGATCTGATGACAATTAAATTAATTACAGAGTTCCCGCAAATATTAAAAAAATAATTAAGAAAATGTTTCAACGTGAAGCTACCGGTACGTTCATACTTTGACTCGAGAGTATCTATTGCCTTGCCACACCGTAACAAAACACAAATCGAGCAAATCATCATTAATGGACTGCGACATAGCAATAATTCTTTTAATTATGTAGTTATACAACTATAAATAAGTGTCTCAATAGAGTTGTTTTTATAGTTGTTTTCCTTCTCGGACAAAATTCCAGAAAATTCGTTTAACCTTTCAACACCACAATTTACAATTTGGGGAAGGCGTATTCGATATTGTTCGCGAAATATAAAGCAATTGGATCAAACAGAAGCGTGGGCCGATCGGTTCAAGTTACTCTTATATATACAGACATTTAACGATAAAGGCGTGCTGTGACTGGCAAAATAGTATTTTTCAATATACAATATGTATAGACGTATTTACATGTATCTTTTGTAACACTACCGCACAGACATGTGCCATAACTATCAAAATACTACGTAGAAAATATGAGTTTGTCCGTACCATTACCTACAAAAAATGGCAAAAAAACCCCTATGTTGTATGGAAATGTAATAATAAATGGGAATGTGAACGGAATTAAAATAAAATAAATATTTAAAGGGGGCTTAAATATTAATTTTATTTTAATTCAATTATTTATTTATTAACAGTGAATATTGAATATGTAACTAAATATTCTGTGAATATTTGAAGCGTCTACCTTATTACGTCGTTAGCATAATTAATTGCGAGCAAAAAATCACGTTTG
>MOOZ01001804.1:109735-124230 GCA_002930495.1 Cecropterus lyciades | reverse complement strand
TATTGTTTAGTAGCTGTCCTATACTCCTTTTGTATTTACCTATGGTAGAACAGAATGGATCCAAATTCTGCAGGTGTTTATTATAAGAGTAACAAGCTCGAAAGATGAAGACATACTATACTCGTCATTCCCTTTCATTTGATATCCCACATGGATATATTTGACAATATTCGATTATTCCTCCCCACTTTGAACTACCATATTTAGTAACTGGCTGAACCAATTTTAATAAAACATTTAATTGTAACGTAGACTTCATCCTCTTTCATTTGATACCCCACTTGGGTATATTTGACAACACTGAATTTTTCGTCCTTACTTTAACCCCTATATCTAGTAAATGGCTAAGCCGATTTTGATACAACATATCTAAAGGTAAGTTATTTGGGTTGCCTTTTCATATGATACCCCATTTGTGAATATTTAAAAATATTTGATTGTTCATCACTACTTTCACCATATATATCTAATAACTGACTGAATCGATTTTCACAAAACATTTTTTAGAACCAGCACCTGGGAAACCTGCTTTCTAATAAAAATCCAAATCGGTTCACTAGTTTAGGAGCTACGTGTCCACAGACAGACAGACATAGCAGTCAAAATTATAACATCCCTCTTTTTGCGTCGTGGGTTAAAAAGGTTTTTTTACAATAAGTAACATTTAATTTAATGGTACCATAGAACTCTTTATGGTTCGACTCTGGAGGTACCACTGCTTCACCAATTCCTGACTAACAACTAGTTTCCGACCGAAGGTCGATTTTTGGCCGAAGCCAAAGCCGATTATTTGGCTATGGCCACAACCTTCGGCCGGAACCGAAGCCGAAGCCGAATGTTCAAAAATAATAAGAAATTCAGTTATAAATTGGCCAAAAATTATTTCTTAACGATTTTTATTTAAACTGGTGTAGATAAAGATTTATGTTGATTAGACTAAAATAACTTCTAGAGCTGATTACAATTACTATACTACTTTTCCAAAACGATACCACTATGAATAATTTGAATTTCAGACACATTTGGCGATGCGAGCCATGGAGTTTGCTATTTCCATGGCGGTATCGTGTATTCGTTATAGTTCGTTCAATTTAGGTTCCTTCGGCTTCGGTCAAATCTTCGGCCCATTGTGGCCGAAGCAGAAGGTTTTGCAAAAGGTGTTTATTTTGGCCGAAACCGAAGCTTCGGTCGCACACTACTAATAACATCAGTGTTAGTGTGGTTGTAAGAAAGACATATTTATCCGAGGCGTTACAACTCAATCCTGAGGGGTAGCAAACCATGTTGAGGCAAGTTGCATGTAAGACTAATCTTATCTAGAGTTAACTGCAGATGTCCATAAGGGGCAATGCCGCCTACTATAGGTAATATGAACTGAATAACGAGTATTCAGTTCATATTATAGTAGTGTTACTTCTACATTATAAAAAATAAGTCAGAAGCGTAAATTGTGACTACGTTTTAAGAATTCGTTAATACCGCAAATAAAGATTACTGCTCGATAAAAAATAAACGTAATAAGAAACGCATTAGGAGGCGCGCCCGCGATGAGTTCAGAAAAACGATCATCAAAACTTTGGTAACGACTCATTTACCCACTGAAACGCGAAAGTAATTAATTCGATAAAGTATAAAAAAGACGTTATTTACTTTCAATAAAATATTTCAACAGACTGATATTATAAGTAAAAAAGTAAAAGTTACTTTGGTATAAATACCGTTAAAGTCAATGACTTTGAACAATTAAAATATTCGATATGACTAAAACATACAACAAGTAATGATAAAACAATGTGTATTTAGACTGTTTGCTCATCAAAATATTCATTTGACCAGAAACAGAACATACTAGTTCGGTCTGTTGTTGAACCTATTTTTTAGAAGTTATTGTTATTACATATTTTGTTTTGGATTTTTATAAGGAATATAGAGTATTCTAATGGCACGAATCATTAAAACGATATTATTTTTTACGTTAATATCTACAGTATGACGTATATGTCAAATCATAATTATACCTATATTATTATTTTGTTTATTTTCCACAGTATAAAATTATCTAGTGACCAAAGAATAATTCCGCGCACTACAAGAATACTGTAGTAATAAATTGTAACATTCCAAAATATATAATGCACGAGAGCCATAACATTATTATGGATCATAAAACGTAAAACTTACCAACACAACATCGTCCATAAACCCGATTCACTGATATGCGTAAAGTCCAAAACAAGGCTGGTTTGGAGTTAGGGTGCAAAATTTAAACAATAATCCTCAGTGGAAATCAGTTTTAATGTCTCTCATGTTATAACTGGACTAACTAGGATAGTTAAGACAACATTTATGTTATTCTTGTAAACATTTACGATACGTTAATTACAATATGATTGTTTTTTATATAATATGGGAGTAGCAAACGAGCATAAGTGGTAAGTGGCCACTACCGCCCATGGACAGAATAAATAAAACGTGAAAACGTACATTTTTTCGACAAATATTAAAAAAAATTATAATGGCTTGTATTTTATTATTTTTAACACACATTTTTATACACAACTACAGTTATGTATAAGAAAATGTATCCATACTTATACACCCTTCGTCTAAACATAACATGCCATTTTTCCAAAAAGATATCAAATGAGGTTGCTTACTATGATAAGTCCCCAAATTACACAACATTAAAGCCGGGAGCGCGGGATCCGCGGGATCACTGAATTATACGACAGGAATTCTTTTACGGCTCTCGTAAAGTCCGCAATACGAAGCTACGACTTTTTAAAACTCCAGAATTGCTATTTAGATTTTGACTTTATGGTCTTTTAAATCGATTTTTTATGAATGTCCGCGACTGAGATTGTATTTTTGGCGTAGTGACAATGGTTCGTTTCGACTTTTAGATCAAAAATTCAGTTTGTAGGTGACAAGGTGACAATTTTCTTTAAGATATTTTCTTATAAGGTTTCTCAAATCATTACTGACTATTTATTATATTTGTATAAAGTACTCCAATAAAAAAATGTTTTTGGTTCAAGCTGTGCGTTGTGCATACGAGTGTAATTTTCATAATGATTGATTTCCTTATTATTTTCTTTTTTAAGGTATAATTATTACTCTATGAATGTACACTACCTATATGTATATACAAATGACGTTACTAAATCGTTGCGGTGTATACTTATTTTGGTAACTAACTTTAACACGAAAAATAATAATGTTATACGTAGTATTGGATACAGGGAAAAAAGAATAAAGAATAGGAGCTTCAGACGACACGCTAAGGATGTAAAGTTTTAACTCCGTGTTAGTCTAATGATGCTATAATGAGAATTTGACAGAATAGGCGGTCAAAATGTTTAATACAAATAGCAAAGTTTCTTAGATTGGGTGACTTATGGTAGGTACTCTTTAGGCATTGATTTTTAAATCATTTTAGTAAATATTCACGACTCATCAACATTAATCAAGTGATGCTTTCTCAAAAGGCAGCTTTTCGGTACTTACGTGCAATCTTCTAATATCTTTCGCACTCTTTCCTTCACATCTTCAGGTATATCTGGCGACCTCAGCAGTTCTGGGCACGCTGCTGCCGCCAAAACCTGTAATTATGATTTTAAATGCTTACTTCTTCTACTTTATAATATTTTATTTGCTGCGATAGCAAATAAAATATTCAACAACGCCAATTTATATGAGCTAAAAGGAATAATGCCTTTCCAGACAAATTCCCAAGATATTAATCAAAATTATTACTTTATCCCTTACGCGTAAAGATATATCAGCTTTAGAATTTAATCACTTGCTGTAATACTGAAGTAAAATATTATGAGGAACTGGGTTTCCTCGTGGCGCCTGAAACTTCTTAAAAAATAAATTATCATAGGTGAGTAGAATGTACTAATTCGCGCTTGGCCAGCGTGGTGGACTATGGCCTCCACCGCACACGCTTTGACAGGAGACCCGTGTCCTTTGGTATAATGGTTTGGTATTAAGGTGGTAGAACTCTTCGTGGTTCGACTCCGGAAGCACCACCGCCACACCTATTTCTGCCTAATAACAGCAGTGTTATGCGCTGTTGTGTTCTGGTCTGAAGGGTGTGGTAAGAGAGACATATCTGTGGACGCATCTGTGGCTAACCTTAGGTGAGATTTTGATCTTACCTAGGGTTGATTACGGGTGTCCATGGGCGGCAGTGGCCACTTACCACCAGGTGGGCTCATGCTCGTTTGCTACTTCCATACTATAAAAAATAATAATAATAATAATAATGAGTTCGATACCCCTAATTAATGCCCTAATATTACTGTTATGATGCAAAGGCTACAAGCCATGAGCTGAAAATTCCTTATTTGATTGTGCCTTAGAGACAAGTCGTGAACTCATATACCCAATCTCAAAACAGAAATGTGTTGGCTGCCCGGAAGTCGAACTTGAAAGTCTTTGCGTATAGACCAGTATGAAACATTTCATAAAATAATAAATTACCTGTCTAATAAACGTGATGGGCTTCTGTCCGAGCGCGTGGCAGTCCCCGATGTTGGCGCGGACGACCCTCGCGAACGGCTTCGGCACCCCCTGCACATTACAACCCCATTAAGTTTTAAAAACCCACTAGGGAGGACAGCGCAGCTTCGCCATACTCATCTTACACCAGTGATTGTTGGGTAGTCATTATAACATACTAGGTGGATTTCATGTTACGCAAGACATATACTTTAACATATTTGTAATACTTTTAATAAAATTCAGTACCTATAATTTGCAGTTTCAAACGAACATACCAACGGAGAGACAAAAATTCTAAATATTAAGTTTTTATTATTACTTTTCTCACCTCCGAACAATCTTTTTTTGCAAAAATTTGCAATGTAGAAGTCCCGTACTTTTACAATATATTTTATTATTCGTATAGATCAGAAGATTCTCAATGATACTCGTAGAAATTAGAGCAGGTCTCTTGTCACATTTACATTGTATTTAATGTTAAATATATGGATTAAAAACGTTTACACATTAACAATATTAGTAACTTTTAACTCCAACCATTATTCGCCCAGTTTCACCATAATTATTAACCAATTAATTAGTGTTATCATATATCGATCACATAATTATAAACACACTTAGTCATAATTTTGTCAGTATGATAATAATAAATCACTGCACACAAGTTACAAAAACCTACTTACTTTTCACAATTCAATTAAATATGTTCTGAAAAATGCCAACCAGCATACTTTACAAAAACCAGTGTAAAAATAAACTACAGAATCAGTGCCCTCGGAGCTTCCCTCAAAGGCACGGGAAGCTGACGGAATAAAACAAAACATACCGCCATTGCAAGCCCCAGTCGGTTTCAATGTGTGCTTAAATTTTGTGAAATAACTATAATGTACCTGTTAAAATATTGCAGAGACGTCACTAGGGTGACCTATTAGAGCGCAATTAACAAACGTCCTATTTTTTTTTTTAATATTTAACAATTTTATAGTGTCATCTAAATAATTTATGATATAAGTAACGTTAAGTAACACATTGAAGATATTTTTTATGCACTGTTAACTGCCACTGAGATGTTAACTCCTGATAGAGCAATTAGGTGGGATCTCAACATATTAACTAAATTAAACGAATGTTTCAATATTGGGACCTTTTATGTGAAGTCATAATAGATAATAGGAGTTAGAAACGTCTTTATTCATATAATAGGCAAAATTGTTTGCCACGTTTTTTACACCATACACTCACGAAAGATTTCTGTCAGATGTAAAGTATGTAGAAATATTTGTGTCTAACGTCGGTTACACCAAAATCAAAATCGCATTATTAGTATTAACACTTAACTATTAATTTGCTGCCCTATCTCTTATCCGTTCCCATCAGACCTAAAAATTCTCAATGTAACAAACGTGTAGACAGCCTACACTCATTCCCGAGTGGCAAAAATTCGCTGCAGTCTCGAAATTATCGCGGCAGTTTCATCCCGCGCCCGCGAAAGCGCATCTCTGTCGATTAAACGCTGCACGACGTGGAAAATCCTCAATTATTAAATGTGCCGCTCGCCTGCTTCGGTTTCATGCCTCATGTAATTGCAATATGAGATTACCGCTTTAAACCACCTTTGGCGGCTACAGGGAAATCTCTTTTTAATTGCGACTCTCGACCCAATTCAAAATTTTTATAAGGTAAGTACGTGAAAAGAATGTTCTTGTATCTTTTTGCGAGAGGTCAGAAGACGGAATTTTGTTATTTGGAATGATATTCATTAGCATTTTTTCGCTTACTAACTACAAGTATAGTCTTCTATATCTGATACTGGCTGTGTCCCACTATTTCACCCACTACTACATAAGAAAAAACAAACAAACATAGCATGATGTTATATAGCCTATAGCCTTTCTCAATAAATTGACTATTCAACTTTAACATAAACATTGTTTCAATTCGAACCAGTGTTTCCTGAGATAAGCACGTTCAACCAAACAAACTCTTAAGCTTTATATTATTAATTAAGTATAGATATAGATGTAATCTACTGCTGTAATAAAAATCTGCTATTTCTACCCTGTATATATCAAATGAATATTGAGTGATCATTTTACATTTATTGATGAATGAATCTCCACTTTAATAACTTGTAATCGATTTCAGACGAAAACATATAAACTGTAATAAAATAAAACTGGAGCTCATAAACAACTGACCCAAAAAGATGCCGCGAAGCAACGTAAATCAATTACATCATTACACCGCTATACATCGGAGGTAATGCAATATTATCGCAGTCGTAAAGCCCGGCCGGAGGCAGCGCCCTCTGCCGACGCTCGGAGGAATAGAACTCCCGTAAATTCATTATTATTGGAACCGGAAGATGTTGCAGATGATTTTGAGATTAAATTGAATTACGCTATCGACTCCAGTAAGTGTAACCTACGCAGGTTTTAACAAGTTAATCATGAGCAAACTATGTTTAAGTAATGTAGCGACATGTACAGTAACAAGGACTGCGTTACCTTTAAAGTTGATAAAGAACCCTTTTCCATTTTTTTACCCAATGGAGATTGCAGCGATATATACCTATTCTCCTTTATTTGAAAAAGGTAATCTGGATAGTAATTAAACAACAAAACAACGCACAAAAACTATTAATCTAGTCGTTATCCTTGGGTAACAATATCCGATGACAAATACCGAATACCATAAATCTTGATACACTAGATAAGGATGTATAATTTCTAATTTCGACAGTTAGTCGCTACCCTGGATATGCCTCGATAATGATACAATCAACTGTAAAGACAAATTTTCATAGTAATCCTATAGTTAATACTTATCCCTATATTTTCTTATGTTATGGGATCCAAGACTGTTATGATGGGCCAAACCAAAACATGGTAATATATCTACACTATCTTATACGTTCATTATTTAAAAGTGGTGAAGCGTGTAAACTCAAGATGTAATTGGTGTAATTAATCACCAAATATCGCAATTGGGTCAGTAACAGCGTTTCGCGGAGCATTGTGCAGGAGCCGCACCGAGCTCTTTTGTGTCGTGGCTTTATTTACATTTTAATATCCCGCTGTTGACGATTGTTGAAACAATTTATTACTAAAATACAGAGCTTCGATACATATTCAGATTGAGATCATTAGATTTACAAATTCAGTGAGTCAGATTTACCTTGGATAACATCATCAGCTATTTTAATATGTAACCGGTTTTTTAATTTCTTTATTGATTTTATTTCGACCCAGTTACATGGATTACACTGTTATGGTAGCAAGAAATCGTTGTAAAACACTAGTAGTAGATTAATCTATGCACCCTACGTCTAGTTTTTTTGGATTCCATATCACGACACACCACGAACTGTATCCTTATGCACTAAACTTTGCATTATTAACCGAATTCAAAAAAAGAGGAGGTTCTTAATTGGACTGTATTTTTTCTTCTTGTTTGAACCTTCGATACTTTCGAATGAGTGAACCTATTTTGACATTTTTTTATTTGAAAGCTGTTACTTCCCGTGGAATCCCAGTTTAATTTGGTTCAATTCTGACAAAGGCATCTCTTCTTCTCTCATATATTGTAGGACATAGATTCGTCGTTGTAATCTAACAAAATATATTGAACGCCGACTTCGGGATTATGTACTATGTACTGTGTATGAAAGAAACTAACATACATACATATATTTAAAGTATTTTTTGTGCTATAGAAGTCGGTTTCTATTTTTCGTTAAAAGTTTTTTTTTTTTTTGCGATTATCAACTAATCAATTTCTTTAGCATAGGTATTTTATTTATATGTTTTTTTAAGTGAAACTTCTTTATCGTCGTATGAGAGAAATTTGCCGTCTGTTACGCACCAAGATAAATATCTTGATAAAAACTGCACTAAAGCTTAAGTATTAAGTCTGTACGTGTATCATTACGCCACAGTGGTATTTAATGTTGCTTATGAAATTTACTGCTAGGTTTCACACAAGCTAATTGTAGTAGTTTCAGGTCAGAATGCTAGATGGCGTATTTGCTAAGTCTTTGAATATGCACTAGATGTCTACTTGTCTATTAAAAATAAATAAATTTGAAAGTTTACTGTTTGAATGTAATTTTTTTTCTTAACAGTTCATGAAGTTTAGATTATTTTCAAAAAAACTGTCAAGTGAGTAGGTTTTCTGACGATGTTTTTTTTCCACACCGTAAAGCAGTAATAATTAATTTCTAATACGCGTATAATTTTAGAAAAATTAGTGGTATCTGGGATTCGAACCTCGGACCCCCCGATTGAGACGCCGAGTTTCAACCATTAGGCTATAACTGCCTAGACATACTTTATTACTGGAAATATTTTATGTTTTTTATTATTTACTTTCACACACCGACTTTTTTAAATAAATATATGCGTAAGAAAAGGTTACCAATTCACACACACACATATATGTCGGATCGTCATAATTATTCGCTGAGGGACCTAATAATTATGACATTCGGATATTACGTAGGCGTTTACGTGGGTAATCGAGCAAAGAGATACTGAAGATACTCTATAACCACTTTTATTATGTTAACGTCATCGCGACGGTGCTGCCATCTGTCAGACCTCGTGCTGCACTTCGTTTACCGTCCAAACTAATGTCCGTCTCCGACATATATATATGTGTATATACCTAGTTTGTTGTCAAGCCTATGCTTTTAACTTGGACCATACGTTTTTTAGTAATAATTCAGCAATATAATGTAACGATCTCCACGTACCAAAATATTTTATGATATGCTTTGATTGTTAATATAATTATATCAAAAATTTGAAATGATCCGTCATAAATTAAGCGGTGAATGTCGTCTAGTAGGCCGGAACCAATTGTGTCGGGCGCGTCCGGCCTTTGTGTTGACGATTTTATTCCAGTTTTAATACCCCGCAAAAAGCGCCATTCCCGATTGTTCGGGGGCAATATATTACAAGTACGAGGCCAGCGGTGGTTTCATCCCATTATAGCTCAATGTTGGCGTCCTGTCGCGCTGGTATCAATTGTAGTAAGGGGAAATACACATGCAATCCTGATGTCATGTTTTTATTGTTCTAAGTTGATACAGTAGCAAACGAAAACCTGCCATATAATCTATACCATGGCACATCATAATTGTGATATGTAAAAGTTCGACTGAATGGATAAATATATAAAGTCATGATTTGGTAAGTCGTCAACAAGTAAATATTCACGAAGTCACAGAAGTTAACTTTTTAAGTATTAATAATTTAAAAATAATGCTTTGAAAGTGAAATAAATCACCTTATACGTTTTCGCTTGACAAACAAATTTAAACATGACGTTTAACACTGCCATCAAAAGACAAAACAGGTACGGTGCCACCAAAATTGAACTTGAACCTAAATAATACAATATAAAATATATATATATATATAAAGAACCTTCTCCTTTTGTAAGCCATTCAAGAAATAGTTTAATTTTATGTATAAGTAGTAAATAAAATATTAAACAAAATATCGTCAATGTGTTCCCGTCCCTAGCGGATGTAAATAGGACCTCAAGAACGCAGGAGGCAGTACTTCCGCCCGTAGATTTATGAGCTTCACTGAGGCTTGGCGGCCTTCCAGGAAACCAATGGAAGGACATCCGATTGACTGAGTTTACTCATCCAAATACGTTTCAACCCTACCCATCTATATCTACACAAATACATTAGATTAGTGTTTGTTGTTTTTAATTATTTTTATATTAATTTATATTCAGGATAACGTAAACATAAATCTTATCAGAAATTTTGTCTATCTGTCTACTTTCTCAAACAATTTACTATAAAGCTAGCATAATGCCTGACGGCAAACCATACCTGTCAACCCTAGGCAGTGGGAACATTTGCGGCGGGTCATAGGATCAAAATAAAATAGTGATAAAAATCTATCTAATAAGTTATATAAAAATATCATAAAAATTATACATGTTACACATAAAGGCAAATAGAGCGAGCCAGTACAGGCAACACAGGAAATGGCTAAACTTTTAATAAAATTTTGAGACTATAAAAGCTTAAAGCTAAAACTAAACTTAAAGCCTTAAAGAGTGAAATTAAATAGGAAGGTAGAATTAATAGGGATTATTAAATAGAAGCTTACTACTTATTACGTTTACCAGACTTGCCAATTGCACGAAGATCAAAAATTACGTACGCCTCATAAGAGAAAATATTGTCCTAAATCAGAAATCAGATTAATAACCGCATCCAAACTGCAAACATTTTTTCTAAAGTAATTTAACTGAACACAAAATCTCGTATTTGACTCCATAATATCATCAACCAAGAACTCGCCAAACGTCAAACGTCAAAAGAAATCATTACTTGGCGTGAAAGTTCCCGCGAGAAACAAGTAGATGTTTGTTCGAAGCAATAAAACAAATTGGGGTACAGCCGCGAGCTGTGTCTAGTTCAGTTAGGATGTAGCATTACCATGCAATGGCGGAACTCTTGTTAAGGGATAAACAAAACCAAAACATAAAAAAGAAAGTAATATTTTTAATTGTAATAATGTTAATTGACAGAAAGTAACCAAAAGAAACATTGCATTATTTTTATAACCTATGTGGCTTAAAAGCTATTGTCGTTAGATGAGATTTGCAGATTTTTTACAATATAAGCACTTAAACCTTATTTTTATGAAAGCCCCTTCCCAATACTCGATTTTCAACAGCATCTATTTATTTTATTTCTTTTGTATTTTTCCTTCTTCTTCTTTTCCAATAAAGGTGCAAACCTTTATCGGAACTTAAAAATATACAAAGTTTAGTAATAGTGTTTTTTCCATTTTTCGAACTGAAAATGAGAATATCCTCCTCTTTCACAACCCATTGGGTAACCTACTCACAAGAAACAAGCATTTGTCATCGTATAGAAGTTGTTAAGGACGGCTCTATCTCACGCCCAAGGTCGCTACGAGCCCTATATTTTTCGCACGTCGTTACGTCTCCAGCAAAGTTCGCAGAGCTGTAGGCTAAATAAATGTTAGTTATTTTATCAAGGACACAATAAATACAGCAAGAGTATAATAGAATAGAATAGGGAATCATTGTTCTAAACAATAACAGGAGGTTTAAAATTATTTGCTAGTAAGATTGTGCCCTAATTAAACTCTGGTCTTAAGTATATAGTTCTCAGTTCATTTGCTACATAGAAGCCATTAGTAAGTTGTTTCTTTTGACACTTTAGTAAAATAATAATCGAAAAATAATTTCGTAAACCATTTAGATACTTTGAATAAAATTATTTCTAATTTACTTATCCTACCTCTGTTTTAATAATCAAATACAATAAAAACTTAAGCTAATGAAGCATAAGGAGCTACCTAAAACCTACATATGAGTAGCTTTATCTACCAAATACACGCTTGTTTTATAGCACGCTTTTTACACAGCGTTTATTTAATTACATGTTAAAAAATTTAACCTAACAGAATAATTATATCTATAGGTTGATAAAGTATCTTAAAACCAATTACATTAAATATTTTCGTTGTCCTTGTTTTAAGAAGAAACTCCCAAATATTTTAGTATTTGCTCTACTGTTATCTTTGTACTGTACACATGATAATCTTCAGCTAGTTGGATCCTAGACACGTACGAATTAGATCTGTGCACGTACCACCACCTATAGATTACAGATAATTACAATTTCTACATATGAAGTACACGGGGGGCTCCTATCTCGCGTAATCACACTAACGTAATCATTGATTAAATAATGTGGTTATTATCTTACCTAGCTCTTGCCTAGTGGCACTTAGCGGCTTAGCGACTTGTGTGAACTGCTCTATAAGTACACTTAAGCTATGTAGAGCACGAACTCCATACCTCCACATAATATGGGTATTTGGTAAGTTCTCTTGGTGGTTTGTTAGAAGAGTGTAATCCAATCAGATATTACTCTCGTTCTAATTGAAGTTGCTTATATCTATTAGTGGCTGTGATCACTTATGTCTAGTTTTTATCTGAGTAAATTATGTACATTTTTTATGTAAGTTGGAGTAGCAAACGAGCATATAGTACACCTCATCTGTAAGCAACTTCAGACAGAACTGAGGTGATATCTAAAGTAAATCACACTTGCGTTGCTACTTTCTAAAATTAAGGTGGTCGTCTCAAATGAAAGTGAGCTAGCAACCACACCCTTCCACCGAAACTGAAAGAACTGCTCGACGCCAGAAACAGTGGCTGTGGCGGTGGTACCTCCCCGGTCGCATCGTACTTAGTCTACCACCTTGTAATAAGAATAACAACATTATTATTTGTATAATTCATTCATTAATTATAATTCATTATGCAAAAGAAAGAAACCGTGTTAAAAAGTTCATTAATAATAAACCTAACCTGCTATAAACTTTCGAATGAAAGTACATATACATAACATCCTGAAAAATGATCAAACTGCAGATTTCTAAGAGCGCTATTAATTTAAAAGTGCAGTATTAATGTCACTCTGTAAAAGCAATAAAAAGTTGTAAGAGTGTGTGCTAAAACTGTTCTCCGCTACAAAGAGGGAGCGGCGAGACGGTTTTAAACTTCTGCAGGTTTTCTTTGCAGTCCACCAAGTGTTTTATTATGGGAATTAACGTTCTTTAGATTACTTTTTGTTCTAAAACTACAATTAAACGCTTTGTTGTCTTGACTATCACCTATATTTTCCACTCACTCTACACCAAGGTAATATTGCGCCTCTGCTTGCTTATTTTAATATCTATCTTTATGCATTTTTTAAATTTATAATTATAAACATAAAATTACCTTCTTATTCGATTCGTAGCTCGTACAATTAATCTTTACCGTCCTAAAGTAATTGGTTATATTGTTTTTATGAATTATACAAAAAAACTTTCGTATTTAATTGACTGTTTTAGTGTTTAACCAAAACTATTTTAGCAACAGGTACACAGTAAAGTGTATTGATAATAAACAATGATATGTCATGTATTACACATAAATAATATCGTTATTATTATTAGCAAGGCCCGCTGAAATTACGCTAAATAATAAATATCCCATTATCCCATACGTAGTCGTCTGCAAATTAGTTTTTAATCAAGTAAGACGTTAGTGATTCCACTGCGGTGGTGTCATTACCACACCCTTTTTCGGCCTTATAACATTAGTGCTATTCCTAACTGTGTTCTTGTTTGTAGGATGCGAGAAATGAGAAGCGGTTACCTGGCCTTTTAATACTCAGGACTGACCGTGGCTGGGACTGAATTCAAGAAAATCTGTAATCCAATCTAAGTTTGGTTACAGTAATCAGTCACATGAGCATACATTTACATGCTTACATTCTTCTGCTACTACGATTTCATAAAAAAGAACCCTAATTTTGTTACTATATTTATATCATTGTCGTTATTAACTTGGCTATTTTGTTTTGGTTCCAAATATTGCCATTTGGCATATGTTCTGCGGAAACAAAGCGTACATAATTGTAACAAGCCGCCGCCATTCCGCAGTTTTGTTACACAGCGCTGCGATGTAAGTTGTGGCTAGTGGTGCCAGCCGTCTGTGCGATGAAGGACTTTTTTTACTTCCAGGATTGATCTGATAACCCAGGTGGCATGAAATTTTTTGTCGATATTAGTTATTTTAAAGATACTTTTTACAATGCCGTAATCAAGGAACTTGTCATAAAGTGAATTACATAAACGTGCGGATAGTGTATGCCGCAAACTGCTCCAATGCGTATTCATGACCCATCCACAGAGTTTCTTACCGGACCTGGTCTCTCGATGAACTCGGAATCGACAGCTGACATGTATTCGGAAATATTATCAATAGCGATACAATGGCGAGACTCAAACGGGAGTCCGAGATTCATATCCCACGCACCATAATTTTATTATCATTGACGACCCGCGTGGCTGAGTGGTCACCATACCGGTCTGACACGCAGTGGGTCCCGGGTTCGATCCCCGGCCAGACAGACATCTGAATGATGA
>MOOZ01001804.1:71063-85747 GCA_002930495.1 Cecropterus lyciades | reverse complement strand
AAAAAGGTGTGAAGAGAGCTCTCCTTCAAAGCCGGCGATGCATTGGCGACTCCCCTGGTGTTGCAAATGTCCATAGGCGACGGTGACTACTTTCCATCAAGTGGCCCGTCTGCCTTATCGTTAGGTTCAAGTATAAAAAAAAAATGGTGAACTATGCTTGTCTATATAAATGCGTGCCTAACAGTTAGACAAAACAAGGATCGCAATGAACCAAAACATCATTTTCCATCCATTAGTTCCTTGAGGCCTACTGTTACACATAGGTTTTTTCCAAATTCATCATTAGTTAGTTAGTTGCCTTCTACGACCTCCACGAGAAAAGGGAGTGCCATTCAAGACCGCCGGCTCGTATACATAGACCACTTAATAGTGAAAATATTCGGTGCGCTTAGTGTAAACGGTTTCGCCATTGACAAAAATCAGACTTACACCTGTCCCGTTATAGTCTGATATTACCAATTGCAATAATCGGACTTGAACCAGCTTTCGCTAGTGGCGCAGAACTGTAGTTACGCTACATTATCGACTCACCAGACTTCTTCCCGTTGATATCGTTGCAGAAGAGCTGCAGGCAGTTCTTGATGGCAGTGGAGGCGCCCCCGGAGAGGCACACGTTGTTCCAGTCGCACGGGTGGCCGTCGCGACGCTCGATGTACTCCGCCACGTGCCGCCGGATCATCTCGATGCCGTGCGACGCCGAATACGCGCCCACTGATCTGCCACTGGGGATCACGTGACACGATCAGACAAAATTTTCCACTGATTTTCCACTGGAGTCACGTGGGCCTATGAGACAAAATATATTCTTTAAAAGAGGAAGATGAATGACTCTACCAGAGATCAACGCACAGCCGAAACCGGCTAATCCTGGAATTTTATATTTCTATTATTGTAATCTTTTTATAACGTAAATGAGCACTAATAAAAAAATCATGGCATGTTCTTCGAAAAGGAATTAAAATAGGGTTTAAAATTTATATTATACATGACTGTATTGACATGACTTACACGTACGTAGCTAGTAGCTATATAATCCTAGAAATATGTAGAGATAATTCGATTAATATTAATTAAAAACAAGACCGTTTGATTTGTTCCTCTACAGTGATGTAATTGCCGCAACTATTTGCGTATATTAAATTAAGCAGTATTAATGTTGCCGTGTTCTTGTCTGAGTGATCCTCATATGAGGGGTTCTAAGTCATATTTGGCGTCGAATACTATTTCTATTTGTCGTGAAATAGGAGGAATCTTCAATAGAATAATTGTTAATTAACACCAGTTAAAATACTATTCACCACAGATAAATTCTTATATTCGTTTTATAAACAAAACTAACAGTTCAAACAATCTGCTCAAGACGGAACATTTAAACCACCAGAGTAAGCAAGTATCTTTGATTTGGATAAGAGCTTATCTATACATATAAATAAAATGATATATAAAATAACAATATTTCGCATTGACATCACATGCTAGCATGGAGCGTCTACCGATTTCCCAAGCGCGTCCCAATGTTTTCCACCATCCCAAGCATGTTGGAGCATTCAAGCTCAAATAATAATATTATACGTACTCTCTGAAACAGTAGAAGTTCCAATTCCGATATAAAATAAGTCACATTTTTATTAACTTCAAATGGCTAGATGTCGCAGCTACATCCTCAACAATATCGCCATCTGTCACCTTATCTGGGAACTAATTTTAACCCACATAGGTTTACATGAAAATTACAATTGTTATGTGAAGCCAAATAATGGATAAGGCGTCTAGATAAAAATGACAATACGATTATGTGCCGTGGAATAGTTTATCGAAATGGAACAAAATGAAATGTAAATGGTGGCATTATGTCAATAAAGTCTGTCTAGCACTATTTATCACCGATAAATTATATTAAAGCCCAAAACAAAAGATCAAATGCCTGATACATAAGGATAAGAGCCCAAAAGCAATATGACTTATTTTGCTTTAATCGACGAAACAGAGGCAGTTTTTGAGAAATTCCCTAATAACTTGCATCCAATTAATATGTATAATAGTGTTTCAAGAATATTATGCCTCGTACATGCACATATTTGTTTGGTAATCGTTATACTATCATGTTAATTCAAAATAAATGCAAATGCAAACTTACCGCTGCGTTAGATTGTGACAAAGATTTACAATCCCCTGGAACTCACCTAATCAAAGTCATCTGACCGTTACATATTGACTTGATCACGTCACAAAACATCAAGCTATCTATAACTTACAGAACAATTGCTGTGGGTATTCTATTTTTAGCAGCAACATACACATATAATAATTAAACAAGAGATTGCATAAAAGAAGACGAAGACGAAGAAATTTTGTTATTTACATCTATAGTTCTTGCAATACTATACAGGCCTACGTCACTCCTGAGATAAAACCGAATCTAATGAATCCAATAAAATATCAAAATCTTTTAGGTCGTTAATGCTGTATAGTTTGCCAAAGATACATTCGTTCAAAAGACAACTTCAACCTAAAGCAGAATAAAATCATAGATAAGAATATAAAATAAAAATTGAAAGGGTCAAGCGACAGTTTGCTACCCATTAAAGAAATACTAAAAAGCAACAGAAAGAAACTTAATAGCGTTTGTTTAAACAATATAGCCATATATGTATCTATCACAACTCTGCTTCCAAAAACGATCGCAAAAATCAGACTTTTTCACTACGGGCACAGAACTTAGATTGTTAAGATTATATTCTGCTGAATAACTTGTACTGATATGGTCTACCAGTTAAGCGAATTTCTGGCATTCGTGAATACGATTGCGACATTAACAGTTAACTATACTGGGATATTTGATTTAAGGGTTTGGAATACACGAAGAATCATGAGGACAGTTCAAGACTTTACCCGCATGCGTCGAGTATATCTCTTGCTCTCTGTTTGACGTCCTCTGGATATCCGCCTTTTTCTATCAGCTCTGGCAAAGTCACACATGCTATCACCTGAAACAAATTTGGATTATATTATGTTAAATATATTTTAAACCAACACAATATTAATACATAACTGTGGTGTGACATAACTCTGATGAAGCTTCATATTTTTTTCCATACGAAAATATGTTTCTTATAAAGTTGGTATACTCAAACTAGTTTCTTACGCCGCGATGTGAGTAGCTGACATTCAAAGAATTGTTGAGCAGTAATTAATTTGAAACAAATTATATTAAAAATAAATTTGAATAAAAGTTGTAAACGGATGGACTTCCTTTAATTTAAGGTAATTAAGGTAGCAGTAACTGTAGTCTATAAAAATATACCAACGTGTCTGTAAACTGTCTGTCTGTCAGTCAACAAAACTTATCGATATGGGCTTCCGTATCAGTACTTTTTGTTGACATTTTAAATGCATTTCAAATTAGTCGGGTATGTTGTTCACCAAATTACTAACGACAAACTAACGACCAAGGATATCCGTAATTGCGCGCAGATGTCCGGCACCACCATCTACTCGGTACCAAAACCCTAACTTATAGCAAGGATGTCCATGGAAAGTCAAATGTTGTCATGAAAATTAATGTGGGCACAAATTATGGATCCAAAATCTGCTGGCTGGCTGGCTGGAACAGTGACGTCGCAGGACCTAAACTTAATGTGGTCAAAGAACATTTCGCGAGGCCCTCTGATGGGGCAAGAAAGGTTTATAAGCCGGGGAGTGACATATTTTTAAGTCGAAAATTAATTCTAATGTATTTATTTT
The DNA here is from genome assembly GCA_002930495.1 of Cecropterus lyciades. NCBI lineage: Eukaryota > Metazoa > Arthropoda > Insecta > Lepidoptera > Hesperiidae > Cecropterus > Cecropterus lyciades. Next base: position 82,003 of record MOOZ01001804.1, on the reverse strand, counting down.
AGGAAAAACCTTATGACGTGTAACTTTGGATTTTCCATACTTTTTAAGATTTATTTACAGCTGTGAGGCGCGAGGCCCTTTGAACCGCGAGGCCGTAGGCGGTGGCCCACAACGCCCAAGCCTTATGCCGCCTCTGGGCTGGAATCAGCCACCCATGCTATTAGCAACTACCAGCGAGCTAATCTCGCCGGGGAAATTCAAATGCGTTGGCAGCCACACTTTGGCCCGCGGACCTGGTGTTGGACAGCCTTGCCTTATAACATATTGGTGCCTTATAACATTGTTCGGGCGATCCTAGTTTACGTTTGTTGCAGTAAACATACTTTCATTCTATACATGTTCTTTAAATCCTGTTTGTTTATTATAATCTCAAACAATTATACAATGTTCCGAACAACAACATACTCGTATTTACGTATTACATTACGTTCTTGTGAACAGACCGCAAGTGGCATCGAGATTATATTCCGTGTAATATCGATTTGCTAACCTCTCAATGCCAAGGTTACATCCTTTATGTAACCGCTTACAGGCTTAGCTAGCGTCGACTATGAAACTATGACATAAGGAAAATTATGTAGAGGATACGTAACAAAAATATTCTTTCCACGTTTGCTTGCTAATAGAACAAGTTATTAAGTTACTTCAATTATAGTCATTTTATGAGTGCATTTTCACGATACAAAATCCGTCGATATACGGTATACACGTGCTAATCTCAAAGGGTAATAAAAATTTAAAAGGGTATTAACCGGAAAGGGGATCCAGGAAGGGAAACGCAGGTCAATCTGATGACCTAATCTCAAAAGTAGATTGATGTTATCAACCGCTTTTACGGAAACCCCATATATACACAATATTTGGCATTAACGTCTATTCAACGAGTTTTCCTAGATCCATCAATCACTACGGCCGAGACAGCGTTGATAACAACCGCTGCCTGCCGCAGTAAGATCAATAACCTTCTTGCCTCGCAAGTTAATATTTTTATTGAGACATTTTATCTATAGGAGTTCTAATAAAATAAAACTCAAGTTCAACAGATGCACATGATAGTACAAACTGATAAACGTAATCTTCTCAGGTATCCGGAGAACCGATATCGTGAAGTAGGTACTGATACCAACTTTCAGGATAGCCCGCGACCATCATTAGGATGCATCTCTTTCATGATCATGTAAAATGGCACGATGGTTATTATAACGTAACAAAGAAAATTATAAAGTAACAAATACCAAACCTGTCGGATAAAGGTGATAGGCGTCTGTCCCATGGCGTGCGCATCGCCAATGTTCGCCCTGATCACTTTCTTGAAAGGTTTTTTGGCTCCCTGCAACAAAACAAATCAGATCTTTAACTATCCATTAAATACTAGGTTCCTGCTAAACAGTGATCTTAAAAAAAACTATTTGAGTAAGAATGGAATAGCATACAACAACATAATTTACAACAACGCTTTGTTTCTTTATTTGTTTTTTCTTATGTAGTATCAGGTGAAATGGCGGGGCACAGCTAGTACCTACACAATAACCGACCCTAATTAAATATAAACAACATACATTTTAATATATGTCTTTATTGTAGTAGATACTTGTCTATAACTTTTTAGATAATTATATTTTAAGGTGTGCGGTAATATAGTATTACTTATTGGCCTATTAACTAGCTTTTTTGTTATAATAAAATAAATCATCCGCTCCCCCTCTTTTTTCTGTTCGCAGGATCCAGATTTAAAAATTATATAGCCTATATAACTCTGCCTAGCAATATATGCTATGTCTATCCTATATTTATTATTACGCACCTCCTGACACAGTCTGGAAAAATAATTTGATACCATAAATGGCGATAAATAGTAGTATTATACAATAGATGGATTAGTGTATCAAGTGTTAATTTATGTCATCGTATTTGTTATCTGCCGCTGTAATATTGATAGGTGGTTTGTGACCGAAAATCATAAGTACGCATATATTATTATTATGATCTCACTTACATATACTCAAAAATATATTACTATCAAAATAATGTACTGGGTACGAGTCTATTAAGAAAACTCAGAGTGACCTCAACGTTACCTCAGTGGTTACTCATTCCCCCTCCACCTCTCCCTAAACCGAATCGTCAACATTAGCCCAATGGGCACGTTAGAAATGATTTTTGATAACACTTTCATTAAAATCTAACGGACGTCAAAGAAAAGAAAATACCCCAGTCTCTAAATATCCTGTCTAAAGAAATTGAAAGCCTTTTCTATACATTAACCACTCACGCCGTCAAACCCTGTATGAATAAAGTGCAAGCCAACTAGGGTCGATCACCACACCAGTGCCCGTATCATACAGCCGCCCTCGCCACTTCAGTCTCCAAGAGCGTAGAACCGGAAGCGAATTTTATTATGTCTTATTGATTCTTACATCGTATACACGTAGATAAAAATTTAGGAGTTGTTATAAAATAATTGCATAGTTTCCAATTCACCAATACTTATTTCAAATTCTGCTTAAGCAACCATAAACATAATAGAAGTAAGAACAATGAAAAGAACACGCAAATTAAAAACTTTACGAGCAGCAAAATGAGTTACTTTTGGTCTGTAAAATATCTGGGCTTTCTCTTTTGGCATTTAACAGCTGCGCATCGACCGGAAGGAGAAAATTGCAGATAATATAGTAGGGATCGACCCTCGAAGAACAAACAACCCACTTATCCCATTATTAGCGGTAACCACAGAAACAGTTCCGTTAGATAACTGCTACACTTGTGCAACAAACACTGTTGATAATAAAATAAACGAGACCAAAGATGTCTGTCACAATGTGACTACGTTATCACAACACACGCAGTGCACTCATCAAACTGATTACGAAAGCACTCATACGCAACTACAAAGACTAATTAATGTGTAAATGTACATTATGTATAAAACGATTTCTAATGTGTATTTTATTCCTCTTCAGAAAATGCAATCGTTAGTATCAGAGAGTACAGGAAGATACAATCATACTGAACTGAATTGAATAAACTTAGATTAAGGAAGTAAGAAATTACGTTCAGATGATTGTCGACAGCAAAGTTATTCTATTAATGTATTGTGGTATGCAAAATATAGATAAAATTCCTTTTTAAGGAGTCTGTCATCCGTTTGTAAGACTCCATTCTGACGTAAAATATAAGTAACAAGACTCAGTTCAAATACTTTCGTCTTTCTGGACTATCATTCAAACTTTGTACTATACGTTATATTTAATACCTATTCAAGTAAGATAAGCTAAATACTTAGAATATGTATTATTTACCTAAATACATAGAATATGTAATTATCTCACTTGAATAAGTTACGTTTTAATTCTCTCAAATAAACTTGAAACGATCACCTACATCCGATTTAAGACTTCCATTCAGATAACGTAAATATCTTTTGGCACACAAGGACGATAAATTAAATTGCTCTCCTTGTGTTCTCAAATAACGAACTCGGCATCCTTAACTTACCGGAATCGTTGTGTACTGTACCCACTTATACAAGAAATAGATTTCTTACATCCAGGTGTACAATCTACGTCACGGAGTGTTTGATATTGTTTACATCGCGCGTACGTGTATTGAAAAGCACGAGTTTGTGATTAAAGGTAAATTTACCAACTCTGTCACCATATTTAATTCTCCGAGTGACCTTCAGCTATATAATTATAATGTCGTTCATGGTTAGCGTAACATTGGCATTCAAGAATACGCGAAACTGGCGAGGTGTGAGTAATAATAACGGTTCATATTCGCTGGAGCTATTTCTAATAACGAATTACGTAACGTAAATGAGAGTAGCACGTCTGAAACGTGTACCACACTTTATTTGTATTTACGTTGACCATTTTTAGATATAAGTTTACATTAAATTCAAGATATACCCGCGCTACTCGCTATAATAAAAGTAGAGACTAGGGTTGCCCCGTTTTTACAGCAATTAAAGTACATTGGATAAAAAAACTACATAGGTATGTAGTTTCGAAAGTTAGGTACAATTAGTTTTATCACTACTTTTTTTGATTCAAGGCTACTTTTAAGATAGAGCGAGAGGAATTAAAGTCGGCGAAAAAAACAAAAGAAATCTAGATAATCCAACTGTGTCTGCAATTAATGTGATGCAATAAAGTGACTATAAAAACCTTGTAATAATAGAATGTTTGTTTCACGCAAAACGCGAAATAAAGTATTTTGGCATAATCTTTCTCATATTTTATTTCATGTAAATATTTTAATATAAAGCCATACTTTATAATAAAATATTATAAAGTACGTAATGGCAAGCCTAGTAGACACCCTTATTGTTTTAAAGATGTAAACAGTGATTATAATGAGGTATAGACCCACAAGTAATATAGAACAAATACATAACATAAAGGCAAAATATTCATTATTATGGAAACCAGTTACATATGATACAGTAATCGTCAGATAACTAGGATGCATTACAAATAAATTAAAGTATTACATGATAAACACTAAAACATTAGATTAGTTAATAAAAGTGATTTTAATATTACTCCTCAACAGTAAACGCTAGATGCTAAAAAGTAACTTAAATATAGTTCTGACGTCAACTTTCATTAGCCGATACAACATCTACTAACAGAACACCATATTTATACAGCATAATAGCCCGTATAAAGCCAGCAACTACTGGATATATCTACATAATTCTGTTATCGTGTTTGTTTTCGGACTACTTTAATCAAGTTTCTTTAATAAAAATATGAATGCTACATGCAAAATGAAGTTTAAACTATTCTCCGTTAAAGTATAGACAGTTTATATTTCATAATTTTATTGTTTAGTACTGCTTAAAGTCTTAATTAAAAGCATATTGGCAACTTTGTTCAAGACGAAAATCAATTTCTGTCCATTATATCAATTATTTGCAAATAGGCTAATAATTATATCAGTTAATGTCAAGAGGGTTAAAATCTAAATTTTAGTCAACAGCCAAAATGCATGGTACGAAGTGTATGTAGTGTTGTATGAATAAATTCTAATTTTATGGTAATAACTTAAGTAAATTCAATTTTATCATATTTAATTATATTCAGTTTTTCCTGAGAAACCTTGATATTCTTGTAAATTTTATAATCACTTCTTTATTTAATTTCCTTCGTTTTCTGTATCGTTATGACAGTGGCTTACATAAGCAAATGCCATTAACATTTACTCATATAATTTAATTACTACTATTTTTGTTTCCTCGTAATGCCTAAAATTTTTACAGTTGCAGAGAATACGAAAATACTCTCAACATATGATGAATTAACACAGAGAGTGGAAAATCTCAAACATCTATTGGACTAATTATTTTTAGCTGTTATACAACAATTTATGGATAGTTACAAACTGTAAACCTTTCCGAACCGACCTTGGTTGGAACATTCACCGATATATTCACAACACAAACATATGGTGCCTAAAAATAAATTAGTATTCATATTTTCACATCACAATATTATTCTGAGTGAAATAGGTGACATTACTGCAGTTATGCAAGTATTCTGTAATGATATTGTGTAAAGACAGATTGTTAGATTAATATTATCTCTTATCTCTCAGATGTTATGTTTAGGTTTAGTTATGGAAAATCTCTTACTAGTATTTGCTGGAACAACTTATTTATAATGACAAATGAGAATTTACCAGATACGAGCAGTATGGATGGATGGATATGAGTATTAACATTATGAAAGCAGTAGCTTTATATAGCTAAAAACAACTCAAACACAACTAAGCCACAATTAGGTAGGTTTATACTTGTCTAATTATGAAATTCTGAGTATTCAGCAAGTGTATCTAATGTAAAATCATGCCTGGGCTATGTTAGAAAAAAGAGCAAAAGTGTCTCTATATTTACAGTATGCAAAGGTTCTATCTACATACTGAAAATAAGATATTGCAGGTCATTTAACTACAAGGTGGTAAGAAAATAACCATAAAGTAATAATTTCTCAGTCCCAATCAATAATTGACTTCTTTAACTAATGTTTGTAACAGTTATACAGAAATGTAGATTTCCATTGAGATAACATTATATAGTGCACCAATAAACTTTACGTATCATAATGCAAACAGTATTTGAGATTAGACCATTGTTATCACATTCTACTCCATGCTTATATTGTTGTTTAAGTTCCAGCACCGTGTAAGTCATTTTTGGAATTTTTTTTGGAGAGACAATAACCGATTAATTTTACATAGACATAACTAAAGTTCCATTTTGTACTTTTAATTATCCATAATTTAAAGGTATTATTGTGTCTATAAATGACTTACGCGGTGCTAGAACTTAAACGACGATATGTGCTTTATATTAGTATTGTTATGTTATGCTATTACAGTACTTAGGAAAATTATGATAATACAGAAAGATTCTCGAGTTTAGAATTTCAATAGTAGCATGACACCAGTCATTGATTTGAGATACCTTACCTTAATCAATTACTTCCTCTGATTTATTTAGAGATTGATTTTTATTCTAACATTTTCTACACTCATTGGTCCACAGTATTTTTTGTTAAGTGGTTGCCATGGACACAGAAAAAAAGGAATACACATTCACCCGGACCCAGGACAAAAATCTTAAGTATCCTTTGGATGTGTCTGGTCGCAGTTGGGATGGGCTGGCAGTTGGGATATGCATGTGGGATAGCAAAATAATTAAACATTATGCATAGATAATCTCCTTGCTTTGAGAAATTGGTAAAAAACTAATATATGTATATGATAACTTGTTAATATGATTAACAACATATTATGATTTTGAAGTCAATTACAAGGCAGCTTAGCCAGTTTTATTATACAAAAAGTAGTATTTATTATTCAAAGTTAATCACTGACAAATCCACCTTTGATATGTTATAGTCAAATTTTTTGTATTATTTAAATTACAGAAAATACAGATAGGCGCAGTGCATATTAAATTCACACTATAATTAGGTATTTTATAAATAATTTTAGACATTGTCACAATTTGTTGCTATAGTTATCGTTATAATGCAATAAATATTTACTAAATTTAATTTATATCACACAATTTAGTTAAGAAATATGTAGTGTAATTAAATTGAGTGAGAATAAAATTAAACTGCTGATACTTGTTAGTAAGATAATAACAGGGTTTGAGTAATTTGTTTGGTATGTTATATCAGATTAAGTAATGAAATAACAGTATTACTGCAGTAAATTACAAACTACCTACCACATTATGGTCACATTGTCCTTGTTACAAACTTTCACAAACAATTAAAATACAGAATATTTTTCATATTGATATTGTTAATTCTTACAAAATGTTTTTTTTTCTTTTTTTATTTCATCATACTAATCAAGTTAACATACCTTCTCCAGTTCCTTTTCTATTTCTGCAGCTCTGATGACCAGGGGCCCGCGCACCGCATATTCCAATTTCAAAATATTAGGATTTATGTTCTCTATAGTGACAGCTTTCGAAGCCATGGTCCTTAAATTTGTAGGATTGTTTCGTGATAATATTAAAGCTAGTTCTGCCTCGGACCGCACCACACCGCCTGACAAAACGCGACTGGCGCGGCTTATCAACATCCTCATCGATGACATTTTCTGTAATCAATGACACTACTCTAAAACGTCACTCCCATAAGATTCCACTCTCGGGTTATTTAACCTAACAGTTAATTTATAAAATAATATATCACCGCGTTTTCTATTTAATAAAATGAGCACAACACGTATAGCACAAAAATTTATTTAGCACCGTCCTGGTTACCGCTTGACGTAAAGCGAGCCCGATACTTCGATCGATAATGTTGAATGTTCGTTCAACAACTGTGTACACAGTTAAATCCACTTGTTTGTATTATCTTCACCATGAACGATTGAAATTCAATACACAAGAACGGTAAGATGATCCAAGCGATCTTTAGAAATGTTAATTGTTATAAAAAAAAATACTATAAAGGATTATTTAAGTACACACCGAATCCAATTCACAGGCACAATAAGTATATACTATTACGATTATGTGAACTGAGGAACTGGAACTATGGAGTGTATTGTTTATATTACATTAAGTATACATTTTATATTAAACTTGTCTTACAGTTTGATTGTTACGTAAATAATTTGAAAACGTTTATTGAAGTGAAGTAGTCTTATTGTGATTTTGCTTGACAGATCGCATGGCAACATTCCCGACAATTCCGACGTTAATGACATTTCCATAAATATCTAGTGGGCTGATTTTTTTATGATCTATTTATAGCTAGGTTTACATAATTTCAAACTCAAAAAGTAAAATAATAATTATTAATCTGAATGTGAATGATTCCAACAAAGCAGTGATCAGTAATATAACCTCTCAGTACCGGAAATCCGAAAATCACAGCCGAATTGCTTAATCGAAAAACTGCGTTACCAAATCGTTTAAATAAACTTTACCACTTAAACTCACTGATTTGGTTCCGATACTTATTTTATTTTGTTTCTGTAACACTTCTTCACTTAAAAAAATGAATATCACTAAACAAGATATTATTTGATTGTAGATCTTGGCTGTTACCGTAGTGCAGTGTGCCTCCACCGACCTATCTGATAAGATTGGTTTACTTGATTGGCCATAATGACTACTGTTGTATTGTTGTAATTAATCTCAGAGATTTCATTTGATGAATAATAAGTAGGTCGTGTTGAGAATATTTCAATAGCTGACAATTTTATGCGTAGTATTGCGCACGTTTCTACGTAAATTAAAGTATGAATACTAGTTCTACTAATTCATAATCTACTGTCAAATGGAATGTATTTGTCTGGTGGCATAATTTGTGCCCCAAAAACCTTTGATTTATATGCTTTTCCGCCTGAATGTTTTTAGCGAATAAAATTGATTGCTCGTCCTAGGACATAATGCATTCTAACTTGACATTTTTAGACATCTGCGGATGCACAGTCGGGATTACTCAATTGTAATAATCGGTACGGTACACTTACTAAATTGTAATAATCGGCTAATGCAATAAATTATTTTTGGTATGATTAAATGTAGAAAAAGTCAGTAAATAAAAAGTAGCCTCTTTCAAAAGTCTGGTATCTTAATATCAGTCTAATCAAAATTGCTTCAGCCATGTTTTGACATGGCTGAAGCACTTATCGCAACTACAAACATTCTTAAAATATTTTTTTATGTGCTGGTATTGTGTATCTCTGCATGTAGGCTTAGATAATGACTAGTTATTTTGGATCACTCTACTAGTGTTCCTGTAAACTGTATGCACACTGCACAGTGTACACGCGTGCTTACATATAGCTGTCGAGTTGAGTTTGTCGCTCTATGCACCGACCGATAGTCACGGGATTCTCGAACTGCTAGCTAGCTAGGATGCGCATGTCATGGGATCTGATCAATTTGTGTAGGTACGTTATCCAGCAAAAGCAAAAAGTCCATGTTTTATCTCCATACACTGAATACAGCGATTCCGAATTTTTCCTTTTTTTGTAAATGGTGATGATAACCCTTATTTTGTTGTCGAAAATGAATTTATATGGTATTTAGTACACTTCATATGGAGTTAGCGCGTAGAAAACTACTTATAGAGTTCATATTTAAAATATTATAAATATATCGGAGGAATAGGAAACACAAAGGTAATAATAAAATCATTGAACATATTTCATATTTAATTTATTTTTACACAATAATTCGACTAAAGTCAGACGACAACTAATAACTATAATAATCCCAATACAAAAATATTTCATCTCCTTATTTTTTATATTGACAGATTTATACTTTTTACATTATATGTATAGATATATTCAAATTTATCAAGTGTGTCTTGTGGTCATATATATTATAAAAATGATTGTGATGTTTCACCTATACTCACAGAGGATTCCATGTCTATCATATAGTACATTTATTTATAGTATAAACAATATAGATAAAATTTCGACTATTAAAATGTACATCACAAGTCTGAACGCACATATTTACAATTCATAAAGGTCATTATTTAACAAACAAAATTGACATCGATATTAATTATTATTTTAACATTAAACAACAGAAACATTATCTCACATGTTTATGGCAAATTGTCAATGATTCCACAAAAAATCTTAAATTTCCACAGTTTAATAGACAATTATAAAACACAACATAGCTATATTTTACATAGTCTTAAAACAAAATAAATAAATTATTCTCTAAACAGTATGTCTCTTATTGTCAAATGAATCTAAACCCTACGCGGGCGCCGCACAACAATTCCTACGTTACTTATTTATGTACTAACTCATTACTTCTAATTCAACATATTTTATACACGATTTAGGAATGTACCGGTTTGGAGTCCGTAAACGGTATTCAAAATACAAAGTCTTTTAAGACTCGACATTTTGCCTATAATAATTATCAGGGAATGTACACGAGAGGCTAGTTTTACAAATCGCCTCAAAATATACAGATAGCTACTCGTATATCACGTGATGATATGATTTTTTTATTTTGCGTAAAACAGTAAGTATCGATCTCAGAAGAACGGAAAGAAAATACTGACGCGTAAGTACAGCCTGATGTTATATTGAAATTCGTGATGTACAGTCAACTTATATAGTGAAGATCTATAAAAATAACAAGAATATAGAAAAAAAATCAGTAACAAAAGTTAGATAAAAGATTTATAATGTACAGTTGGATAGAAAATCGTTAAAATATCCAAATATAAACAATAGGTAACAAATTAGTTGGACGTTAGCGAGAGGATAGTCTTAGAAATAAGCGAGCCCGTTGCGTGTCTACACGTTCGGTGGAATTAGTAATGCATGACGTCTTTATTTTAATTTAAATGTCATAAAAATAAAATAGTACACTTTAAAAAAAATTACTCAGGAATCATATTTGACAATGTATTAATTCACTGCAT
>MOOZ01001804.1:42718-68129 GCA_002930495.1 Cecropterus lyciades | reverse complement strand
GAATATCCGTAAAAAAAACAATGTTAATTTTATTTAATATAAGTTCATATATGCAAATTTTAAATATCGATCTACAAACAGTCTAAGTCGTAAAAACATGTATTTTGGTCTCTTTCAGTGATCAAAATGTACCAGTACACTAATTCTAGCCAGTCTTTTACAAGTTGTTACATTCATATTTAACAATATTGACAAGTTTAAAACGTGAAAAGTTAAGTGACTATAATTGTTAAGTATAAGATATATTGTGATTATAAGAATCACTTTTAGGCCATGAGACATACGAGAATGCATTTTATTTAATATTTTTATCATCATTAATCAATCTTGTACCAATATTACAATCATGCTTCAATAAAATTTTCGTTCTGTTCATTCTTCGTTTCGTACGTTTTCTAGGAAAAAGCATGTTAAAATATTGAGCAAACGCCCACAAGCACAGGAGCGAGCACGCCAGGTGCCACACTAATGTGTCATGATAGTTACCGGCGTCGCAGGCGCGGTCCTGCGCGCGCTTGGGCGGCTGCAGCAGGTCGGGGCAGGCGCAGCGCCGGCCGCCCGGCACGCCCAGGCACAGGTGCGAGCACGCCGACCGCGCGCACGCCGCGTGCAGCGCGCCTGACGCGTTGTAGCGCGCCGGGTGCCACACTGCACACAGAACGATAACGTTACAAGTTGTAGAGCACCGAGTGCCACATTACACATAGAACGATATCGTTTAAGTTCAAGTTGTAGCGGGCCGGGTGTCACACTACGCACAATATATATAACGTTCAAATATTTTTTCTGCAAATAAACCGATAAATAAAACTAAATATTCTCTATAGAAAGAAAAAACCTTCGACATTCTAAGCTTTCGCTTTCGAACGCTTTCTACACTCTCATGAAAAATTACAACATTTAATCATCTGAATAAAAAAAAATTTTAAATCAATATATGTTATTAAACTTATATGTCAAAATTAAAAGTGTATTAAAAAACAATTACAAATACGACCCACCTTTCACTGCGGACGGATTGACTAGATCCTTCGATATAACGAATGGCACTCCTCTTCCAAACTTGTCCTGCTTGATCAGCTCGCCAGTGTCCCGTGTAACCCAGTAAAGTGATGATTCGAACACGTCCAAGGACAATGGATGCTTCAGAAGATCGCCCTTCAGGATCACCTTCCTGTTGGATCCGTCGTGACGCATCATCTCTATAGTGTTCAACTTCGTATCGGCCCAATAAATCGAGTGGTCCATTGCATGGTCGATGGCTAATCCTGTGGGATGTCGGACATTCTCAGTGATGATTGGCCTTCGCTTAGAACCATCCATCCAAGCCGTTTCAATCTTTGGTGCGGAACCTGCGTCAGTCCAGAACATTTTCCCCATCTGTGGATCCAACACTAGAGAAGTTGGGCTCTCGATTCCAGCAGAAACTAGCGCTCGTCTGTATCGACCGTCAGTTCTCGCCACCATGACCCGACCTCTCGGCTTCGATCCTGTTCTGTCGACTTCAGTCCAGTACAAGTTATCGCCAATGTAGTCTACAGCAATCGCCGTTGGTTTCGCGTTTCCTTTCATATTTAAATCTTGAGCAAATCCGCTTTTAACCTGTCCATCCATGGCGTTGATCATGTAAGATCGCTTGATAGTCTTGTCGTAGCTGTCAGCCCAGAAGATCATTTCCTGCTTCGGATCGTAGTCCATTGCTTCGATTCTCTTCTCCGATGTGATCATGTCGAACTCCTCGTTCTTTTCTTGTGCAAATGCGTGTATCTCCGGGCCGTTAGCAAACATCAATACCACATCACCTTCCAGAGCTTTGCATACACCTGATAAATTGTCGGCCAATCTGTAATATAAATAAATTCATCGTGATATAAAAAAAGCATTCGACTCTATACAATTTTTTATACAAAAAATAACTCAAATATTTAACTGTCAGCGCAACCGCCATACTATATATTAACTGCTACAAAGTTATATCAAAAGTACAATGCGAGACGAAAATTGTATATATTTAGAACAATCACGGGAGTTTTATAAGATAATGTATAATCATCTAATCAAAAATGTATTTATAATGCGAATTGCAGACCTGAATCCCTCGCGACAGCTGCAGCTGAAGCTCCCGTTGAGGTTGGTGCAGAGCTGCGAGCAGTGATGCGTGCCCGCTGCGCACTCGTCCACGTCCACGCACTTCTTGCTGTCGGCGGGCGAGATGATCCAGCCCTGGAAGCACGTGCAGATGTACCCGCCCGCGCCCGCCGCCGCGCCCGCCAGCGTTAGGTTCGTGCAGAAGTGCTCGCAACCGCCTGCAAACACATTGTTTTATGAGATTGAAGTACCAGCAAGCAGTCCAGTTCATGGTAAATCGTCACTGCTGTTCATTGTTATCTGAAATTGACCTCAGATAAGATTAGGGTGTCATCAAAAAAATCCACAGACGTGTTTCTATCTCCAAAGACTGAACGTCTTGAATAAGTATGTGTCATTTCTTACTAGAACATAGTTGCAATTAAGACTCCTACTCTCTTCGCTCGATAGATAAGATGTGACGGCCATTCCTCCGGAGTCGAACTACAAAACGTTTTTATACACATAGCTCTAAACTAGGACTTTCTTCTATGTCGTGGGTACCACACGGGGACACACAAAGACGAATCCCAAACACCCAGACCCAGTACAAAATCTAAACTTATCATTCAGAGGTCTGTCTGGCCGGGGATCGAACCCGGAGCCCACCACGAGGGTCGTCAAGCGAAACAACAGGGTCGTACCCTTGTCGTGCGGCTCGCAGGTCTTGGCGTGATGGCAACCGCGCTCGTCGGAGGCGTCGCCGCAGTCGTCGGCGAGGTCGCAGAGCTTGGCGCGCGGCACGCAGCGGCGCGACGCGCACTGGAACTGCGTGAGCGGGTCGCACGGCCGCGCGCGCGCCGCGCACAGCGTCATGTTGTTCTCGTCCGACCCGTCGCCGCAGTTGTCCACGCCGTCGCACACCTGGTACCTGTTGCCGATACCCCGAGTTACGCTACCGAATTATACGGGTGACCGCTATTATGTAAGCAACTGAATACTCTTAATTCGAGATGCGTTCTAAAGTTCCAGTACGAAAGTACACGTATTCAATACTTCACTTAAATTGTATGTAGCCCCAAAAGCCCATTATATTTGTATCTCTTCAAATTAAAATTGTAAAAAAGCATGCAAACCACTACACAAAATGTGGTTAGTGACGCCGATAGACACCTATAATTAACCGAATGGACCCATTTAAAATAAAGAAGTACTCTATTATTCAGTAAGACAACTTTTAAATTAACAGTACATACAAAACAAATAAATTATAAATATTACACAAAACAAAAATATATTTATAAAATCAAAATGTATTTAAATTACAAGCCCGTCCAAAATATAAAAAATAATTATGTCCGATTTTAATAATACGTTTATTTGAAAAAAAATAAATAGTTTGATACCATCAGAATCAAACAACCTACGATTTTATCACCTTTATGTGTACGCTCGTCAAAGCCAAACTTCTGTTGTGGAATAATTTATGTGTATGTATAATTTTACCTAGGCACGCAGCGATGGTTGTCGCAGTGGAATCTTCGCAATGTGTCACAGTTGAAGTTCGTGCAGATGGAGCTGGCTTCGTCCGATCCGTCTCCGCAGTCGTCCGTGCCGTCACACAGGTCCGATTGTGACACGCATAAGTTATTTGCGCACTGGAATCTGTCGAGAAAATCAAAATAATATTAACCATTTGTAAAAATAAAAAATATACAAAATAAGCACAGAACAATCGACACGATATATTTACCTGCTTTCCGGACAGTATCTGCCTCCAGGGAACCGCGGAGGACATCCAATTTCGTCGGACAAGTCTCTGCAGTCCCTATCACCATCACATCTGAAGTAAGCTGCAATACAATGTCCCGATTTGCATTGGAATGTTCCATTCTTGCATTTAAATCCACCACATTCCATTTCGTCGGTGTTATCACCACAATCGTCTTCGTGGTCGCATCTCCATCTAGACGAGATACATTTACCGTTACCGCACTTGAATTCAGACTCAGAACATTCTCTGTACTTATGCTGACAGACTGCTTCTGTTTCGTCACTTCCGTCGCCACAATCGTCGGTAAAATCGCATAGCCATTGCTTCGGTATGCAACGCTTATTTTCGCAAGTGAAATCTGTTTCGCTGTTGCAAGTTGGACAATTTTCTGGAAGTTCATCGGAACCGTCTCTACAGTCATCCTTACCATCGCAGAACAACCATTTCGGTATGCAACGGTAGTTTGACTGGCCAGGACAACGTCTCCATCCGGTAGTACAATTCTTTTGGCGGCACATGTACGCTGGCTCGTCTGAATCGTCGCCACAATCGTTGTCGAAGTCACACATCCAGAGCTTAGGAATGCAGCGGCCATTTTTGCACGAGAATTCGGTATCAGGGTTACACGGCCTGTTATGACACATAACTGGATCTTCGTCGCTATTGTCCTTGCAGTCCGTGTCACCGTCACACTTCCAGCTGTCGAGGATGCACCTGCCACTCGCCTTACATTTGAATTCTAACGCTGGACATTCGTGTGCACATTGAGCTTCGTCGCTGCCGTCTCCGCAGTCATCGTTGCCGTCGCAAATAGTAGCAGCAGGTGTGCAGTTCGTATTCTTACATTGGAAAGATCCGGCTCTACAATGTCTAACTGGGCAGTTTTCGGGTTCATCCGAACCATCCATGCAGTCTTTCTCGCCATCGCATTTCCAGAACCATGGTATACATTTTTCATCTCGACCGTTACATCTATGTTGACCGTCCGTACAATTTGCAATACACGTTTTCATGTCTCTAGCCAAGTAGAATTGGTTTGGACAGGCACATTTGTGCGTAGTTGCACCTTCCTCGCCGTAGCCTTCGATGTTTAAGTAACTAGATTCATGTGGGGGAGCAATGAGACAAAGATGGGAGCATCCACCATTGTTAGTGCCACATGGGTTAGGGTATGGTAGCTGTCTGAGAGGATGCACCACGTGGATGTCGTAAGGACGGTGAGTGGTATTTCTAAGGGTCGTTAAGTTTTCTCCAGAATGCTTATTTGCTTTGCTTATTGCTTTAAGATTCCAATCGGTCCAATAAATTTCGTCATCGAACAAACTTAGTGCAAATACATGGGGTACTTTACTGCCTGATAAAACAACATGTCTGTGTCTACCTTCCAAGTCAGCAGAACCAATATAATCTAAATGAGCATCGGCCCAGTAAATTCTGTCAGTAAAATAGTCTATGGTTAAAGCATTCGGCCAGGCGATATCATCTTCCCAGTTCAAAATTGCTGTAAAGTTGGTACCATCCATACCCATTTTACCAATGTAGGCTTGAAGGTGCCATGAAGTGTAGTACAAATATCCAGTTCCTGGATGTACAACAATAGCTCGAGGATCCGCAATACCTGTTTTCAGGGTCTTTCTTCTAGTTCCGTCTAGTTCTGAGACGTCCAAGTTCTTTGAATGTCTGTCTAGCCAATAAAGTTTTCGTCCAATCCAGTCCACTGCAATACCTTCTAATCCATGAGAATCGTGCCGTATAACTACTTCTTTATTTGGATTTGGATCGGTGTAGTCCGATCTATAGATTGTTTTAGCCGACACATCAGCGAAGTACATTTTGTTTTCTTTAACATCAAAATCAATTGCGACTACATTCATAAGATCTTGGTGTACTAAATTGTAAAGAGAAGCGTCAGTGGACATATTCCTGACATAATACTTGTTTGTAAAGATAACCCACGCTGTAATATTGTCTTTTCGTTTACACGTATGTTCATCGGGTTCTCTTTCGTAGTACTGGTCGTTACATTTACAATAGTAAGATCCGGGCGTGTTTGAACAGTATTGTGAACAAACTCCAGGGGTCTCGATACATTCGTCTATGTCAGCACAGGCTTTACCGTCACTGAGCAGTTTGTATCCTTGGTTACAATCGCAGTAATAACCAGTCAATGTATCGATGCATTTGTGGCCGCATTGATTGATTTCTAACTTGGCACACTCATCGACATTACAATGCGCTGGTTCGTCGGAGTCATCGGAACAATCAGATACTTTGTTACAAACCAATCTGTTATCGATACACTGATCATTATTGCACTTGAATTGACCGGCAGGACATGTTTTGTTTTGTTTAACACAGTCGACTTCGTCAGAGTGATCGCCGCAGTCGTCTTCTCCATCACATCTAAAGTGGTTTCGAATACACTTGAAGTTTTGACACTTAAACTCTTGATCCGTACACTGTTTATACTGAGTATTGCAATGTTTGCCCTCGTCTGAACCATCCCCGCAGTCATTGTCGTGATCACATACCCAACCGACGTTGATACATCTACCATTGTTACATTGGAATTGGTCCTCGGAGCAGGGGGTCGGTGTAGAACAATGATGGATAGTGGAATTTTCATCGGCACCATCAATACAGTCGGGGTCTCCATCACAAAGCCATTTCTTGGGGATACATTGAGCTCTTCCCCAGAACTTATTTTCCTGGCAAGTATATTCGGTTTCTGCATCACATTTCCTTTCGTTACACTGATGTCTGTCATCCTCGTCGCTGTTGTCGAGACAGTCGTTATCCCCATCACATATGTATATTCTTGGTATACAGTTTCCATTATCACAGGTAAATAAGTCGCCAAAACATGTTCTTCCTTCGGAACGACAATATTCTGGTGGTTCGTCAGCTCCGTCGCCGCAGTCGTCGTCTCCGTCGCAATACCAAGTTGCTGGTATGCAGCGGTGGTTTGGACAGCGGAAGCTGTTTTGGGGACAGGTTCGTTGCGCGCAGTGTAGTGGATCTTCGTCGGAATTGTCACCGCAATCGTTGTCACCATCACATAGCCAGTACGGCTCTACACATATATTTGTTTTCTCGCATTTGAGATGGTTAGCAGGACATGTTGTATTTCTCGGGCAACGTTCATGGGTCTCGTCTGAAGTGATGTTGTCCTTGCAGTCGTTTATACCGTTACAGACTTGCGACATCGCGATACAGCGGGAGTTGAGGCAAGTAAATTCTCCTTCATCGCATGGAGCATAAACGCAGCCCTCTTCGTCGGAACCATCTTTGCAGTCGTTCTCGTGATCGCATTTCCAAGATTTAAATATACATCTACCGTTATTACAACGGAATTCATTTGGCGAGCAGGAGTGGTAAGCACAGTAGTTCTTGTCTTCATCGGAGTTATCACCGCAGTCGTCGTCACCGTCACATGACCACATTCGACTGATACATTTACCGTTTGCGCAGAAGAATTTGCTCGGATCGCAGGTGATATTTTTGGCGACACACATCCTTCCCTCGTTAACCAATTTCGTGTTGTCATCGCACTTACATTCCACTGAGTTATTAGGTGCGGGGTGGCAGCTCTGAGCGCACCCTCCATTGCTAATGTTGCACGAATTTTTCTGACACTTTTGCCTACTTGTACTGTAAACATGTATATCTCTCGGAGAGTCTTCGAGCCTCTTAACCATTTCTACCATATTGGCACCTGTGTGTTTCTCGGCACGATAAACCCCTCGCAGTTGCAAGTCTGTCCAGTAAATGTAATCTCCAAATACTGTTATGGCGAATGGATAGATCGTGGCAGATATTAGTACCTCTCGGTCTGATCCATCTAATTTAGAACGTTCAATTTTTTCACGCACGGCGTCAGTCCAGTACAGCATGTTCTCGTCAAAATCGATAGTAAGACCACTAGGTTGGGATAGATCTTTGTCGATGATAGCTTTCTTTAGTGATCCTGCCATTGTAGTTCTGTAAATTTTGCCGGATGTTCCGAAGCGACCCCAGTCAGTATAATATAATGTTCCATTACAAGGATCCACGACAATAGCCCTGGGACGTTCCACTCTTGCAATCATAACCATTTCAGTTCCATCGAGGTTCATTGCGTAAATCGAATTATTCGAGCTGTCCGTCCAGTAGATTTTCCTTTGAGTCCAATCGTATGAAATGCCTTCTGGATTAATGTTTTTGCTAATAATATTTTGAATATTGGCAGCATCTGGATGATTGGCAGTCATCCAAGCTATTCTAGCCCACGGCCGTATTTGCGTGAAGAATAATTTGTTGTCAGCGTAATCAAACTCGACACCGACGACGTTTGTTAAATTGCCAATAGGTTTGAACGGAACACCTGTGGATTTTGGATCTAAATTGACAGCGCGAATTTCGGTTCTGGTTGTAAACACGAGAAATTCTTCTACACTGTCACATTTCTTTGGATTACTAGCCGATATTTGTCCTGTTGCACATTCACATCTATGTGTGTATCCTTTGTTAGCTTCTGGAGGATAGCTGAAGCAGAGTTGATCGCAACCACCGTTTCCAAGCTTCCTGCACGGATTGTTTTCATCAGTCGGTTGGTTATTTACATCGAATATGACAATATCTCGTAACTTCGGTAGATTCGTACGCATCTTCTCGGGCATGGACATATTACCCGGTAACTTGGAAGCCTTGTAAATCGTTTGTAAATTCCTGTCTACCCAATATACACTGCCCGTATGTATAGCGATACCCATCGGGTTCGGAAGGTTTGACCTAATGAGCTGTCTGTTTCCACCATTGTATGAGATCTTTTGAATTTGGTCCAATTTAGAGTCAACCCAGTAAACGTCATGAGTTAACATATCTATTGTCAAATCTCGTGGGTTAGATATTCCTGAACTAACAAGAGTCTGCCAATTGCTACCGTCGAGATAAGCCTTTCCTATGCGAGGATATTGACCATAATCTATCCAATAGAGCAGTCTTTTAAGTGGGTTTACTGCGAGTTCTCTTGGAGCATCCATGGTAGTCTTGACGAGCACCTTCCTGTTGGAACCATCGAGCCAACTCATCTCGACATAATTTTCGTGCGGGAAGACGTTTGTAAAGTACAAATTGCCAGCGACCCAATCGACGGCCAGTCCCCGGATTCCATTGCTGCCGATGCCATCTTTAACCACATGTTCAAGTTCGGTACCATTTGGCCTGACACGGAATATTCCATTCCATTGTCCCCTGTTGAACTCTACCCAATATATGTAGTTTTCGGCGAAGTGAACATCTACGTGTAGGATGTGATGACCCAGACCAGTCACGGGAACCATGGCCTCGGCACTGCTTTCCAAACTGTATCCGCGAATGAGATCCAACTGTGAGACGACCGCGAAGGTCTTATAGGGCACGCAGTTGATTTCGTTCTCTTTCCTGTAGCCCACGGAGCAGGCGCACACTCGGGAACCGCCTTCACTAGGAATGCAAATCTGTTCACATCCGCCATTATTTTGAGAGCACGGATGGTGCATCATCTTTCTCTTTTGGAATATTGTCAATGATTTCAGGTCGCTTTCGTTGTCCAGAATGACTTTGATGTTGTCACCGTTTGGTAAATCGGCTTTGATTATTTTCTCATGTCGTGGATCTAGGACGTAAAGCCTTGAATCTAACACAGCGATAACTTTAGGGTAAGAAATCGCATTATCTTCGGTAAGAATAGTTTTTCTGTCGTTGCCTTCGGTGTTCACACTGTTGATGGTGGGCGGATATTGTGTGCTGAAGTAGATGATTTTCTTTTCAATATCAATCGCAACGGCTTCAGGCCTCTCTATGGTGTCAACTAATATGACAGGATAAGATCCGTCCATATTAGCTTTACCAATTTTAGCTGGTACTCCGTATCCGCCTTCGTCAGCCCAATATAGTTTTCTGAAAATTGAAACAAAGTCAAAAGTTACATTTCTGCTTATATTGATTATCAATAAGCTTATTAAATAATAATATGTGTCCCTCACCCTTCAGTGGGATCCAAACAGAGGCTCTTAGGCTTAGCCACCGACGTCTTGCTGCCATCATTCGCTAGCACGATGGTTCTGTACTTGACTTTGCCATCCACCCTTATCAGTTCGATATTGCTGGCCACCCTGTTGGCCAGCAGCAAGTTACGGCCGAGCCAGTCGAAGGCGATGGCGGAGGGAGCCCCCACGATGCCGGTGTCCTGGCCTAGGAACTCAGCTTTGTTTCCGCCGCCGTAAGGCATGCTGTACACAGTACAGTTTTCGTCATCGCTGTCTCCGGATATAGATTGAAGCCAGTACAGCATGTGACCTTGACGGTCGTAGTCTAACTGAACGCCACCTATAAAGTATTCAACGTTAATCATACATTCGTTTTTTTACAGTAAGTAGCAATCGTAGGAATAATTTGCGAACACTACCTTGAATTCCAACAACCGGTGGCAGTTGGCCAGCTCTACCTGATCCATCAGTCGATAAGTCAATAATTTGTGATCCTTTGAGCACCATCAAATATGACGTTTCCTCTGAAAAAATCAAATTCTCAATCAGAACTTATTTCATATTGTGGTAACAAACAACTGTACTGTCTCCCAATAAACATATTTATTACCTTCAATACATTTGCCATCCGGCAGCAACTTAAAGCCTGGCTTGCACATACAAGTGTATCCAACAGTTTTGTTTGGACTTAGTAAGCAGAGATGTTGACAAGAGTCCTTGTTGCACGGAGAAGCATACTGCGGCTGGAGAGATGGGTGGTGCACGTGGATGGACAGGGGCTGCGATATTAAGTGTGATACAACAGTTTGGTTGGTGCCCATAAATTTGTGTGCCGACAGCACTCTGTTTAACTGACGGTCGGTCCAATACAATGTATCTTCGAATAGGGTCAGGGAATGTGGATGCAAAAGATAGTGGCTTCCAGCTAGCACTTGCTGCCTTCCTGTACCATTGTAGTAGCAGAAATCAATAAAGTCTAACTTTGAGTCAGCGAAATAAACTCTTTGGGTCGCTGTATCTAGGGTTAATCCATTTGGCCAGTAGATTTTCGTAGTGATAATAGCCATGCGCTGTGTCCCATCCATGCCTACTCTTTCGATGCGAGGATTTTCTCCCCAATCGGTCCAGAACAGCCATCTCGCGTTCGGAGCAGGATCCAAGCACATTCCTCTGGGCTGCGTAATGTTTCCACTTAAAAGGGCTGTTCTTGCGCTGCCATCTTCCTTGGCCACTTCTATAGTATTAAGTTTGCTGTCCAACCAGTAGATATTGCCTCCCACCCAGTCGTAAGCCAAGCCCTCCACTAGATCCAAGCCCGTGGAGATAATCACTCGTGGCTCGCTGCCACGGTCTAGTCGAGATATTTTCTTCAATTTCATGTCGGACCAGAATATAGTTCCCGAATGCATATCGGATGCGGTCGCTACAACATTTTCAACGTTTATCGGAACTCTTTCGAGCCCCTGCTCGTTCAAGTCGGCCACTAGTATGGAATGTCTGTTGGAAATGATCAAGAACGCACTGGAATGGTTGTTCGCCTTGCAGGAGTGTTTGTCGCCCGCCAACTGGTAGCCATCGACACAACCACAGAAGTAGGATCGTTTGGTGTTCGTGCAGGTCTGCGAGCAGAGGCCCGGAGGGTCGCATTCGTCGATGTCCTTGCAGGTGAAGCCGTCGGGTTCCAGCTCCTCCCCGCTGGGGCAGAGGCACACGGCGCCGCCGGGGGTCTGCTTGCACTGGTTGGAGCAGAGCCCGGTGCGGTGCTGGCACTCGGCCAGGTCGCAGCCGGGGCCCTCGTCGGCGCCGTTGGGGCAGTCCGTGCTGTTGTCGCACACCTGCGTGATGTTGACGCACCTCCCGGTGACGCCCGGGCACGCCCACATGCCTGACGGGCATCTGTAACGTTATGTATTTATATTTATTACTTAACTTTAAATACATTTTCAAATAAAGAGTATTATAAAATGTTCTGCATTTTGCTCGTGAAGTGTGATAGTGAAGTAAACCTACATTAGGTTATGTTACTAGCGAGAGGTATGTTAAAGGTTGTTTTGTTCTATTGTTATTATTGAATAATGAAAAGAGGAAAAATGTTTTCGGATCAAAAAAAATTGAATAGCATAAGGTAATTTTTATTAATCGAGTCATTTTGCTATTATTTGGAAACTAGTAAACATATTTAATGCCGTGTAATAATTAACGTATTTTATAATTTTCGTGGGAATTTCGTATAAAAGAGTTATATAACATATAAAACAAGTGTTAATGTATCGATATAAGTGTATGAAAGACTAGTTAGGTCACTTTAGGAAAAAAAATTGTCCTTCGAGCCCGATTTGTCAATTTTTGATGGAGTCGATTCGCGGCATAATCACGAGAATAATTTCCTAATAGACATTAATCGCCTTCGTTTACCTAAAATTTACGGAAAAAGATATCACGCTTAGATCACAAACCGGTTCCGAAGCCTCGAAAGTACATAACAAAGACGTATAGAAGTTTAGTAACCTGTAGACGGGCGGCTTGCAGGCGAGCTCGGCGCTCTCGTCGGAGCCGTCGCCGCAGTCGTCGCGGCCGTCGCACACGTAGGCCTTGAACACGCAGCGGCCGCTGGCGCAGCGGAAGTGGCCCGCGCCGCACGCCGCCGCGCCGCACGCCGCCGGCTCGTCCGACAGGTCCTCGCAGTCCGGCGTGCCTGCTCCGGCGCACGTTGGGAATAGAATCGTTCCGATCGAATATTCATATTCGATTCGGAAACGATTATTGCTGACATCGAATTATTCGCCACTAATTCTTAATCGAGCGCAATGTTTACTCATGAGTAAATAAGTTCGAGTTTATCGCGTTCTCTGGGATATAGGTTTTAAGCACCGATCGAAGGATTATGCATCTATATTCGGGTGCTTCATTTTGTACATTTGTCATATTTATCTAAATAATGTAATTATTGAAAAAGGGGAGCATATAATAATAATACGTAATTCGAATGTTAGTATTTTTTTAACCATCGCTTTAAAGAGAGATTAAAAATTGACTTTTACGTAATACTTCAATTACCCCAATTACCATGTGTATTTTGTACGAGTATTGTAGGAGATAGCGACTATGTGTGTTGTAGAAGACGAACACGCTCACATGATTTTTCTAATAAAAAGCAATGTCTACAAAATGTCCCCAAGTGGAAGAAACGTACCTAACAATATGCGTCATTCAAACGAGCGGATTTAATATCTCTTTGCCTCATTTTTACAACGTAGAACAAATAAATGAGAAATATCCAAGAACAGTAACGATCGTTCACATATTACTTATAAGCATTCAACGGCGGTAAATTAATTAAAAACTAAAAATCCAGACGTAACAAGAGCAGAGCATACCGTCGCAGTACCAGGTGCGCGGGATGCAGATGCCCGAGGCGGCGCACTGGAACTGCTTGTCGGGCGCGCACTGGTGCGGCGCCAGCGCGGGGCAGCCCGCCTCGTCGCTGCCGTCGTTGCAGTCCGGGATGCCGTCGCACTTGTACGCCTCCTGCCGGAACATACCCCGATCGTTCGTCGATGAGCCGTAGGACATGATACTCTTTCTTACAATCTTATTTCTGATATAATTCTTATTTTGTAAAAAGTTTTGTAATTGAGTCGTAAGGCCGATATAGGATCCGATCCGATATCGGACTTACTTTATCGTGAGTAAATCGTAAGTCCTATATCGGATCCGATCCTATATCGGATAAACCGATATCGGATCAATCCATGGACGACCATACATGTACGTAGAGTAACACAACATAACACATAATCTGAGAGCGAACTGACATGGCACATGAACGATTTAGAATAATTTAACCAATAATATTACGTAATCCAACGAAGCTTCCGAATGTTTAATTAATTTTTGGTCAATGAAATAATATGTTAAAACATTTGTAAAATCGCAGCAGAATGTAGATGTTTTTATACAGTAGCAACCAAATGGACAATTTTCATTGCAAAAACTATGTATACAAAAAAGAAACATTTGACGTCATTGTTATTAAGCGCTCAACAATATCTATTTTAGAGCCATTACTATTACTTTCAAATACTATTAATTTTCATACTCAAATAAATTCAACAAATATTATATCATACTATTTTCAATTACCTGTACACATTGTTTTAGATCTGCACACTTAAATTGACTAGCGAGACAGGACACGGGTGGACAGTCAGCTTCATCTTGTTTGTCATAGCAGTCATCGTCGCCGTCGCACACCCAGGACGCCGGGATGCAGTGGCCAGTGCGAGGACATGTGAACTGACACAATTATCAAATCGTAAGAATTTAAAAATATCACACACGATATAAGTATTTATAGATATAGAGAAAGATGTCAAAACATAATATTAAACTATTTTAATATTATGTTTTGACATCTATGCAATAATGCAGAATGATGCAGAATCTACATTGTACATTACGAAAAATAATTATACGCACATATCAACAGAAGTAATTAATTAGTTCATAGAAATGTACAAACGAAAATGCGTTGCAAAAAGAACATGATATTGCAAAAAAATGGTGTTAGCGATAAAATAATCAAAAAGAACCACAACTTACTTGAAAGTAAGCACAGGTCTTCTCAGCGCAGTGCGAGCCCTCGTCGGAGCCGTCGCCGCAGTCGTTCTCGGAGTCGCACTTCCAGGTGTTGGGCACGCAGCGCCCGTTGGCGCACTGGAACTGCGACGAGCTGCAGGTCACGTTGACGCAGCCGTTCTCGTCGGAGAAGTCGCCGCAGTCGTTCTCAGAGTCACACTTAAACGTCGCGGGGATACAACGACCAGATTTGCACATGAATTCCGATGCACTGCACGTCGTCTCTAGAATTCGAACGAGACGTACCCATATTATAGTGAGAACAAATATACATAAAGGACATGACTTACACTTAAACATGTTTTATCAAAATCGGCTCGGCCATTTACGCGACATAGACCCCCCAAAAAGTGAGGATGAAAAATCGAATGTTTAGGAATCTGAAAGAATTCTATATAACAATTAGACGTGTTTTATCAGAATCGGTTCAGCCAGTTACTAGATATAGGAGTTAAAAGTGGGGAAGAATAATCGAATACTGTTAAATATAGCCATGTATCAAATACAAGAGCATGACGTGAATGTTAAAATTGAATAAGTTTTAACAATATCGGTTCAGCCATTTACAAGGTATGTGTGGTGAAAGTGGGGATAAATAATCGAATATTGTCAAATATACCCAAGTAGCGTATCAGGTGAAAAAATTGATGTGTATATTACAAAAACTGCCCATTCCATTGAATCAGTCAAGTTGATAAAAGCTATAGGTGTAATGTTAAATATGAACGCATACAAATAGCTACATGATGCCATCATATCAAATGATGCTTATTTAATGTGATCTATCCTCTAAAAACACTTACAGATGCAGGCAAATGCCACACTTAGTTTAAATTTTTGAAAATAAAATAATATTAAAAGTCACCTCCAGCACTAAAAAGAAAAGTGAACAAACATTTAAAAGATCAAAAATAATATCTATAGATAAGCCATCAAATTTAAGCGAACTACACCTAGATTTTAATTATAGAAATATAACATATGCTTGTGAAATTGTACTTCAATGTCTGGGTACCTCTAAGGTTAGAGACTAAATACCTACTACCTAACTGAAATAAAATACTGCATAATCATCATGTTCACAGGCTTAACAATTTAACTCTACTAAATAAATAGATAGTAAATCGAATGAAGGGTTTGACTTAGTACGCTTACGGTAGTACCCCTCCGCTGCAACGTTGTAGTACAATTTTAATGAGCAAATGTTATATATTTCTATGATTAAAATATAGATGTATCTCGCTCGAATTTGATGGCTCATCTATAAATATTATTTTTGACTTTTTAAATTTATGCTCACATTCCTTAAAGTTGTTGGGGAATTTTTAAATTAATTTTATGTTCATGATTTCTTTTTTGGTAAATTATTCTTGCATTCTGTAGGTAATTTTCCAATTCTCTGTTGCAAATTTCATTTCATTATTGTTATTTTCGTTCCAGTTTGATTCTCTTTCAGTAATTTTAAACTTTATTGTGAATGTAACAGTTACTGCCAACTAAAGACACTCTGTTACCCTGCTTCATTAATTGACTCACTGACACTTCGTTAGACGCGAGACTTGGGACACAAAAACTGGAAGATCAAAGCTCTTATTTTTCAACATAGTTGTGTATCTCCACAACACGCTCAGGTATTCTCCACTGGTCTGCACTGACAATTTCTTTTACTTCTTGATTGGTTTGGCCCCTGAGTCTGAAACTTCCACTTAAAAAACTGTACTGAAGGTGTTTGAAATCTGTTTGTTTGTTTTCCACACTGGTGAGTGTAATGCCCCGGTAATGTAAACAACATTTGTAACAAGTAATGGCCTACTTGACGTTTGACTTGTGGTTTTTGCATGTTGGCAGCCTTTTTATTTCGCTTTTGCCATGATGTTTCGAAGCAAATGCACTTTGCGGACTATTGGTATCATTGCCATCTTCTTTCTATTAATTCTGATTTGATAGCACCCGCCGTTATGTCTATGTCGGAATGTTCAATCGCCATTATCATTGGCGTTAACTTGGCATCTTCCCGAATTCCGCCAAAAGCAATGAACCAACCCAATCATCATCTAACTTGAATCCTGTAATACCCGTATCCACCATCCGCCGGTGTCATCAAACATTCTTTTTAGTTTTACGACTCGTGTCGCGAAAATGTAGATAAAAATAATCATAGGTAACATATAGATATAACAATGTCTCGAAGCCTTGGGAAATAAATTGCATTTTTTCTCCAAAAATATTCAGGTGGCTTCATGGACCACTTCGTGTGCTTCCCAGGACCACCAGTGGTCCGTGGATCACCGGTTAAGATCCACTGGTTTAGATTCTGTTCTGGGTCTGGGTGTTTATCGATTCGTCTTTGTGTGATCATGGTACCTACGACACACGAGAAATTCGTGTAGGGCTGAGTGTAGAAAGCGAAAGAATTAACCATTTTAGTTCTTGCGCCTTTTTTTCGTTTTTGGGATGCGCGTATAGGCTATGATCGATGGTAAAGATTATCTTGGCCTTTGCCTTAGCGTCAGTTGCACTGTCTTCCATAGATTGATTGAAGATGGCTTCCTGCATTCCCTCCAAAATCAGGAAATTCTTGACGGCAAATTCTCACTCTTCTTAGTTTTCTTTGCCTCTGAGTTTTAATATTGTCGAAATAATACTTGAAGCCATTTTAACTGTATACACTAATCACAACATTTTTTATCGCGTGTGGCCCATAACCTCTTGATAAAACAAGCGGATGCGTGTCAATGCAATGAGCAGATTTTATTGCCAGGAAAAAATATACTCGTGTGACATTTTTTTTTTAATTAGCAGCATAGGATATTTTTACTTATATTTATAAAAACAGGAATTAATAAAATGGAAGTCTCGTATATAAAGATATAAAGTTATAAGTTTAGGTTGGTGTGATATCGAAAATAATCTCATCAAGGTAACGTATGGTAAACATGAGGTGCTCAATAAAAGTTAGGCAACTTACTTGTGCAGTTCTGTTCCTCGTCGCTGTTGTCCAAGCAGTCGTCGTCGCCGTCGCAAACCCAGCTCTTAGGAATACAACGTTGGTTATTACACGTGAAGTCCCAAGTGTTAGGGCATGCTTGAACCGGTGGTTCCGAGTTCGGATCCGCAATACAGCTGACGCTGTCCGGAGCCAGCTTCTCCCCGTATGGACAACCGCATTTCACGGTTAGTAATTCAGTGTTATTCCGCGGTATGGCGAAACACAGTTTCTGACAGTTACCGTTGTTATGAGCGCACGGTTGCATCGGGTCGATTTTCTGAATATCTTCGCTGTACACCTTAACGCCGTAGAGCCTGTTCGTCTGTGGTTCTCGAACCATGATATCCTCTTGCTCACCGGTCAACTTGTGTAATCGAACAATCGCGTCCAACCTCCAATCAGTGATATACATAAAATCTTTGTAAATTACTATCGAAAACGGATGTCTAATAAGTCTTGAATTTACCGTCTTCACATCGGTGCCGTCGAGTTTCGAATGCTGAACGTGATCTAACAGAGCATCGCACCAGTACAATCTATCTTCATCGAAATCTATCGACAATCCGTTGGGCCAGCCTAACGTGACGTTTTCGAAAACTAGCAAACCGCTGCCATCTGTATTGGCACGACTTATGTTCGCCGGACGATCCCATTCCGAGAAGAATATAAAACCTTTGTTAGGGTGAACCACGATAGCGCGTGGCCTCTTCAGATCTTTCAGAAGAGTCCTTTTGTAGGCAATATGCCTCGTCGATAGCACATTCAGTGTTCCTTTCCTCGAATCTATGTAGTACAGGTTCTTCGATGCCCAGTCTACTGCTAAACCTTCGACGCCCTCATTTTGCGACGCGAGTACGATCTCTCGGGTCGATCCATTTCTATGAACTCTGTAAATAACGTCTTGCAACACGTCCGAATAATAGATGTGTTCATCTCGAGAGTCGAAATCTAATCCGACGAATCTCGCCCTTCGCGATACAACAGGCAGGATGGCGTCACTGAAACCTTCTATAACGGGGTTCAAAACTTTGCCCTTGATAAACCTCTGCTGAGAATACATAAGGAACTCTTTCACGAGATCACAGTTTCTCAAATCCATTTCTAATCTATAACCGATGTTGCACGCGCAACGGTATCCCAGGCCGCCGTTCTGCAACGCCGTCACTATGCACATTTGTTGGCACCCACCATTATTATTCCCACAAGGATTGTTAACAGAGGTTTGTTTCAGGGAATGTATCACAGTTATAGCTTTTGGATCCCTGATATCTTTTGTTTTGTATATAGCCTGTACACTGGACGCTCCTTCATACTTATTTACAGAACTGATGCCTTGCTTGGTGCTATCCGACCAGTACACTCTGTCTTCGAATAGGGCTAATCTCGTCGGCCGAGGCACCTGCTGGCCTCTCAGTACTAGGAATCTGTAATTACCCTCGTAATCTACCGTCTCTATATAATCTAATAGCGCGTCACACCAAAATATTCTCCGGGCGATAGTGTCTACTGCGATCCCGGAAGCTTTATACGTAGCTTCGGATACTATTGACTTTGAATGTGTTCCGTCCATGTTTGCTCTAACAATCTGAAAAATAAGTAAATATAAAAGTAAGCATCATAAATCATTTCAAGAATATGTCGCAAGCATTTTGTTGTGGTAAGTCATTATTCGCTGATTTTATATAGAGTTAAATCTTAAACGTGTTAAGATTCGATTATCGGTTAGGATTTTTACCTAAACAGAATCGCATTTTTAGCTCATTTCAGTCATCCATCCAGCCTTTTGAGGTCCACTGTTGGACATAGGCCTCCCCTAATGGTTTTATTGGTTGGTTATGGTAATATTTTAGCCAAAATTCACCGCACTTAGCGAGTCTGTTCGTGAGCGCAGTGGGTGTTGATGTATTCAGTATTAGTTTATATTATGATATATATTAAATATTATTTATATTTATTACTCGTTTCAATATTATTCGCTATTTCATACACTTCAGGTTTCATCATCTATACTCCAGATAAAAAAATAACGTTAATTATTATCAACGATTTGGCAAAGCCAATATTCCAATTGTTCCTCTGGTAAACTCACTTGACTGCTGTCGGCGACGAACATGAGCCCCAGCGTGGGGTCGAGCGCGATATCGGCGGGGTTGGTGAGGTTGGAGCCGAGCACGACGGCGTGCCAGCGGCCGTCCAGCTCGAACACGTCGATCTTCTGGCCGACGGCGTCCGCCACGTACAGCTTGTCGCCCACCCAGTCCACGGCCAGCGCGACGGGCGCCCACGACCCCGCGATCGTGATGTCGTTGCCCACGTAGCTGGAGATGCCCGCGGGGGTGTTCAGCTGCTGGGTGTGGATCTGTGGACGATATACAGTATAGTTACTGTTAGTACAGGTTACTGTATCATCTGTCACGTTGTTAGCTAAACTTTCTGAATGAGAAGATCTGTGATAATTTGCAATGCTGTCTACATATGCTTTCACAGTTATATTTAAAAGAATAACATAAATTATCCAAAGAGAAGTTACTTTCAATGTGTTTGCGATATATTAACACTATATTTTAATATTAGAGATACGCAAGGGAAGTTTTGATACTTGTTTAATTATTCAGTGAATAAGTAAATTAATGACTATAATTTTGTAGGTTTTACTAATTTTGGTACTGCTCAATTGAGTAATAATTACGTTAGAAGTATTTAATAAATGATTATATATTTTTGTCGTTTTTATGTTTTATATAATAATAAATAGAATCATATATTTAATCGAATTGAATTTTATATGAAGTTCAATTAGAAAGCAATAATAAGAAAGCACGAGTAAGTATGACAAAGCCAGCGACACAATCACCCACCTTCCTGGTCTTGAGGTCGGACCAGAAGAGCAGGTTGCGGCGGTAGTGGTAGTCGAGGCCGGCGGCGGCGGAGGCGTTGGCGAGCGGCGCGGGCGCGCGGCCGAGCACGTCGAGGCGCAGCACGC
Source organism: Cecropterus lyciades (assembly GCA_002930495.1). NCBI lineage: Eukaryota > Metazoa > Arthropoda > Insecta > Lepidoptera > Hesperiidae > Cecropterus > Cecropterus lyciades. Next base: position 47,670 of record MOOZ01001804.1, on the reverse strand, counting down.
CGCGCTCGTGCGCCAGCGCCAGCGCCGCGCCCGCCGCGCCCGCGCAGCGCCCGCGCTCCAGCAGCGTGTAGCCCGGTGCGCATGCGCACGAGTACGCTGGAATCGCATCGCGTACTTTATTATAGCTGATAGTGCGACATTTCAATTTCGCCAAGTTTCTTATGTATTCTAGTGATTTGAAAAAATACAGTTTTCTAAATCCGACATTAATTTCTTACTTCGCTAATTTTAAAAGCGAAGTTCATTTGAATGCAATGAATATAATATAAACACTATTATATGACGTAAATTGAATAGATAATTCAATATGACATCATTGTTTAGTAAAAATAATAATTTAAAAGTAACCCGAACTAAACTAAATTAAATGTAAAATTCTATATAAAATATTTAAAATAATCTAATGACCGATCTTAAAAGTGCAATAAATGATTATGTTAAATAAGTAAGTAATAAGTATTGTACGTTTGGTAAACCCCATACACGCATTAAAATAGAAAAAGTGTTGATGTAACGATTTCATAACATAAACGGTTACAATAATATAAATTATATTATTGATCTTTATCATAAATAAAAAATATCAAAAGTAAATTAACAAATAGATAGAACACTAACAGCCCGGCGTGTTGACGCAGAGCTGGTGGCACGGCCCCCACTCCTTGCACTCGTCGCGGTCGGCGCACGTGCGGTTGTCGGGCGCCAGCGCCAGCCCCGCCGCGCACGCGCACGCGCCGCCGCTCGGCGACGCCACGCACTTGTACTGGCACTCCAGCACCGGGCACGACGCCGTCGCTGGAACGTGAGATAGAAAGGTAATACTAACGTTTTAATCATCGCACAATACCTCAACATTCGGACACTCGCTATCGAAATTCTATAAATAAAAGCTCGTAAGACCCTTTGTGGCGAGTAACTCCAGCGGCAGGACTGCTACACTTATTTATACGAGTAATAGTGTTAAGCCCTACTATGTTCTGATTTAAAGGATGTGATAAGGGAAGTAGGAAGACTTATCCGAAGCGTTCCAACTTAGTCCTCAGAAATAACAACAAAGTTATGATCGACCTCAGGTATGTTTTTAATCTTATCTGAGGTTAATTATAGGCGTTCGCGTGCGGCAGTGGCCACTTACTAAGATGAACTGCACGCTAGTTTGCTCATTCTAAAATAAAAAAGCGTAAAGACAGCATAATTTTTTTATTTTTCGTCAATATCTTCTCATTGAAGTGGTAAACGAGCAGTTCAATTATTACAAATGACCACTGCCGTCCATGGACATTTGTAACCAACTTCATAATAAATCAGGGTTACTGGAAACCGATTACAGGAGTCTGATAACTGTCATTAATAAATAATACGGTGGTATCTTCGCGATCGAGCTAAACTGGTCTTATGTTGAAATATTTGGCTAATACAATAGGATAATGGCATTTTGTTACATTAAATTAAAATGAAATAAGTACAGATTCAAAATGATGATCAATATCAAAACTCAATAACCATATTATTTCGTCGAGATATCTTAAATAATTCTACGAATAGTTACGTCAGTAAATATTGAATAGTAATTGTGACTTACAACAAGCAGTCTCCTCATCAGCATTATCCTCACAATCCCTCTTGCCGTCACAGAGCTGGGACCGGGCGATGCACTTGTGCGTTCCTCCAGGGCCGCCCTTAGGGCACAGGTACTTGTTGTCGGGGCAGGCGATAGCGGTGCAGTTGGCCTCGTCGGTGCCGTCCGCGCAGTCCTTGTAGCCGTCGCAGTGGTACGTGGCGGGGATGCACAGCGCATTACTGCAGCGGAACTGCCCGATGTGGCATGGTGGGAAGCCTGGAAAACGTGTTAGCTTTTAAAATATATGCAGGAACTAGTGCGAGAACTATTTATTAGTAATTGAGAAAATAAAAAAAATAGAAATTCATGAATGAAAACATACTAGGTAAAGCTAAAAACATGCTAAGTAGGTTTGTCATTATGTAAAATTAAAAAAAATGAGTACTATCCCACAACAATTTTTGAAGGGTGTGATAATAGAGACATACTTATACTTAGGATTGATTACAGGTCTATCGATGGCAGACATCAATTACCACGAGGTGCTGCATACTCATTTACTTCCATTATATGCTATTTCCATTATATATAACAAAATCATCGCCCTTGAAACTCTTTCTTCTACTCTAAAACTAAATATTTGCTAAAGCTAAATATAGCTTAGTCACTATATGGAACGCGTTGGATTCATAAAAGCACTTACTACACGATGCTTCATCAGAGTTATCACCACAATCATCCTTATGGTCGCACTTGGCCGACGCGTCTATGCACTTGTCCCCGGCGGCGCAGCGGAACTGGTCCAGACGGCATGCCAGCGGCTCCCCCGGACAATCCTGCTCATCTTTACCCGTTCTGCAGTCTAGATATCTGGAAATATTAGATATTTTATGAATGAGATGAAAAAATCATCATTAATAATCATCAAAGTGACATAAAGCATGGGAGGTGCAATTCTCAGTCATATCTGCCTTTGAGGAGTAGCGATGCTCTATTGTAATTTGAGTTAGAGAATTGAAAAGGAAATTGTGGTTTTCTATTTGTTACCAGTTATATGAGGACAGACTTATAGGAGAAGTAATACAATCTTCAATTCGAGAATGCACTCCTAAACTACTTCGGGTAACATTAGGTAGAGATGGTACTTAAATCAATCAATCATGTTATCTATTGCATTGATTTGATTTGATTTTAATATCAATTTGGTTACCATCAGGTTCAACTCTTATGAAATTATTATATATTTACTTTTGTGTTAACAGTGCATAGTACCGAATGAGCAGGGCACTTTCAGTATTAAAACATAATTGACTAATGAACTCACCCGTCACATCTCTTCTCCTTTGGTATACATGGTCCTTGCGAGGACACCTTCCCCGTGCTGATGCCTTCCACCCCGCACTGGAAGTCATCCGTCTGGCACTTTCGGTATGCTGCAACAAAATAAATTATTTATGTTTTTAAAGAAAGAAGAAGATATAAACGGCTTATGAACGGCTGATCTACAAAACAAAGCGGAACTTGCCGCGATCGGGATATGGATGGGTAAACGCCCGAGAGCATATTAAGCCGTCTATAATCATTGTAATTATTAGATATCAGTCGTAAACCTTTGCCGGAGAAAAGAAAAGGCACCAACCCACATTAAATCGGCATGCTACGTGACAGGTATGCTAGGCCCTTTTCTGTCTCTGTAGTCTCGGGACTATAGTAGAGGTACGGTATTCCAGGCCTGTCGTTATAGGTGGCTAAAAAGCGGGTGACCCCTGGAGGAGTCCGATTGCGTAATGGAAATCTCATAGACCTCTAAACAACCCGCACATGCCGTGGAAGCGTCACCGGGTACCTTTTGAAGCTTCCCTCTCATCTCATATTTCAGTAGATGATACTTCAAGTATTCATGAATATTCTATCACTGTTAACTTTCGAAATGCAGAAAATTACGCTAATCTGCATTCATATGCTACATTCTATGCAGATATGATCCGCTTAACTTTCAAAGATAATATTATACAGTACGGATTAATAAGTGGAGGTTATTAACTCAGGTTTAATTAAGTCATAACTAGACTACAGGCCATTGTTCCCGCTTTCAAATCGATTCACTTAATGAAATTACATTATGGTATAACATTTTAATTATGACGTGCGTGCGTGTAATATCTGAACGACGTGATTGATTGAGGTCATAAGTCACATTCAGCCGTTTTGTCAAGTTGATAGTTTATGCTAGACTCCGATAGGCGGCGCTGTAATCAAGATATATTATAATTTCAAATTCACAACTTCAGCTAACAAACTCATTGAACCTAGTTTATTTAAGAGTTTTAAATATTAATTTTGGCTATGTATCATCTGTTCCTTTAAATGTATTGAGGACTATATCGAAACATTTAGAGGGAACATTCGTTGGTCTTTTTTTGTACAAATAATGTCTTTGCATCTTAAATATAATATAAGATTTTTCAACAAGAAAGGCAGCACTCCGCTCCATAAGGGTTTGCTTATCATAACACATTCATGGGATATTTACCGCTCGCCGAACGAAACGCCCGCGTTGGCTTTTTACGTGAAACTCTTGCGCGGTACATACAAGACGTGTGTAAGGGCGTGTGTAGAGACATGCTGAATCACGGATCGCTGTCCTTTATTTGTTACTGTTTTTGGATTAGATTTGAAATAGTTGTAGTGTGTTTACAGTTTAGAGGGTGAGGTAAAGTCGTTAAAAATAACCAAACCCAACGAGTGCAGTTTTAACACTAAATTTTTTTAAGTAAAATTCTTATTCTAAATAATGAGTATGTGTGCGCGATACATAGCTACGGTAATTAAATAAATAAGATACTCCACATATACAGATTATATTAATTTGTTAATATGTAAATCGAGCGCGATCTGTATGCAATCAGGTAAATTATGTTTCTAAGCCCACACCCTTTTAAGTACGATTTTCACATAAAGTTATGCAAAAATCGTCAACGGAGTGCCTTTGAGCCGAAGTGGCTGAAGATTGTGCCGATGTTCCTTTGTTGCCTCCGAGCATATTTACAAGAGAATAACAAAAAACCGGAAGGCTTGGCTTAAATTATTCTGAATTATGCTGTAAGCCACTCATTCGGAAGAGGGTTTAGCTCTGCGGTTCTTTGTCAGCTTAAGATGAGTGCAGTTAAACTTCCTCACGACACGCAGCTCTTAAGCGGCGACATTTGTTGATAAGCTATTTATGATTAAAAGGGAATGTAAGAAAGAATAACTTTAATTAAATGGTTGTGGAAGAAACGTTTTTATAAACAAAGCGATATTTTTTTTATGGCTTTATGAGATAGTGCCATTTAAAAAAATATCGCTTTGTTTCGATCTTCTTCGTCACAGCTTGGGTGATGTTAATTTC
>MOOZ01001804.1:14560-38381 GCA_002930495.1 Cecropterus lyciades | reverse complement strand
GAGATATTGGTTTATCTAATATATGTGATTATGGGAAAAACATACTTTTTTTTTAAATCAATGCCTCCTCTTGTATCGTGCCATTATCTATAAAAAAACGGGGAAAAACACGTTTGTTGTATGCGAGCCCCCCATAAATATTTTTTTCATTTTGATTTCATTATTTATTTTTAAAATTAATATAGAACTAAATATACTGTGAATATTTCAAGCGTCTACCTTTCGCCGTTATTAATATCGAGCAAAAAATCACATTTTTGTATGGGAGCCTCCTTAAATATTTATTTTATTCTGCTATTAGTATATGATGTTATAGCGACAACAGAAATACATCATCTGTAAAAATTTCAACTGTCTGCCTATCACGGTTCATGAGATACAGCTTGGTGATAAACAGACGGTCAGACGAACCGACGGACAACGGAGTCTTACTAATAGGGTCCCGTTTTTACACTTTGTATACGGAAACCTAAAAGCATCTAACAGAAATACCACCCAACAGATTACGACATGGTCGCGGTTGCATACCTATACTATATACCTAGTACTTTAGGAGTACATAGCAGACTAACAACGTGACCCATAATTTATATAAGATATAACGTATCCTATCCTTCGAGTTGAATCAAACTGCACACGGTGTGCAAATTTCATTGAAATCGGTTCAGTAGTTCCAGAGGTAACCCCGGACAAACAACAGGACACGTAATTTATATATATTAAGATGTTAAGCGCCGACTTCGTGACTATAAACTAAACGAACTTTAATTTAAATTCTTGTTTACTTTTTTGTGACATAGAAGTTACTTGTATTTATTATTAAAGACGCTGAAGTATTTTTGGGAGGGCGTCACAGAAAAAATTAAACCTGTAATGGGAGTCGCATTAAATTTAAGATTGGGAATCTCTAAACCAAGCAATGGAACAAGTTTTAATGGTGTGAAAATTGCATTTGTTTGGATCGGCACGCGCTGTGGCCCGCCGCCCGCTCCCCGCGCCCCGCGCCCGCCCCGCGACGCCAGTTTGCATGCAAATTCGAGATGAATAAGAAGTACTTTTTTTATGATCGTAATCTCAGATGTTTGTTTAGTTTAACAAAAAATATTTGTTGAATGAGATAAGATTGTCCGTAGTTGTCACTATACCAATTAAAATGGAATTCGCATTCGCATTTCATGCATCTTTAGTTTACACATTTAAACAGTTTTTTTGTTATTGAATTGATGTATATGAATGAAAATTGTTATATGAAATGTTATAGCCCGAAAACCGTCACAAAGCGTAGTCACATAGTATGCACGTATTTATGTTATATTATGAATTTATGGGAAGTATGTAAAGTATAATTTAATTTTGAATCAGGTATAGGAAGCGCATTGTTAATTTGAAGACTGGAAAAGAGATCTTTAAGTTGTAATGGCATTTATAGTTCTAGATGAACAAGAGGTACATTGTATAATAGCATTCTGTTTGTATTTATTCCATAATCTCAGTTGTATCGTAACGTATAAATGCATGGTTTTATTTGAGTCGGCATGCATACGTATCGCAACGCAGGTTTGTATATAAATCTGAGTATAAATCAGTTATCAGCGTTTTGAAAGATTTCCCGATGCAAACAAATTGAATTTAAATTTGCATACTTTCAATTGAGATTGTCTCTAGTTTTTATTGTCTTTATCGATATCATCCGTAGTTGTTGCGTGTTAATTAAATTCTTGCCACTCTTTCTGTCATACATTAAATATCTTTCGTTTATACTTATCTTCTGATTTACATTCACAGGCGTTAATTTCTTGTAATAACTGTGAACTTAAACACTAAATTTTGATTGTTTTAGTAATTAAGTTCTTATAGAAAAAAGTTACGTTTATATTTGAGTACGTGCACGGATTTCAATGCATTTGGGAACTTAGTGCGGTGGACCGGACATATTGAATACCCAGTTCTATACGACTGACTTGCATGTAAGTCGACATATCGATGTTTGTCGCTGAAATAATCTCCAACAAGTAATTGTGTCTCCAGAGACATATAGGCAGCGTTGGTGTGGACATACGCTTCTTGCTTCGGAACTTAGTACGAGATTGATACTTGCATTGTAGTAGAATTATTTACAATTCGTGTACGGAGAAAATGAATGAAAATTATCTTGGTGTACAAGATAATTATCATTTAACAATTTTTTTTTTGTTTGAAGAGAACTAAGTAAAATTACTTGACTACCGATTTGAGTAGCGCCCATAGTTTTTGTAGCCACATCAAAATATGACTGAAATTCGATCTGAATTTAAATGGGAAGACCAATCCTGTAGGTAAAGTTGAAGTGTAAGCGTTCTCTTATTTCTAGCATATTTATGCTTCATTCAAAAATATGCTTCATACTAACCCTAAGTACAAAATTACGAGTCTCAAAACAAACTTTTTTATAAATTGTTTTCAATTACCCAAACGGCAGATCCGTACGCCTAAAACGGCACTTTAACGTAGTTACCATATAAAGTGGCATTGCTAAAAACTGTGCAAATAAAGCAATTCAATAGCCATTCAGTCGGAAGATGGCGGCAGTTACCCGTATTTATTTCACCTGTAGAACCGGGAGGGGAATTGGTTCAATAAAATTGCTTTCAGGCTTTATTACACAAAACCACAAGCGAATAACCTTAACGCTGTATACTAATTCAAGATCCGTTTTCCTAGTGTATCGGTAAAATGTGTAAAGTGATGCCCGGCTGAAAGGGTGACTGGACTGTTTGTTTCTATGAAAAGCAGATTGTTGCAATCGATATCGTCTATAGTATAGACTCTATACAAATGAAAGTAAAATAAAGCAGTTACATTACAGAGTTTTCTTAACCTTACGTTTCATTGGTTCAGTTGATAAAATATGTAAAACTTTACTATTGTACGTTTTTTCACCATTTAAAAATAGGTGTATTGAAAACCACCTCTAATAAGCAGAAAACTTCGTTCTTTCCATTCCGCTGGTGAACATTATGATAGTGGAAGTTGGAGGAATATCGAGTTGCTTATGTTTTTCTATCTTCTCTTGTTACTAGTCAAGGGACCGACCATTCGCCATCACATTATACCACATTTGGTATTACTTTCAACACATTTCTAAAAAAAAAGAGGATATCTTTTCGTCGCTTAATTATATGAAAAGTTTGAAAGTTCAAAAAATAATGTTTTGAAAAAAAGATTTGAAGTCGGCGTTCCTATGTGACTCGTTTAAGTCGACTATCTAATCTATGATTTTCTGTTTGTAGCCTGCAGTGGAACAAGAGCATCACATCAGCATTTTACAAGAGAAATGTCCAAGTTAATTTAAGTTCCACGCTCGCTCGGAACTCGTTTCAACGCGTGAAACTTTTAATAGGCCACAATTATTGTAACTATTCCTCTGTCCACTCTTCCTCGAGACAACATTCGCGAACTTAATACAAATGACAGCGATAACAGAATACCATATGTTGCTAAGTTTAAACTTAGAATCTGCTGTCATAAATCGAAACAATTTTCTTTTTATTTATTTCTTAAGTCCACTGAGTTTATAATTCATCTCTGCACGGAAAACTTTAATATCTCTCCTTTGATACTGTACACTCAAAAAAAAATCATCCGCAAAAAGAAAAACATTGGGGTAGTGATGTAGTTTAAAACATTTATAAACTAGTGACATTGTTAAAAATATTAAAACATAAAACCCGACTGCTTAAAACGATTTTTTTATTCGTAATTGTACATTTAATTTAAGGCTTAATAGGAGTTTTCGTCGAAATAGTCAAATAAAAGTATTACACAAAATATATATTTAGAATGGTCTATTTACTAGCTTTCATTTGATGGGTATCAAATGATGGGTCATGTTGTCATGATAATAAAAAAGTTGTCACTACCTCCCCCCCCTTTCCCCCAACTTACAGGCGCCATTTTTAAAAATATATAGCCTATGTCACTTTACTAACTGTGATGATTTTAACGATATGTCATATGTCACAATCCGGCAAGCCGTTTCGGCTGTAGCGCGTGACAAAGAAAAGGGCATACATGGACATACATACGCTCGAAAAAATGTTACCATCCTTCTGACGCAATCAGGTAAAAAGACAGTGCTTGACATACTAATCTAGACTAGTAAGTAGGCTTAGTAGTGTGATAAGGATATGTCATGTTGGGAATTTGTAGTTGAACTTCGAACTTCTAACTGTGCGCATTAAAAAGAAATATTACCTGTTTAAAATAGAACATAATGAAGAAACCTACATAATATATAACTCTTTTTACATATATAGCCCGACACTAGCATTTGCATATACACGAACACCCAGACCCAAAAAGGAAGTAACTGCGCCGCTGAGCGGGTGAAAATTTGTTAAGTCTACCAAACCACATTTAACCAATCTTTTCATTCCAAATCGAAACTTCAGCTATAGTGGCACAAAAAGTTGCAGTTCTATTAAATACTTCTATTTTCAAATCTCATTACCCTTCTGGTTAATAACCACACAATAGAGTGCAAATGTTATTTCCGATATCGTGAGCCCTCACGGGTGTCCGGGTGTCGCTGGAACCGGAGCGGCTCTAACTTTTAATACGATTTCAATGTTCAAGTATCGGGAACTTGTCATGTTCAGCTACAGGATTAACATGTAATTGTGTTTGTATTGATCATAGTTATTTAAGGCAATTGTTGAATGATGTTGTTGAATGGAAGATGATTATTGAATCAGATGGAACTTTAAAAGTAAATACATACATATTTTTTATGATAATAAATATTAAGTTTTACAAAGAAACCAGCACATATTTTAGTTGAGTGATTGTTTTGTTAGCTTTAGTAATAAATAAGTTATTGATTGAATAATTAATAAACTTCAATTAATGCACTGAAAAAACAAATCAATTCATTTGCAAAGTAAAACTTTCATCAAAGATTGAATTAGTTTATTGTATCAATGCATTTGATTAAAATAGGTCGTAATAATAAATTAACGTCTGAGAAAAGAATTCATACGTCTAAAAATCGGCATTTCGGGTGACAGCGACAGACAGTAGGAAGGTGGTAGAACTCTTTGTGGTTCGACTCCAGAAGCACCACCGCCACACCTATTTCTGCCTACTAACAACAGTGTTATGCGCAGTTGTGTTCTAGTCAGAAGGGTATGGTAAGGGAGACATACTTTTCCGAGGCATTTCATCTTAGTCCCCAGGGATAGCAACGCATCTGTGGCTAACCATAGGTGAGATTTGATTTTACCTTGGGTTGATTACAGATGTCCATGGGCGGCAGTAGCCACTTACCATCAGGTAGGCTGCATACTCGTTTGCTTCTATCCATATTATAAAAAAAAGACAAAGCATTACAAACTTAAACTATGTATAGCAATAGAAAAATGATACATAAACAATACAAGTAATCAAAATATTTTCCGATAGTGTAAATGTACAAGCCCTGTTATTGATATTCTTACTATTAAAACAGATTCTATCAAAATGAGTAGAGCAAGAGCCCGTGAACCCCAGACTTTCGTTATTTTATAAACGCTGAAAGTTTGTCAGCGCATGCTCCCAACACAGGTAAGAACGATGGGCCATTATGAAATTTGGAAGGCTTGGCTAAGGAAGGCCGTGGCTTTGGTAGGTAAACGGTACTAAAGGTGTGTAATACCGACCTACATAGTTTCATCATGTAATAAAGTGCGATTTTTTGGTATTACCTTCAGAAAATATTAAAAAATCACGTTATTCGGACACTTAACATCGTGGCGACCCCTTGCCAGACACCCTTAATGTTCATGGACTTATAAATTTACTTACGTTATATTTTTATATAATATTTGGGAAATAAGTAAATTATGCATTCTGCTTAGCCCAATGGTTGATAGTAGACGAAGCTCCTAGCCTAAATTTTACTTTAATATAATAAACTTTATATAGATAAATAAATAAAATATCGAATTCATTGCATATACAACCTACACTTTTGTTATATCTACGGATATTTTAGCGTAACAGCATACATTGCGCGCTGTGAAGGCACAAAAGGAGGAGCGCGCGCCGGAACCCCGCGTATGCAGATTCGAAAGCCGCGAGAATATAAATCCTTCTGCACACAAAAATACAAGAGTACTGTTCCGACACCACGTCCGACACGTTGCCCGTGTTTAAATGTAGCGGATAATAAATATACTGCTGCAGTGATACTGTAATGTATGTTGCAGGCTGCATTCTACATGATAACTACTTTCTTACTATGAAGAAATTGTACTTTAGATATGATAATAATAATAATGGATCTTGAATACGTGTCACCAACACTCATATAAAATTATGAAATAGGCATGTTTCATTTACAAAATTCTCGCAATAGTTCATTGAGACTTTTTAGCTCAATAGAGTGTACTATTCCTTATTGGAAGACCTAGATTACTAACTTATATTAATAATAGATGCTACACCATGCACGCTCGCCACCATGTATACACATATGCATACTGAAATATATAAATTCAGGTAATAGGTAAAGCCTGGAAATAGATCTTTAAACGTTTCAAAAACCGCGTCAGAAAGACTGTACGTATGACACTGACAACACTACTTTTAAAGTCGCGTGTCTAGATAGTATATGAATGAATATTCCTGTACTATCTAGACACGCGACAGCGTGTCAAGCCAAGTTCAAGCAAGTTCTGGCTAGCCAGCGCCGAGTGCAATATTACACGAACCACTTGGTGCCACTTTTGACCCTTCTATAACTCAAAACCTCTTTAACGTAAACAAACAAAACTACATGTGTTTAATTATATTCATAAGGACATCTAGAAGCTCAAATTTCATGAAACTAATCATAAGCTATTAAAAAGTCGTAAATTTTAGCACTGACTGACTAACATATAAGTATAAACTACTTCCAGATGACCTAGAAGGATGAAATTTGGAATCCAGCTCGGTAATTATGTGTAAGAGAATATAAAAAATTACACTTTGTTTACAGTTTCCGGTGGTGATCATTATTTTCTACATGGATGTTGGACAGCGATTAGATAGGATACTACGGTACTATCTACTCAAATCTTCCTATTATGTAATTTTAATAGCTATCTTACATTACATACAAGAGTAAACGGAAAATTCTAATTCCTGCTAAGCTACTTGTAAACAATGAAGGATAAAAGCTTGAATGTTTGTGTGGTAGTGATTGTCCCTGTAGTTCCGGAACCAGAATAGGACTACGGTATCCCTTGCCTTTCGTAAGATAAGAGGCGACTAAAAGGGGGATTCCGTGGTTGCGAGCGGCAAGAGTCGGAACTCGAGCCATCCAGCCAAGTGAAGGACGGGAAGGATGGTGGCTTGTGTGGTCGCAAGCACTTGCTGAAGATACCGTGAGCGATTTACGCTCATCGGGAAAGAGCCTCAAAGGGCACTGCGCTTGGAGGACTCCGGTTGTGTTCCGTTGGAGATCCCGGAGTCCTCCACATAGCGCTGATAAGGCCGGGAGGGTTGTAGTGTGGTAAATACCACATAACCTGGCGTTGCTCCCACGGCGTCGGGTACTTTTTGAAGATTTGCTCCTCGTAAAAAAAGCTAATGTAGGCATACTAACTGCAGTCGGCTTCGTCGGCGCCGTCCACGCAGTCGACGTGCATGTCACAGCGGTAGTGCGGGGGGATGCAGTACGTCTTGTTCCACACGTACTGCCCGCACGTCAGCTGACCTGCCTCGCACTCCGGCGGTGCTGGAACAAACAATCACATTTAATAACAAACATATACAGACACCACATGAATACGACTCTGTCAAAACCCTTCAAAGCAACACAGCAATACTATACTGCGACTATATTATAAAATTCAAATTATTTATTGCAAGAACATAGTATTTTACAAAGGTCTTAGATTAATTGGGAGTAGGTACATTAAGTTCTACCACTCTGGGCATGCAAAATTTTAACTTAATCATTACAATACTTATTACATTACATTTTCTTCATGAAGTTGAAATAGATTACCTACAGGTAGGTCACCTAAGCGTAAGTGACTATTAAAGTCTATGGACAGACAGGACTCATATTCTACCAATGTGCTTTATTCTCATTATAATAAGCCCACTTCTTAGCCAGTCTATACTCCGTCTCAGACTCAGAAGGGCTTAGGCCTTAATTCAATTAGGTACGCTGGCCCGTGCTCGGCCGTTGGTAAACTTTAATATAGATATTTTATTATGTAAGTCGTTCATTAAATTTCATAACATTAAATGATGATAGATCTTATAAAATGTTTAAAATAATACATGTTACTACTGATAAGCAGTCACTTAAGGAAACAAAGTTCTCTTCAAAAACGGAACCTTAACTATCTTACTACAATATTAGATGAAATAATATAGAATACTACATGTGATTATAGTATATTACATGCAAAATATCGTCATGGAACAAATGGATTATGTAATACCGTTTATAGCTCAGTATCGACATTCATTACTGGAAGGTCGCTGTGGGCCAAACTGTAATCAGTGTCAGCCATCAATCAGGTACCCTTTTCAAGTATTTCGGGGATGTGGAATCCTGTATCAATCTTCCAAAAATATTTTCGATAATTAAAAGTAATGGATAAAGCAAGTTTGAAAGCGTTTGGCGACCATCTGAACCAAATAAATCATTAAAAGTTGGCAGCTATGTAACTCTGAATTGTGTAAGCATCTTTTCACGATACAAGTACTAAATTATTGTATAGGATATTTATTTCACCTTTTATATACGTCACTCTTGTTAACAGCTAATCCGACGGAAAACTTATACAATTTAATACATAAATTATTTTCTACTGGCAAAGAGTACAAGCGGTACAAAATAAATAATCCGCTTAAAATGAGAAATTGCGTAATAAATAGACACGAAAATAATTTGACTTTAAATGAATGAGTGCGTGACAAGCATGTTACACCTCCCGTGACGCACACGATTATGTTTTCTATGATTAATTATGTGAACCACAGAAAAACAATAACTAGGCAGATAATATGTAGGCTGTTTATATTTACGTGTTACCGTACCTGACGCCTCATCTATAAGTTTAAGATCTGTGGCGGGAGCAAAACGAGAAAACGATAAACCTTCTAAATATTCAAAACACAAAGCAAGGATCAATCATGAAAGGAAAGTTCCCCAGCAGCGTGCAGTCAGCTCCAGTCATCAATCAGGGTTCCATAGCAGCGAACCAGAATTTGTATTGTTTTTTTCAATGACTAGCTTAAATTTGTAATTGATCCGCGTAACACTCAGTGCCACAAGTACAATAAGGGTTGCGACCCTTTGCGTTATACTTTAAAATAAAGAATTGTACTTTATTTGGGGTAATTCTACGTTATATTTTACGACAAAAATAAGGTATGCGAAAATACTTCATTTTGCATGATCTACGATTCAAAAAAGTTTGATCGAAGCATCTCGTGACACACATTCTATTATTACATGACTTCTATAGGAATCCATCTCATTTAGGAAGAATATTTAGATTTGGCAACTTTTTTTGTATGTCAAATTGCAGAGAGACAGGCGTCAGAGATTTCCGTTTATTTCTTCGCCAACTTCTTGCATTCTATTCTGAAAGTTGTCTTGGGGCAAAAAAATTAAACAACATAGATTTTATTTAATTTTGAATCAACGTACAACAATACAATATAATGTATTTTTACAGATGAAACAAAATGCTGGAAAATTATTATAAGGTAAGGTATGTAACCGCAGGCCTCTAGTAGAAACTAAGATTGAGCAACGCTGATCTGTGCTTCAAATTGAATTCTCGCGTGGCCGCTCATTCAATTGGATTCAGCCGGGTGTTGTTTAATCGCGAATTGCGTTTAAACTGATAGATTTCGCGTTCATATGCCACTTGCCGGATTTTACTGTGAACTTTTCCAGATAAATAAATTCATTATTCTGTACTGTTCAAGCTCGTGATACTTTACAAAATGTTCTGTACAACATTTTTTATTTGCATAAAATTTGTGTGTTTGACTAAAAATAGGCAAGATTCAATGTACGAATATTCTAATCAGCTTATAGCCGAATTCGGGACTATGTACTGTGTATGTAAGAAACCAAAATATATTTAAATTACTTTTTGTCGCATAGAAGTCGGTTTCTATTTTTTACTATTTTTTTATTGCCGATATTTCAACTCAAGAATCGTGGTTTTTGACCACATAATCCAAGTGACCAAATTGGTCGAATTTCGCTGAAATTTGGCACATCGATAGTTTATGACCTGAATAGTCGCCTGCTTCGATCAGGTTTAGGTTTATCCTATCCCACGTGTGTATGTAACGTGGGATACTTATTATCATGGTAAACCTGATCGAAGCAGGCGGAGCCGCGTAAATATGCTAGTTGATATATTTTTTAAGTACTAGTTATAAAGTTAGTAGTAGTTAATAGTAAACTGTTAGAGTTTACTATTAGCACGGCATGGTATATTTTAACGTTCATGCGAAATATTATTATTTCAACGTTCATGCGCACAGTGTTAATTCCAACAGTTATAACTATTTTCTTTACTTAATTAATCATTCATGGGCCATTACCCACATATATCAAACGACTAAACGGATGCAATAAACTAAATCAAAGCGTTTGAAGTATTCAAACTTATTCGTAGATAAACAAAATATGAAATTTATTCATGTCATCTATGGGTATTCAGTGGCCCGGATATTTTAGAGGGATAGTTTTTCCAATTCAGTTTTTCGGATAATTCCATTAGTATAAAGCGATGTCACTGACACGATTTCATCGTTGACCTCAAAATGTACCTCCATTTTTAGGTTAATTAAGAATTAAGGGTTGATAAGCACATTTTCACATCGATAATCTTATGTAAAATATGTGTATTATATTACACTATCGTATCCACCGAGCAGGTAGCGACAAAGCCTCGTATTAACTCTAGCTCTCGTTTAGCTGTAGTTAAAACCGTTTATTGACCTACAAGCGGATCCTTGCGGATAAACGTGCCCTCCGAAGCACAAAGTGCGTATAAATTTTCACTACTAACAGTTCAATTCCGAACAAACATTGCTTAATCCAGTACGGTTACGATGTAGGTACGCAGCTGCGAGCGTTGCTCGCTTCATGGTCCCTGCTGGATTGTAGCATATAGCCGGCATTGTGATCGAGTACGTTCGTACTGCTGTGATTGATTTTCCGCGAACAATTGTCAGAGGTACGGCGAAATTGAGCCCTCATGGCGCGGGGGTTAGGGGTGCCAGGGTTTGACTGTAAATATTACATTGCAGATTTATTACATTTTTTTCATGTAACAATCTTTATTGTTAAAGATAGATATTTTTTTCAAAAATATAGTCTGCAATTCATTTTTATGCATGTTTGTTTGCGTTTTTATGCTTGGACAGGTCTCACCTGAATCTTCGTGATACTTGAAGCAAACTTATACATGTGAAGTTCCATCGGCACAAATTTGTACATAAGTGTTTGTACATGGTATATAGAAATAAATCTAGAATGCTATGCTATTTGCAAGAATATTTAGAAACGTTGTATTCCGAGCATTTTTCGAATTTCTTGTAGTTTCATAAAAGAGATATCAGCCCTAGAGCATGAATGGAGGACGTGACGGCCGTGACGAAATGTCCACTTGTGATACAATGGTGTAGTGGAAAATCGACGAGTGGCGGGAAAAGGCGCGACAGTGGAAATTTACGTGTGAAAATATATATATATATATTAGCGATTGAAAATTGATTTGTCTGCTGAACACGTTGAAATCGGTTTAAAGACCGTACAAAATGAGTTGCTCGAAACGAAAGGTTCGTTGAAGGTGTTTTCTTTAGCATTGCTGCATTGCATAAGTGGTTATTACCAGTACACAACTCTTAGGTACATTTAGTTTACAACACATAAGAAATGATAATAAACTTTAGATAGGTACAATATATATTAAGTAGTTGAAAAGTATGTCTGAATAAATTTAATTCTTTCTTCGATTTGATAAGTAACAAAAATATCCATGGTCATATACTTATTCATGAGATAGCTTACTCGCTTTAAAACTCCTGTCATTTCATAAGTAATAACCGTTCCATTGTTTCTCCAACGATTTTGGCCGGACTTTTGTTTTAAGATATCATTGACGATAATTTTGTCTTTAGGGTTCCTTATTTTTTAAAGTCGTTCACCCACTCGCGTATAGCCGCGGAACTTCGTTAGACAATATCAACCAGATGCCAACTAGTGCACCGTAGGAGCGCAGTCGTACATCACAGTAAAAACAAAGGCCAAGATTTGAATGAACAAAGCCATTCATCACTCCTACAACTGCGGATTATTCACTAGCTTCGACTCATTCCTATTTGAAACGGATTTGGATTCAATGACGTACCCATTTCATGGAACTTTACGCTAGCGAGTTCAGTTTGCCAATCTTAACACTGATCGCGATACCTTAATATCATTCAGCAAAGCTACCAGAGATTTCGAGCCGCGTAGCACCGTTTTTACATATAGCAGACAATGCTATACAGGACTTTGGGTTCAATCCAAAGTCCGACAGATGATAAACTATAAGCCAAACTTCTTGTTCTGGGTTTACAAGATTATCTCCTACATGTTTGCACGAACAAACTGCAACATTAAACACTTTACCACGTTTTAAATAATGTCCGTACCAAATAAACAGTGTATTACGTATCAGATTCAAAAAGTGTATATTATAATAACACTTAAATGTATTTTTGCAGCAATCCACTTATATTGGCCGAATGAGATTGCGTATCGTCCCCAATTACGCGTCGTAAATGAATATTTAACATTGTTTCAATATCAGCCGCATTATACTTTTAACGAGCCATCCCGGTAACGAGGTGTCAAAAGTCTCTTGTTTACAGCATAACCGGCAAAAAATAAGAGAATATTAATTGGGATTCACTTTTTTTTTAATATTACACCTAACGAATTGTGAATTAATTTTCATTTTATTTAAATAGTTATTCAACACTGAAATGAACTGTATTATGCATGAATGTAATAATTTAAATAATTTTTCCGTTAATTACGAATAAGATTAAGAATCATTAATATCAGAATCTTTTTAAAAATGACCCAAGACACTAGATTTAAAGAATTATTTTGGAACACGTTCGTCATACAAATTAGAATATTAATAACATATGCGAATAGATTTTGCAAGTCTCAGAACAATATTTTAGTGTTTAAATTTTAAAAAAAATTACTCCATGTAGTTACAAAATAACATGATATTGCAATGTAATTATGTTAACTTTATGTTACTCCAAAAATCTTAATAATCTGGAGGAGCCTAAGGAATATATGTAATTACTAATGTATAGAACTGAACCTTCTTATCAGTGGCAATGTATGTGAAGATTAGTATGTGATCTCATAGGCCTATACAAAATAACTATAACGCTACTCATAATTTTCACGCTGAGAATATAAGAGACCTGAGGCAAAATTAGCATTTTGTGGAAATAACAAAATTATTTTCGCATTTTGGGGAGTTTTGGACGCAGGGGTTAAAGGGATATATCACTTATGTTTATCCTTTTCTAGCTCTAATCATCACTTTTTAATATGCTTTACGTTAGACTACGTTACGAGGATTAGGGACGAGTTATTAAATAATTTGCCGAAATTTTCATTTCAGCCTCTTTCGTTCTGACAATGCGATATATGCGCGACAGTTCTAATACACATGAAAGAACTGCTTTCGAAGCTGCTATTATATTCATAAGGCGCGAATACAAATCGCATGTGACGCTCTGGCTCACACACGCTGGCTATTTGAATAAGGAATGGCTGCGAGGATGCTTGTGGGATATCCGAGGTAATGTCCTGGAATATTCATGCTTCCTTCGCCGGTCTCCGCTGAGACAATCACATTTATTGTAACATTTTGATATCCTGTCAGAAGCGAAAAATATTGACTAAGATAGGGCTGTATTTTATTACGATAACATTAAGCATGTTGAGTTATGATCCTTAGGTCAGCGATTCCTAAATAGTGGGAGTAGTACATCATAAACAATTCCAGATAGGTTTAGAATTACTGTATGCCAGACATCGGCCAAAGATTTATGACTACTCCTGAGGACTAAGTTTGAACCCCTTGTATTAGTGTCTCCTCTTTACCACCCTTTACCCCAGAATACAATATCTGTAACATGTTGTAATCTATTTAAAAAATGAAAACCAACGTATTGAGTTAAATTATTTGATCGATGGTATTTTTTCATTCCTTCCATAAACAACGAAATTGGGCATCGAACAACTGGTATTCATTACCCAAAACATTCGTACGCCGTGCCGGTGTAAACCGATACAGAACCAGTAAAACGAGACGCGGTTATAAATATTCATTAAATTTGTAATTTAGCTTATACCAGCTTCGAGCATAACGAATAGCACGAGGCTTCACTCAAAGATGCTAATGTTAGAATTAATTAACGCATATTGAGTCGGGGGCTTAGCAGCCGAATGGAAATTCTCACTGAACTACCAAAGGCCTTTCAGGTGCATCCAGTGTATGAATCCGTAGAAACGGAACCTTAATTAATACAAACTCAGCTTAAAGCTTTGCCAAACTCTGAATATGTTTGCGATTTAAAGTCGCAGCATAGCAGCGGTAGGTAAAATGTTATTTTGTGACAGTTTTATTTTATTAATCGACTTCCAAAAAAGGAGAAGGTGCTCAATTCGACTGTTATTTTTTTTGTTCGAACCTTCGCTACTTTCGACTGGGTGCACCGATTATGACATTTTTTTTTTAATTGAACACTGGTGCTCCCGTGGGTCCCATTTTAAATTGGTTCAATTCTGACAAAGGCATCCATAAGAAAACCACATAAGTCTTAAATTTATTTAGTGTGTGCGTGACAAATAGACAAATAAGTCCGCTTCTACCGATCCGATTCTCAAAAAACTTGAAATGAACATTAGCTATCTAGTATTAAATGACATAATGAAAAAAGTGACCTTCTACTCCTCGATCCTGGTGATGTAGGAATACTGCTAGCCAAAACCAAAGAAGCTATTTGGTGCCTACAAATAGCAGAGATACTGAACAGAGATATACTATGAAAAGTTTGACCTTCAACTCCTCAACCCTGACGATGGAGGGGTACTTCGAACCTAGATCATAAAAGTAGGCCATTTGGTGCTTACGTATAAGCAGTAAGATTACTATGCAGAGATATAAGATGAAAATTTTGATCTTCAACTCCTCAAACCTGATGATATAGGATACTGCAAGCCTAAGCGATAAGAGTTAGCCATTTGGTGCATATATAATGAGATTGATTAGCAGAAACTATGATGAAAAAATTGGCCTTATATCTTCAATCCTGATGCTGCAGGGTACTTAAGCCGGTAAGCCGAATTTATGGTTTAGGATTAGCTTGAGCTGTAGCGATTTATATTAGATAGTTTAGGTTAGGTTGGAACATAAAAGCAAACGTAAGACTAAGCGAGCAGGGCGCGGCAGCGCCCTGCGAGCGGGTGCGCCAAGTTCATATAAATGCAGATTTAACTTTTATTTACCTCTATATAATTTATAAAAGTTTTGTTAGTCGTGGCTTAAGAATAAATTTACATTTATGCTGTAAGTTGAATTTACGTTTGTATTTATGTTTCAATTTATGCTTTCGTGTAAATTTATATTTCCGAAGTAAAATAAGTGCTTCCGGGGTCGAACCACATAGAGTTCTACCACCCTTAAACTACAAGATATATTTAAATTATTTTTTGTGCTATTTTGTGCCATAGAAGTCGGTTTCTATTTTTTTTGTTGATTTTTGTTTTGTTTTTAATAGTCTTTATAACAGAACGGCCCAGGGAATATATACAATTGCTAAATCGAACAAATATTTTAGTCATGTAGTGTGTTTCTACTATTTTTCTAGTTTTAACGAAACCATTGTTTAGTTTTGGTATGGGGACTTCCACAGGGGAATTATTATGGGTTATTACAATGAATTACTTTAATTATACTCACGACAAGACTGCAATTCATCTTCGCCCTTCTCGCAGTCCTTCTGGTAGTTGCACACCCACAGCGCCGGGATGCACTTGCCCTCGCTGCACCTGAACATGCCGCTCGGACATATTGTGTCGCCTGTAACAACATTAACCGTTATAAATAAAGTGTTCGTTATGTCATAGTAAAAGATCTTTACGAAACACATATGAAAATATACATATACGGTAAATGTAACAAACAATATAATTATGTTTTTTGTCTGTCTGTATGTTTGTTCTGGCTAATTACCGAAACGGCTAGTCCGATTTTGATGAGATTTTTATTGGCTACTTTTACTTTCGAAGAAAAATTTTCCGCGCAAGCAATTAAAACCTACGAATGCGCGCTCGCTCTACGCGCACTCAGCCGCCGTCAATGTCAACTGCTATCAATCTTTTAAAATATAATCTATTGAGATTACCAAAAAATCGTGTTATATATGCGTATCCTAACGAATGCGCCTAACTAGTCGCCCTGACTAGTACATATTAATATGTAATGAGCTCAATTGTGTTCCCTTCAAAACGTTACAACTACGCGACACTCCAACGCGCTTGTTTATAAAATTGAAATAATTTAAAGCAGGGAATTTAATTTGTTTCCGCGGAGCCGGCGACGACGAATAACAAGCAAAGTTGAGCTTTTGTTTACGTGGAATTCGATTATGGAGCATATCGAGTCACCACAGATTACATAATACGAAGAAATACCTATTTCTAGTTAAGCAGTTCTTGCGTTTCGGTGGAATGGTGTGGTTGCCGGTTCACTTTTATATGGAGCGAGCATCTTAGTAATTAAGAGTCGCAACAAATCTGAAATTGACTTCGCTTAGAATCGCTATTCTATATGAAGCTGCTTACAGATGTCGAGCGACAAAGACCACTTACCATTAGGTGGAATACATGCTTGTTTCCTACTTAATTCAAAGTAATAATAATAATAATACACTTTATTGTACCCAAAAATATATATACATACAACAATAGATAATACAATTTTAAACATTATAAAAGGCGGTCTTATCGCTAATCAGCATAATTATTAATAAAAAGTAATTATTAAACTATATATATTTTTTAATTTTGGTAAAAAACTATATGGAGTGACGACTATAAAAAACTTTGCAGTCCTTAAAATTGAGCCTTATGATCCCACGTAGTAAGAACATAACAAAACGGTTTTGTTTGGACTTTCACACATATACATGGTGTAAATGTGTAAATGGAGTGTGATATAAGTCCAATTATGTTCCAAGTAGAAACAATGAAGCAAAATATTGTTTAATGAACTGTTGTTCGTGTGTATAAGTTTAATAGGATTTATATATTATGTTATAAACAAACATATTTTTTCACGCCTTATCTAAGTTTTATTCGCTCTGTATCTCACCACAATTAGGTACCTGCTTATTTAATTAAAACGGTAGCCTTGAGGAATCTAAGGCAGCTTAAATTTATGAATATTGCTAAAATACACAGTGTTATCAAAAACATAATGAGTTATTCAACAAGGTACATTTTTAGTTGGTTTTTCACGAAAAGATAACCATAATTTTTAAACTTGTATTATAATATTTGATTTTACGCCGTTTCGTATAACAAGTATTTATTTATGTACTAACATTAATATGATAATTTTATTATTTGTAAACAATGCAAAAATAAACGTATAAAACTAAGTTGTAACAACAAAAAATAAGGCGTAACAAGCCCTTCATGTATTTTAACATGTTAAGCAAAAATTCATTTAAATGCCGTGAACGCAAACAACACGCCTACCGGAAGTCATCCATCTCGTTATCTCAACCCTATCCGCTGAAAGGCGCCACTAAATTACACCCTGCGCCCTTCGTGATCAGATATTTACGATTTTCTCCAAAACTGCCTCCGATTGCTTTTTATTATGGCTTCTATTTACTCTCAGTTGGGTTTTAATGTATGTTAATGTGTGTTATTATGTTAAGTTGTGAAATACATGTGAAAGTGATTATACTTTTATAAGTCACATTTTTTCAAACTTCATAAAGCATGAAATATATCATTTTCTTCTTAAATATTTTTAAAAAGGTTACGTTTTATCGCCTTGGATATTGAAATCTTACCTTCAAGGAAACCAACCCTCCATAACACGCTATTCTATGGATGGAGGAAGGTAGGGTTTAGTGTCTACACGTATCGGATGTTTTTAAACCCTCAATAAACCTTCGATAGTGTCTATACAGCTAAACAGTAACAACAATCGATGCCAGTGGAATAACGTTCTTCCGAATCAGGAAAGCGTGAAAGGAAGCGTGAAGAAATTTTGCCATCAGCGGTCACCCATCCTTCTCCCGACCGCGCACAGCGGTGCTTAACTTTGTATATCAGTAATTTACGTTACGGCTATGCGGGCTTCATACATTATATATACTGACAGTAATACAGTATTATTAGATACATACTCGTACAAAACAGAGGCGAACCGCAAACCTCTCGCTAATTATTTATTTCATTAATGGAACAAATTATTGTATGACCACAATGTTTTGAGTTTTCAACATCGCCGGCCGGAAACATTTCTATAGAAATAATTGTTGTTGATCTAATGTATGTCCCCTTACACTTCATAATGAGTTTCATCAATAGCCCACGCCGGAAAAAAAATTAAAACCCTTATTCTAATTTGCCGTATATCTTCTTTAAAGTTAAGTTATGTGTAATAATATAATTTATACGGAGAAAGGTTTCTTTTTTTAATTTCGAACAAAACGTTGTTTTAATATTAAGATATTTTAAGTAATACATATCATTAAAAAACTTAAACGGTAATCATATTTATAATTTAATAACGTCGTGTTAAACCCATTCGATTAATTGAGTAGATTCCTCTTATTGCAGTTTTGCTTAAGTGAGTAACTACAGAGCCACGAAATTTTAGCGTTAAGCGAATTTCAGTGAAATTTAGTGGCCTTATACAATCGGTCATATTTTTAGCACTCAGTGCTGACGATTACAGCACCAAGCTATGTTTTGTGGCCCCCAGTTTAGTTCTAAACTAATGTCATAGCTTCGCTGTTTCTTTATTACTCCCGCATAAAAAGTCAGTCTATCTTGTCATTTCACCTCTGTGACAAGTTTAATTGGAAACCATTCAGCCGCATAGGCGTGTGTTTCAAACAAACTTTCACATAATCAGTATGAGTTAGTAGTGAGATTTATGAAATATTACGGACTGGTACGATTTCACACATTTCAGTTCGACACGAAATTTTCGGCCGAGTGATTTTTGTGCCAAATTTCATTCGCTTCTGTTGCATACAAGTTATAACTGTATAGATTATCCTAAATAATTCCGTTCTTTTTATTGAAAAGTATTGTTGATGTAATTATTTTAAAACGTGTAACAGTTTAACAGTTTTAGGATCCCGGGTTTGATTTCTAGCTGACATACATATATAAATAAATAATCAGATTACAGTTTAGGCTCACATTTAGGTGTTCACATTATTGACTTTGTCTATTTTAAAATCCACCTCCTTTAACTTGGGTATCTTAAATTTTAGACTATGACATATAACCGTCATGCTATAAACGGTTGAAGAAGATGAACCATATATCCTCATTTACTTGAACATTACGTAAACTAAACCGTTTGAGTTAATGTTAACCGGCAAAGCAAAATAAATAATTTTAAACGGGCGAATTAAGTCCGGAGATAACCAGCTGGTTTCCCGCCAGATAAATAACATAATTATATTTAAGGCTTCTTTCACACCGACAAAATATGATATAAACAGTGTTATAAGATATACTATAAAGCATTAAATGTTCAATAGAGTAATTAAAAGCTAGGATATGGGGCTCTTCAAAAACTAACGAGAAAGAACTCTCCTTCAAAGCCGGCGATGCATTGGCGACTCCTCTGGTCCATGAATGATGGATCATTTGGTTGAAACATACAAAAGCTGCGGACTGCTTTATTCGTGATACTGGCGTAGTTTGTAACGGTAACTGAACATTCCTTGACACATTAAGCAATATGGAAGCAATGCTCTCTTATGAACAGACGATCATATAGAAGAAATTAGTCACTATATGCACACTTCAATGAAAACATATATATCAAGTGAGAGAGAATGATAGAAGGAAATAACAACAATATACATATAATGAAAATTATCAAAGCAACATGAACAAAACTAGGGTAACGTAAACTGAAGGAAAGCATAACAAAGCGAGCTGCAAGCAGCGGCCGTAAGTGGGCGATCGTGTGACGCCGCCAATCCAAGCGGATGCGTTCCTGAATAAAAGATGGCCACCGTTAACGACGCGGGAAAATTGGAACATTGAAGGAATACTGACCATGTGTAACTTTCATTTTAAAACATACTTAGAGCTCGGAGAATAATATAACGGAAATGAGGGGTAAATGAGGGATAAGCACAGATGGTTGACATAACTTCAGTGAATTTAGTATGAATTGGTCATACATTGCAGGTTTACTCTTTCGGTCATATTTTACAATGTAAACGATACGTAAGCGATGTAAAAAAAATCACTGTTTGCGATAACGTAAACAATTTTTAGAATCTTTACCAATATTATAAAGCAGTAGAGTTTGTTTGGTTCAACTAATCTCAAGAACTACTGGTTCGAAGTGAATTATTATTTTTGTGTTGACTAGTAAATTTATTGAGAAAGGCTATGTATAACATGTATAACATATGTATAACATCACGCTATGACTAATAAGCGTGGAGCTGCAAAGGAAAATGTTGCAAAAACGGGAAAATATTTTTATTTTTGAAGGCTTCCTTTTACGCAAAAATCATGTACTACGAAATTGTTCCCCTCTAAAAATAAGTTTGCGACAGCATATGTCTAGCTTTTAAGGTTGACTCACTATAACTTTTTTATTGTATTCAAATTAGTCCTAAAATAATAACATTATTTGCGAAGGTGTCTCGATTAACATGATAGTAATCCTTATCCAACAATTTGAACAAAACTGCCTTTGAAAGCATTCCATTTCAAGGAATATGTAAGGAATTATCATAGTTTGAAATTAACTATGCAACAAAATAATGTTCAAATATCACGCGGTCATGTTGACGGGAGCGCGAGGCGGGATGGCGCTTGGCGACTGTGTCCATAGCTTCGAGCAGTGGTACCAGTAATTGTAATTACAGTAGTACCACTGTATTTTTGACTTTCTACTGTATACTGTAATGGTAAAAATACAGTATAGGAATCTCCTGTCTCTGCCTACAACGTACTTTTAAGTAACGTAAAGTAGAATTTTAAAATTATTATTTCA
Organism: Cecropterus lyciades; assembly: GCA_002930495.1. Taxonomy (NCBI): domain Eukaryota; kingdom Metazoa; phylum Arthropoda; class Insecta; order Lepidoptera; family Hesperiidae; genus Cecropterus; species Cecropterus lyciades. The sequence goes on along the minus strand of MOOZ01001804.1, from coordinate 17,031 downwards.
TGATATTTATAGTTTATTTTGAAATTTAGTCGAGGAATGACCTTTTTTTTGGTCGCCAAATGGCAGAGAAAGTTGCTAAAGTAGATGACCTTTTTTTCGTCAACGTAAATTTCCTTTCAAGTCTTGAAATTGTCATTTACTGTAATTTTGTACATAATACAGTATTTATAGTTAAATACTGTAATTTTATTATCACGATCAGCAAGCAAATCGTTTTTTTAATAGATGTTCTCTAATTAACGCGGTTGAAACCGCGTGGCATGGCTAGTAGATAATACACTCGTGCTAAGGGCACAGTTACACAGCACAGCCTACAAAGCGGCAAAATCTAGCCCACTTTAACTGCATGAAGAAACAAAGTAATCGTTACAGGTTTTACACGTGGATTAGATAAAAGTATGTTTGTATATATTAAAGGCTTATTTGTCATTACAAATAAGTTAAAACCGGTGTTGTAAAAATATATGGGTAACATAAACAACATAATCTTTACAAATTGTTATATACACGTTAAGAACGTAATAACACTGTCCATGATTCAAGGAAACACGCATAACGTACACGTGTCTAGCAGACAACGATCTCGGGTACTGGTAACAAGATACGAACAGAAGCTCCGATAAACCTTGGAAGAAAGGAAATATTGCTGATAATGATGTCAGAAACGTGTAGGTGTGGAAAATGTGATAAAAACAAATAGCAAGAAAGCATCCCACGTTAAGAGTAAAATTTCCGTATCATAAATTATTATACATAAATAGAAAATAAATTGGCAATTATACGAAAGAGATCGAATATCGACAAAAGCAAAAGGACAATCAAGTTGGTTAACAAAGTATTATTTTGAGGCCATTTTGTAATGAAAAATAATTCTAGAGCGTAGGTAGGCAAAGACTATGGCATTATCATCATAATTCCTTGCTGAAGTGTCTTTTCTATTTTGTTTGTTCACTTTTTATTAATTTTTACGTGTGTCTGTTTTGCTTTTAAAAAATCTAAAGTATTCTTTCAACTTTCATCACATTACATTCATAGTTCATTTCGTGTTTACGACGGGCTGTCGTCAAATTTTATTATCATTCGTATCGTTTCTCGTTTAGCGCAGATAAAATGTGTCTTGGAAGAGTCGTCCCCTCTTGTTTTACGAGCCATAACAATGACGTGTTAACAACCAAATGTATAAGTTTTAGACTCCAGAGTTTAGGCGGGAGTTGGTCATATCAACGACGAATAATTAAAGTGATAAGATATTTAACGTTTTTCTTGAAGAGCTATTTAGGCGTGAAATTTGCAAACTATGGCTAAGTAGGAATTACCTCTAAAAGGTAGTAGAATCAGTGTAGTTCGACCGGGGCACTTATTTCTAGCGTGAAGCAGTTGGAAGCAGCTCGGTAGAAGGGTGTGGTTGCCGACTCACAGTTATGTGAGGCGATCATCTTAGTCCTCGGGAGTAGCAACGCACATAAGATTGACTTTAGATAGAACACCTGTTCTATGTGAAGTTGCTTACGGATATCCCTAGGCGACATTGACCACTTACCATCAGGTGGACTGCATACTCGTTTGCTACTTCAATCTGATCTGTTAGTGTTTTCCTCGTGTACGGCCTACGTGTCTATATGTAGGAGATACCATTATTTTCTGTATGTCTCACTACATTCTTTAAAATGTTACACATAATTTATAAAAAATAATTTATTTTTATAAAGGCACAAATTGATGTGGTAGACTACAGTCCACCGTTCTGGCCAATTGCGAATAGGTAGACCTTTGAGAACCTTTTTTTAGAGATCTATTTTCCGTCACCATAAAGCAGTGATAAGTTATTTGTGATACGCACATTATTTTAGAAAAATCAGTAGTAAATCTAGGCACGTAGCCTGGGTTTCATACCTCGGAACCTCGGTTGAGAAGCTGAGTTTTAACCATAAGACACTCACGGGTCATTAACTTTAATGCTACTTACAAACTAGCCTATTAATAGTTTGCTAAAACCTTATGAGACAAACGGTGACCTCGTAAATATAGAATATTCCGTGACATTTACGTGACCAAAATAACATTGTGTTAATTCTGCGAGAAAAGTTACTCTCTTTCTTACTGAGAATTTCATTAAGTTGGCGAGCAGATAATCGCGAAAAATGGATATTGGACATTATTGGAGATGTACATCTTTGTACTATTAACGTTTTTATCGCTGGACGAATAACATACGATCTTAGGATATTACGTTTCGGTATGTTAATAAATTACTTTGGAAACCAAAAAAAATTGTGGTACTGTGTGGTGGTTGAATGGATTTTGAATGTGGTAGAACTCTTTCCTCCACCACCGCCACACCTATTTGTGTCTAATAAGAGTAGCAGTATTGAGCGCTGCTGTGTTCTGATCTGAAGGGTGTGGTTAGGAAGACGTACTTATTTGAGATGTTCTAACTTAGTCATCATCGGAAGCACATAAATATTTGGGAA
>MOOZ01001804.1:0-12428 GCA_002930495.1 Cecropterus lyciades | reverse complement strand
ATTGCGTTGCTATCACTGCAGAACTTTTATTTACATCCATCGATTATTTTTTTTACAATGTGGTTTACAAGAGGTTTACTTATTACTCAACTAGTAACATTGTTAGAAACATTAAAACAAAAAACCGACTGCTTAAAACGTTTTTTTTGTTTATAATGATACATTTAATTTAACGCTCTCACCCTTTTGTCCCATTTGCAGGCAAAATTAAAAAATATATATATAGCCTATGTCACTTTCCTAACTGAGACGATTCTAATGATATGTCATTCGTCACAATCCGTCAAGCCGTTTGGGCTGTAGCGCGTGCCAAAAAAATTGAAAGACATACAAACAAACATTAGTCTCCTTCTGACGCAGTCGGATAAAAAGTTAAAGATTAAAAAGAAAAATAGAGTAAGAGGAGTTTGCAACATTTAGTTATAATTTATAGTACTAAAAATGTGTGTGGCGTGCGGCCAGCATAATGACTGGCCTGCTTTGCTCGTCGTTCATTTCATTGTTGCTTATACGATTCTTAACTTTATGACCTCTTCACGGTAATGTAAGTACGTTTTAAAGTAACGGTTTACTGCCCAATGTGCCCAGTGTGCGCTCGGTACTATGTTTAAATATCCTATTATCATATGAGTTTTCCACAAAGGATATGAAAGTGCTGAAAGGGGAAGGAAAATTAAATAAAAGCGTAATTTTAAATTGCTTTGTCTTCGTCTTTTTATTTTATTTATAAGTTTAATCATATCACAAGCGCTTCTTATATTAATTGGATACGTCCTTACATAAATAAGCATTATAAGCAGTTTATATGTACGTGGCCAGGCTTGGTACATCAGATGATTTTGTAGAAAGAAGAATTTCTACTCTAATTATTTGTATAAAGAAGAAGATGAGACGTTACGTGGTACGATTACAGACATTTGAAATCAAATCTAAAATACTATCATGTATCATGAAGTGGGTAAATATAATACGATATCATATTAAAAAAAATCACAATGTATATTTGTCTGGGTACTAAGAAGCTCACACAAGCTATGTTTTGCGAGGTGTTATCGTTTTGCGCGCAAAATTCTCATATGTGTTCCATTGATATATTAACATATTATTACAAAATGTGACATAACGTATCAGTAATAGTTTATGTAAGATACGAGAATGTAGACGGCGATGCACTTAAGATATGAGATGTTACATTGGGAACATTTCCCGCGGGGCCACACCACTCCGTGAACTCACTGGATGGATATTTGACAGATGTCGTAACTTATGTATATGTTGACACATTTGTGCGCCCATGGTTTACGCCTAAAGGGAAAAGTTGATTGGCTGCAACCTTTTTGATGTGAAGCTGCACGTAAACCTGATTGTTCGCGTGGCGATCGCCACGCCGTATTCATTATAGCGCCATCTGTTATACATTTCGGAACTTTAAGTATCGAACAAAACTAAGCGGGCTGCGGTGTTAGTTCGATTTAGTACTGTTCGTAAATAGCGTTATTTTCATCATGCAGTTCCCGTCGCAATCTTGTCTTTTATGCATATTACTTGTACGAACACGATGTTTTACATCTGTCGGGGGTCCCGAGACGACTATTTTTATTGATGCTCCACTGATGATCACGGGTCACTGTAGATTATGACCAACACCGCTGATCCCTCTCTGAGACAGGTTACACAGGCTTGTGTTCTTCATTGTTCACAAGTAGCTTAGCAGGAATATCAGGATTATGGTCTTTTTCTTGTATGTAATGGGAAATCCATGACAAGATTGCAAGCAAAATTATAGAAACTAAATATTCGGGCAGATTTCAGCAATACGTACTGTAGTAACGTACCAAATCCGATGTAAAGAATAACAATCCCCGAAAAGAAACGAAATTTATACAAATGTCTTGTAAATTTATTAAAAATATCGGTACGGTTTTGTGGGAAAAAGGGGTATTGCTTTCAAAAACTCGCAAGTAAAAGTAATTAATTAAGTTAGTTTAATTTATTGACCTCTTAGTTAAATTCATTGTGCAAAGTGCATGTTGAAATATTTTGTAGTCTTACTTTATAAGCATAAAAACTTGATACATTGTACTTTATAAATAGAACATTATTTATTTCATTTCTTATGTCAATTGTAAAATAAGGTTAGTTAGTTGTTAACCTTTATTATTTATTTTGTAATTCTACGATTTTTTAGGTGTTTTTCTAATTAACTTTTTCATCCGCACAAGCTTAAGTGCACCTGATACTTTGATTTGAGGGAAGGAGAAAATCAGGTAGAGGTAAGATGAGTAAATAGAAGACTATCACTATAATAAACAAAGATTTATTATAGTTATCGTCTTTGTGTAGGATGAAATGAATAACATGATTAAAATCAAACAAAATTGTTTAACATTCCTTATAAAGATTTTATTCTATTATATAGTATATAATTTATTACACTTAGCTGGAAATATTACCTTTGAAAAAAATATTAAAGGTAAAGCATACAAAGTTATACAGCCTGTACATATAATTAAATTCTTTGAAATGTTATGGTGGTTCGGTCAAAGACTTGCTCAATGAAAACGTGGAAACGCGAGCGCGAGACGAAGTAGAAACAGCATTTAGAAAAGATGGTACGCTTGGAAAAGAATTCCTATATTTTTGGTAATATTATTCGAATGATTTAGTAAAGGTATATTGACAGAATGCGATATTTCAAACACATATGTAGAATACATATCGCACTGTGAGGAGTACCGTCCGTACTCAAACTTTCGGCAAATTGAGTTAATGCGGAAAACACCTTCAGACAACGTCTCTAAATATTTTTTATAAAAGTGTGAGATTATTAATCCCATTAAATTAATTTACATGTTGACATTAATGATCTAAGCCTTCGACTTTGTAAAAACTATTTAATGCTGTATTATTTTCTTTCTTATCTTAATCAAATATTAGTTACTTTTTACAGCTAAGAGCTTTCGGTAGTATCTACCTTCATCACTTCCTTGACTTTAAAAGGCTTTTTCACTTTATCACACAGTTTTAATGAATTTTTAAGCAAAATAAAAAATTAAGCAAAATTTGAAATTTTTGGAGGAGCTTCCCCTAAAAACTTACGATTTCATGTTAGAACATAAATGTTACGTCCCTTCACTAAACGCTTTAAGAAACTTTCCAAAATGTGAACATTATTTTGTTATTTGCCCAAAATGCAAATGTCGCAGTAGGACTCTTATATTCTCCACACCCATCGTGTGGAGAATATCTTAAAAAAAAATGTTTTCAATCATTTAGTATGTATTTTTTCTGCCTACTACCAACAGGTAGATGTGGTGAGTGTAATAACAATTACACTCACCACATCTTGTTTTAAGGACTAGCGCTATTTAGCGATTCCTGTTTCGGATGAATTCGTAAGGTTATTAGAACCCCTAAAGTGAAGCAAAATTTTGGAAAATCTCATCGAAATTCGATCAAGGATAGGTATACACACTACCGGTGTGGAATAATCGGTAAATTTTAAACATGTAATTGCCGGATATGTTACTTCCACTTCTGATAGCGATAATAGATTGCGAAAAGCGAGGGTTGGATGCAAGAAGTTATCTATGAATCCACATTTTTATTCATTCTAAGGTATTCATTCTAAACGAGTATTATATTAAAATAGCTTTGATAGAGTTCGCTCTGTGGTATCAAATTACCGCACTTAACCGCTCCGAGACAGAAAGCCCTCGAGCAAGTCTGTGGGGGCTGGCTATTGTAGCTTTTAATGGATAGGATAATTCGCTGGAGAAATAAGGCTCCAATCCTCTTATATACCACTGGGTATCTCTCACATATAGAGACGTCTCACATCTGGAGAATCCCTTAACACGCTGCTACAGTACTTGGTTGAATGCAGATACTGTTTATTGGATAACCAGTGCCACTGCTATGTTTAAAGTACCTATAAGGTATCTGAAGACATTTCCCATATATTTGGTAAATTATTAAAAACGGCCGTGATATGCCCGTAGAACTCCTAGCATCGCATTGTAATTGGCCACTGCGGCTGATCGAGAGCAATTATCAACCCCAGATAGAATAAAAGCTCTACTAGAAAACCACATTTGTATTGCTACCCTGAGCTACTTGCTACCACACCAGTAATTGCGGCAGCTTTTCACAGGAAAGGCAAAAATTGGTATAGCAGTGATACGTCTGGAGTCGAGTTACTTAGAAGTATACCATCTTCAAATAAACATATTCTAATTTTAGCGCATTAACAACTCACCAACAAACTCTTTTCCCACTCGGTGCGACAAATCGTCGAAATGTCTAAACCAACACTACTTTGAACAAATAGCGCGGCCTCAGAGTGCTTTATTATGAAATATCACCCCAATCTCGCCAACCCTCCGGTATTAAGTGAAACAAAGTGAAAAAAGCACGCAAAGCGGGAATAATGTACAAGGGAAATAGGATAAGGCGGAGAGTTTAGTTTTTCTGTTATAAAACTATCGCTGAGAAATATTTGAAGGGCTTTGTGGAATGGCGCCCAGCGTGGGAATTACTTTTTTGCTAACAGTTTTGTTAAGCAAAATTGGTTTTGTTCATTCTATAGCATATGGCAAAAGCAAAATATGCCTTTCCTAGCAATTTTATACCGGGTTCTATACGGAAAATCTGATAGTAACTTTAGTTTTTACTTCTGTCAAAGTTTTGTCAATATTTGTCAAATTTACTAAAATTAAACAGATAGATATTCTTTTATATAACATGTAAGTAGCAAACGGGAATGCAGTCCACCTAATGATAAGTGGCCCCTGCCGCCCATTATATCCACCCCAAATAACATCAGTCTTTACTAGGTTTAGCCACAGATGCGTTGCTACCCCTTAGGACTAAGTTGAAAAGCCTCGGATAAGTATGTAGCTCTCCCTTAAGGGTGTGGCCTTCAGAACAGAACACAGTAGGGCTTAACACTGCTGTTATTAGACAGAAATAAAAAAAATCATGAATTGTGACTAACACACATGGACATTTTAATATCATGGAAACATTAAATACAGCTGAAGATAGATTCCAAACTCAAATGGTAAAATATAAACCACGTCCCACAAATATGTCGTATGATTTTGAAATAAAATTGCGCGGAACGATGCAATATTGCTGTAGGCCTGCAGTGCGACTGCAATATTTCCAGATAGATGTGGCCTACGAGCGGCCTCTACTTATGATTCCGTTGCTCATTGAACCAGCAATGCCTCGCTTCAGGGTTTAAAGGGAACTGGGTTTAAAATGAATCGGAGAGCGTTTTCTGTAGACAAATATATTTTGAACAAGATTTATCAAATTTTAAACTTATTTTATCGAACTTTTGAAATATAAAAAACCTGTCCTTTAAACCTTATTGACTGGTCTGTTACGAGTAATCTTATATCTTTTACAGGATGAAATTTTCATAGGCACCTTTTATTCCATCCAGTTGTAGACTGCCATAAATGTACGAACAAACGCACAAACAGTTTAATATAACATCGCTTTACACTGCATTCGAAGTAGTCTATACTAGTTCTGTTGTTTTTAAGAAAATGTGAACAAGCATCCAGTGTAGTGGAGTCGCAAAGAATCTCGTGCACATCGAAACAAATTGTCCTTTCGTCTCGTGAGAATTGTTTTTAAATTTCGTTACGAGAACTTGCGAGAGCGCCACAGACGAATGCCGAGTTAGAATAAAACCACGTAAAATGAATCATTCGTGAAGGGATTGCAAAGAGAGCAAAAATTGTATGCGTGTCGATTCTCGTACTTATTTCTTTTTTTTTGCTTTTTATGTACTAGGAATCCGGGATTTAGAATGAGTCTAACACCATGTTTTATTCGATATGTTTTGCAAAATAAATATTGGAGATTTAACGGCGCAGAAAAATAACACGTGAAATCCACCCATGAGCATACTTAGGTCCTCTAGACATAGGACTCTTCTAACTGGGGTTTACCAATCGTTCCTACACGTGGCACACTTGTTGGTGACCGCAGTGGACATTGATGACACAGAAAGACGCTGCTGTCTATCTCCTGAATTATGTACCTACCCATAGGCGCCTCCTATAACAATTCACTATCTCCTATAACAAGGTTGGAGAGAACGTGAACACACGGCCGGACTGACACCACAAGGCACATATGTGGTATAAATACAAGATTTATGATGTTAATATTAATACCAAACATAGATTATCCTAAGTAGAGACTTATGTCCCTTCTGTGCAATATAGTGCCTGTGGCGTCAACCCGAATGATTGTGCAACTATACACATTTCCTCGAAGGTAGAGAGGGCGGTGCTCGGGTTCCCGCGGGAATTTCGTCGCGGAAATAACTCCAGTCCGAAGTCGGAGTTGCGACGTGCTGATCAGCAGACTGACAGTTTTCCACTGCTGATTAGTATTGTATTGAAGGATGACTGTTTTTTGTAATCATTTAAACTTATTTTTTATGTTTATTTTTGTGAAAATAATTGATGGACAATAAATAACAGTAAGGTTTTTACTATTTAACTTATTCTTATTCATACCACAGTAAAACTAATTTAACTGACTAAGCATTAAGTTTGATTGATTTGCAAATAATGAAAAAAAATCTAATACATAGAAACATACTTCAACGTTATAACATGAAATATGAATCAATTAGTTTTCATTTTACTGAAAATAAGATTACTAAAATATCTCAAAGGCAAAGAACAGCTAAAATTAAAGATTGTCAGGAGCAGACACCGAATACCGATAAACATGCCTAACGTAAGCATTCTTGTAAAAGTTTGATACCTTTCCAAAATTGACGTAATACTTGAGCCCGCGGCGCTCAGCCACCGTGAGGATACCTAAATCATTAATTCTATCATACTTAAAATCCCCCAGTAAATAGTCTATCAAAGTTAGCGCCGCTCCGAGCTCAACTTTTTAAGCAGACATGTGAAACTTGGAGAGTTTAAAGAGATAACTTTGTCATCCATTTCAAAAGCGTCTTGAAAAATTGCTTGCGTGAGTCGAATTTTTCTATCCGAGCATGACCGTAATTTTTTGTCGAATCTGATAATAGCAATATTTTATGAATTTCTGTTTGTAATTTGTAAATGGCACGTTGTTTTGTAGAAAGAATTTGGTGGGAATAAAAGTCAAAACTTTAAATAAAATAAATTTACCACACCAATACAATACTTGAAGTGAATCTACCGGTACATTTTAATTTCATGTATAAATTCTGCCAAGCTTGTATCTAGGCAGAAGCGAACCTTGGGATCATGTAATTCGGGTTATTGACAGAAGAATCATTTTATCAAAAAGGATCCTTCTGAAAGTTAAAAGAACATCATCATTCTGTAGAAAACTTTTGCGGAAAAGTTACTAGTGTCTCAATTTTTTATGTCGAAGCATGACAGGTTTGTTGCACCTGTGACTTTAATATCTTTCGTGACTAAGCTGAAGTATCGGAAATTGACGTCCCTTACGGCGTGAACCAGTGGTTCGACCAAATCTTGGACGATTTATCTCTTTCTAACTTTGGCTCATAATGAAGACAATACGTCCACTTAATAGGTGACATATTTTTGGTGTTGGCCGTAGCCTGAAAGTCAAAATCTCTCTCTCTTTCTCCTGGACACCTGGAAACCTAGAGCGCCTAAATATCTATGTGCATTAAAATTTTAGTCAGAGATATTAAATCAGTAGTTAAATTAATGTCACAGTATAAAAATGTATAGAAAACACACAACAGCCAAATCAAACATTTTAACCAAAATAAAATTACGTAAAGACAGAATACATACATATAAAATTACGTAATGAAAGCCAGTGAACAAACACAATTTTTTTATCAGATTCAATTTGTCAGACCTCAATTTGTCGATAAGAGACCTGGAAAATGAGCTTTTGTGAGGAACTTAATTTGCCTCTGAAAAGGTTTCACCCAAATGATTCCCTGACACTTATCTCCCAAATTGATTAAATCATAAATAATGAAGTCCGCTAAATAATTGCGATATTTTCGAATTGACGTAACTTATAATTTTGTAATTCATTCTATATTTGTGAATTTATAAAAACTGAATGATTATGTTATGTAAATGCTTTTCGATGGAAGGGTGTGGTAGCCGGCTCACTGTCGTATGCGTTGCTACTCCTGAGGACGTCGTTGGAACACTTCGTTCCCTTCAGGCCCTTCAGACTAAAACGCAGCAGTGTTTAACTCTGCTGTTATTAGGCAGAAATAGGTGTAGCGGTGGTGCTTCCAGTGTCAAACCACAAAGGTTCTCTACCTGCCAAGTTAAATCGCATTTCAATATATATCTATGATTCTTCTTTAAATGGATTGAATAATTAAAATATGGAATATACTCATAGTATTAATAAACAAACAAGTAACGTGACTTGCACAGTAAAATCAAATCCAGGCGTGATTATTTGCACGATCTTGTTATATTTGCAACAAAACAATTTTTATTGGTACCATCATAATATATGCAAGCGGATACTGATGTGTGTAGATGAACAAGCACCATACAACAATACTTACCGCGTAATATTTATTTTCATGGTTTTCATTCACAATTACAGGAGGCTAAGCTAGAGTAGTAGGAGTGTAAGATACTCTACAAGGCTATGCCAAAACGGTGCCACTTGGTTAAGAAATTTAAGGGTAAGTAGTCAACCTAAGTTCATTTTTTTTCAAACAGGACACGAGGCCTTAAGCTGCTGACCAAAAATAACAACTAGATCAACGTTTTAGACGTGCCATCAAAAACATGAAAGCACATGATATCATGGCGAGGCAAACTACTTCGTAAACAAATTATTGTATTTATGTATAGATCGTAGCTATGTGGCCAGATATGAACAGTATTTTAGTACTTGAATTTTTAATAAAGGAGTTCTTTACAGACAGCGCTTGGTCAAAGACGTATTATCTCTAACCGAATCTCCCATACTTCTGACAGGCGCATGATATTTAACCACTAGGCGTCACCCATTTAGTTACCGACTATAACCGACGTATTTTAACTTTGAATGTCGGTTGGGATGTAAATAAACTACGACTTTACACCCTTTATGTATTAATATGCGATTACTTATCGGACATTAAATTAACATAATGCAAAATTTGCATTTTGTGGAAATTAAAAAAAATTTGTTCACATTTTGTGGAGTTTCTTAAAGTTCTTGATCTTTAAAAAGGTAACATTTAGTTTTTTAGTTTGCTACGCCATAAACTACATTATTAGGAGAAGTTTCAAGAATTTCATTCAAATTGCCGAAATTTTTAGCTCTCTAGATTTGAAAGTCCCCCCTTGGGCCTATACAAAATAAAGACATTTTATTTCACTGTGCGATAGACACACAGTAGAGTTAGTTTAACGTATGGAATATATACAAAATCTCGGCGTTATTGACTAAAACCTTTGCTGCGGGCGATTAACGGGACACGTATCCGCGGACGATTCATCGTTCATGGAGACCCGTCTATTACGCCCTCCCCATAACTCCAGTCAGCATCTCCATCGTAAATAGGGACGCTGTCTTATAAAAATTATTAGATCGTTTTACTTCACAACTTTTCTATTTTGGACTATACTCCGTGTTCATAGGCCGCATACAAATATTTTTCCCCAAAAGTTAGTACTAATTTTTGTTACTTACTTGGTTATCATAACTATGTCAAGATATGGTTAACAAAAAATATGTTGGATACCATGCTTTAAGTTCATCTATTCAGTTATATACGTCAGTCTTAAGGTCTGTTGGCGTCATTCCAGACGGTCCTGTGCCTTTTAAATCTAAGGGTTTCCCGTTGTCCTCTTTAGATCATCGGTCCCAATCGGGACGCGACCTGTGTTCTTTTTAACTAAACTATTATTGTATTTTATTTCATTTGTCTACTTGATGCGATGAAAGGAAGAATAAAATTAATTAAGTAAAGTCAACAAAATGAATGACCGTAGATTAAATAATGTCATATTATTTTTCAAAAAGCATGTTTTTATAGAATATCTTCGTCGATGTAAACACGCTTAGCTATTCCGCAATGCCACCACGTCACAAATTTCGTTAAGTACTTTAACAACTTCAGTTGGCAGCCAAAAGCCATCTTCCATAATTTATATTCGGGTAATAGAATAATATTCCTTTAAAATGTACGAGGATCGCGTATAGGCATATCTTTATCGTAATTGTTTTCGCTCATGTGTGAAATAGACGATTATATAATTTATAGGTAAATTATATATAACAGTTATGTTTGTAAACTCTAATCCTATAAGAATAATTGTATCCTACGATTTCTACTGGTGTTGCCATTGGGACTTATATCATTCTTAAAAGTTTTTATTTAACTTGCAATGTTTGTAAGTATGTTTAGGTCAAAACATTTTATTTGCTGTTAAATTTTATGGGATAATAAGCTTTTTGTGTAAAATATTAAGCTCTCCAAATTTTTATTACAACTTTTTTGTTTAATTTTTACCGTTTTCGAGTAATTGCGAGAAAACACTTTTCAAATTTTTTTCCAACCCTCGCTGGGGGTTGCGGACACTAAAACCTTTACCCATCGTTTTTGTTTCATTAGAACTACATAATATCAAAAATGCAAAATTGAGTGTCAAATTTCGATTTCAGACCTTATTTGAATGGACTAAATGGCGGCTATTTATCTTTCCGATATTTTGTGTCATGTAATGGCATTTATTAATAAATACTTTAATAATTTTCGGAAAAATGTAAATAAAACTTTAAAATTACACAAATACCTTTATATACCTTTTTTGCACATTTTAAAAATCAAGTTCCAGCTGAGGCGCCTTATATAAATACTTTTATTGCATAAATGAAATAGCAGTAATTTAATTTGATTTAACTATAATAACAATGTTCGTGTTAATGATTCTCTCATCCCTTGCACCAAGTCCTACAACACAATCAAATCCTTTCGTTATATTCGTTATGCATGCTCTATTTATCCTATCTAAGTATGGGCGCATGTTTGCCCACCGCGGAGCAAATGTTTGAACAGCGAAATCATATTATTGTGCCCACTATAGAATCAAACGGTTCAATGGCTTCGGTAAATATAATATGCAGTAATAAAGAATTCATCGACAGAAATAAAATTTTAGTGAATATTTGCAATCAATTATTTGTCAACGTTATAGATTTATTGTATGTTATTAAAATGTTTAATTTGAAAAGTTCATTTAATTTCCCAAATGTGTGGATTTGTTTTACGATTTTCTATATGAATTTCATTAAAATCACGATATTCGTAATTGGGCACATCGAACTTCAGGTAGGTATTTGAAGAACTTACTTTAACGGTAGTTAGTTTTCAGAAATATTTCTAGTAACAATGTAACAGGTATTATGACTAATAGTAGGTACAATATATAAAGTATTTTTTGCTGTATTTGAAGATTAAGTAAGAAAGGTGCGAAGTATAATTGCCTCAGCACACCGTATAATTAAAAACTTATCATAAATAGGAAGTAAGATATTGAAGCGATGGTGTGCAATCACGAAGAATTTATTATTATATATTACTTTGTAAAAACAGAAAACCGGCACACAATCCCCATGATGGTACGAGTAAGTGGCTACTGCCTATGGGTATTTGTTATCAGCATAACAATGCCATTATGAGCAAAAAACGCTGTGGCGGTGACGTCTCCGGACTTAAACCATTAAGTATTTTACCGTCTTCAAATATTGCACCAGCGATAATCAATTTGACGGTCACCGTACCGGTCTGACACGCGACATCTGAATGACATATTCTAGGTCTGGGTGTTTGTGTATTCGTCTTTGTGTGTCCATGGTAATCACGGCACAGGAGAAAATCCTATTGTAGAAAGTGTTCATTTAAGCGTTTATTTATTTGATTATAAGCTGGTTACTAAAGATTTCAGTGAATTTTTATATCCACTTAAACGGAAGCGATTACGATGTGCCGTGGAGCGGAAACTGGGCGAAGTTGGAGCGGAGCGGCGCGAATGGGAGCGAATGCTTAATAGGACACTAAACATCGGAATGAAAAGTGGTTTGTGGTTATAAACTTTGAAAGAGCATGCTGATAAAAGAGCATTTCAAGATGCGATTGGAGTAGAATTATCGACACAAATTTGTGTCTTTAATTTGACGATAAAAGCAACCGATAATTTATCATCAGGCATCTAGCGTGGTGAGCGATCACCATACAATCCAGTGATCCCGGTTTGATTCCTGGCTAGGCAGACGTCTGCATGATGAATTAAGATTTATATCGAAGGATTGGGTATTCATTCGTCTATGTATATGTGGACGGAACCTATAAAATTGTGACATGCTACTGTGGAACAATTAGTACAGAGAGCGTTTATCTAGCGAGTTTTTGTCTTATTGGAAACTTACTCAATGAAAATAATAATAATAATAAT
>MOOZ01001803.1:60153-78882 GCA_002930495.1 Cecropterus lyciades | reverse complement strand
TTGTTATCAGTATCGTATTTACTTTCATATGCATTTGGTAAAAAGCTGTTATTTTGATATTACAAACAGACACTTCAATTTTATTTATATGTATAGATATAGAAGTAGCAAACGAGCAATCCACATGATGGTAAGTGACCACCTACAGGTTTGTAATCAACCCCAGAAAAGATCAAAGTCTAAACTGAGGTTGGCAACAAACGCAGTTTTACTTCTGAGGATTAAGTTGGAACGCCTTGGATAAATATGTCTCCCTTACCACACCCTGCAGGCCAGAATAAAGCAACGCTTAACGCTATTGTTATTAGGCAGATAAAGGTGTGACGGTGCCTTCGGAGTCTAGCGACAATCGGTTCTTAATTTATTTTCACTTTCAAGTTTAAAAGGACTTTGTATAAAAATGTAAAATTAGTTTGTTGAGAAATAATTTTTATAACGTAGGTAAGATTATAAAATTGTATATGCGGTATATGACATAGCTGTCAATCGTTCGAAAGCGAATTCAAAATTCAATGTTAAGTCAGAGCAAAGTCTATCGGGTCATCTAATAATTCATATCTATTTTTTTTATAGTATGTAAGTAGCAAACGAGCATGCAGCCTACCTGATGGTAAGTGGCTACTGCCGCCCATGGACATCTGTAATCAACCCTAAGTAAGATCGAAGTCTCACATAAGGTTAGCCACAGATGTGTTGCTACCCCTGAGGACTAAGATGGAATGCCTCGAAAAATTATGTCTCCCTTACCACACCCTTCAGACCAGAACACAACAGCGCCAAACACTGCTGTTATTAGGCAGAAAATATCAACTTTCCACAAATTAGACTCTAGAAACCAGGAAGACATAAAAATCTAGATTACGAGCTTGCGAGGCATCGTAAGCCGCTTTGTTCAGGTCGTTAATAATAACGATCAGATATAACTGACGACAGATCCGATTGAGATAAATATTTCTCCACTATATAAATATTTCTCAAATTTAGAAGTTATATGTACTATTCGATTTTCAAAACAAATACGTACCCCTTAAATAATATGTGCCGTATTAAAACAGTTATATATAGGAAGAAAGTGATTTAAAAATAATTCATTCACAAGACGTAATAGATATGAGTTATTAATTACTGTTACGGGTGGGCTTTTTATATATCGTTATGCGTCTACTAACATGCATTTTACACGTCCGAAGTAGTAAATGCCTCCGTTGCGCCGCCGTTTGTTATATTTTCGAGTACCCCTACGACAATTTTTTAACAAAAAATAGAAACCGACTTCTATACCACAAAAAAGTTAAAAAAATAATTTAAATATATCGTTTGAGGAGTTGAAGGTCAAAATTTTCATCTTTTGTTACTGCATAGTAATCTTACTACATATACGTAAGCACCAAATGGCCTACTTCTATGGTCTAGGTTCGAGGTACCCTTCGAGGGTTCGAGGAACCTCATCAGGGTTGAGGAGTTGAAAGTCAATCTTTTCACAGTATGTCTCTGCTCAGTAATCTTATTATATATTCGTAAGCACTAAATAGCTAACTTCTTTGGTTTTATCTAGCAATACCTTACATAATCAGGATCGAGGAGTAGAATGTCATGTTTTTAATTAAATTATGTCATCATAGATACCTAATATTCATTCCGAGTTTCATGAGAACCGGATTGGTAAAAGCTGAGTTATTCATCCATTTGTCGTAAACATATATAAAGCAAATTCAAGACTTATACGTTTTTCTCGTGGATGGCCTTGTCAAAACTGAACCAAATTAAAATGGGACCCAACGGGAAGCACTAGCCATTTGAAAAATAAAAAAAATGTCAAAATCGTTTCATCCTATCCACAATTTTCGATGTTTCAAACATAAAAAAAATACAGACGAATTGAGAACCTCCACCTTTTGGACGGTCGGTTAACAAGGTATACTCCAAGGGGTACACGAATACCACCTTGAGAATCTCTGCAATATATGGTATGATGATGCTTTCCGCGTTAAATGTTTTACGATAAACTTCAGGAATTATACCGAACGAATGTTTGATATTTCTATTTTTGTCAAAACCTTTGATTTTTTATAAATCTTACGTATAGCTTTTACTTTTGGGGTAAAAGATGTAAAGTTTAGTACTAAATGCAAGTGACGTATTTCTATTAATTCAGTCCAAATACTCCTATCTTCATTCCATCCATCCATTAGCCTTTCGAGGTCCACTGCTAGTTAAAGGCCTCCGCTAAATGGCACCACTCCAACCGGTCCTGTGCCTTCTGAATCCAACGATTTCCCACTGTCTTCTACAGGTCATCGGTCCACCTGGTCGGGGGAGGGGGAGGGTGGTTTATGGAGCCACTTGGTAGAGCGAACACCATACCGGTTTGACACGCAGTGGGTCCCGGGTTCGATCCCCGGCCAGACAAACATCTGAATGATAAGTTTAGATTTCTATTCTGGGTATATATTCTGAGTATATATACCCACGACTCAGGAGAAAATCCTACTGTGTGGAGGAAGCGTTCAAGTTTATGTTTATAATCTTATTTGTCTAATGAGTATAATACATTCCGCACCACTCTTACTAAGATAAAATTACATGGATTGAATATGTTGATAAACAATTTGCTGATACAATTAGATTAATTAGTACTCATCAACAATATCTATCTTAATAATATAAACGCGGTTTCATGGAAGCGAATATTGGTTACGCGTTGATTTCAGTGTGGTTACGTACAAACACAAACTCTAATATTAGTTCTTAGCTGTTACCTACAATTTCGCTTTTAGTTTTTGTATGCGATATATTTATTACTTTTTATAATATGGAAGTAGCAAACGTGCATGCAGTCCAACTGATGGTAAGTGGTCACCGCCGCCCATGGACATCTGTAATCAATCCTAGATAAGATCAGTCTTACCTGAAGTTTGCTATCTTGTTGCGAATACGTTGCTACCTATGAAGACAAAGTTGAAACGCCTCGGATAAGTATATCTCCCATACCACACTCCACAGACCAGAACACAGCAATGCATAACACTGCTGTTATGAGGCAAAAATAGGTGTGTCCTTATCCTATAAATTGTGTTTTACAATTTAAAATAATGATTCTGAAGTATGTAATTTTTTCTACTCTACAGGTTCACTGGCAAATTCATTTATATTTATTGAATACACACATACATTCTTCACTTACCCACCGTGTTAAAGAATTCCTCCTGTTTACAAATAGCTAAAGATAGAAATAAGATTTTCCGCGCTATCGACGGTCTTATTTACGTCTCATTGGCAGAGTATCTTTATTTCTATAGGAAAATAAATAAAAAGTAAAAGGCGAATGGAAAGGTAATTATTTTGTATCCGGGATTTACGCCTTCGCGGGCGCTACGAGATTCACTGTCGTTAGTACCTAAGTGTATTTCCGTTAACGCTTTGTGAGGAAGGAAACCGTCAAGTATACGCAACAAGTTTCTCCCGAGGAAATATAAGCTCTATTGCCTTATTGGTAGGACGTGAGGAATTTCTACGAGATGTTGCATGATAAAGTCGATTGTTTGTAGCTTAATATCACTTGTATGTACTTCTAACTCTTATGTTTTGATTGAAAGCATTGTTATGCGCTGTTGTGTTCTGCTCTGAAGGGTGTGGTAAGGGAGACATACTTTTCCGAGGCATTCCATCTTAGTCCTCAGGGGTGTGGCTAACCTTAAGTGAGGGTTTGATCTTACCTAGGGTTGATTACAGATGTCCACGGGCGGCAGTGGCCACTTACCATTAGGTGGGCTGCACGCTCGTTTGCTACTTCCATGCTATAAAAAAAATGTAGATATAGGTGTGGGCACGTTGGAGTGCCACTTCAAACGAAACGCAAAAATTGACTACTTTAAAAGCTTTGTTATCCATCATTTGATAAAATAGACCACTAACAGAAAGAAGAGATAGTGCTGTAGCACTCTGCATTTTGACGGCTCAAATTGACTGATGATGACAAGATTTTATCGATCTGTCTCAACTAGTATTAGAATGCGATATTTCTGTATCAGTCTCCGTCCGCAAATAAACATTTTGATACTACTCATCGGTAAAGCTATAGCATTGTTGGTGGGACTGTAAAAAAGAAAAGGTCGGGTAGTCTTTCCTGAAATATCACTTCTGCCAAGTTACTTACGAAAGATTGTGATTTCGATAGTGTATCAGAATTGCAATAAATGTAAGGTTTATTATTTTCGCTACGAAGCATCGAACAAATTGTAGACCGTAAATATAAAATACTGTGTAATGTATTCTATCTCAATTACGCCAACTTAATCCTATACATTTATGTGTTCGGTTCATATATATCAATTAAATTATTTGTTCTTACTTCACCAGAACAGAAATAGTCATATTAATCTAAATACATTTTTAAGTATTTGCGTGGCCTTGTATTGAACCCCGAATTTGTTTAATTGATTTTTTTTTATTGAACCCCAAAAACCCCTTCATTGGCTTCACTTGGTTAAGTCACAGTGAATTCTACCACGCGTGCAGTCGCAAAATCGAAGTGATATATATCGCTTTATCAGTATGATATTTGTACCTATTACCTATTAGTATATTTACATTTTACCGATTAGTATATATTTGAAACTCGGCTCCTTAATTCGGGAGTACGAAATTCGAGGCCGAGGCACGTTCTTCTGATTTTTTTTAAGTGCGCATTAGAAATAAATTATTACTTTGAATAGCAAGATAACATGAAAGGAAATCTACACGCCTGAGAGTTTTAAAAAAAATCTTAACGGAATTTTACAAATTCCCACTTTGTAAGCATTCTAAATGATGGCCTAAAATACTCTCACTGTAAGAGTAGAGCCGTGCCCAGCAGTGGGATAGTGGGAAAAGCCTGCAGCTATTATACCACTCCGCCTCCGTGTTAAAAAAACATACGTTAGAAAATATTCAACGCGAGTATAGCGTAAATATGTTGTATTCTGTTTAAATTAGTTCTTCGTAATTATGTTTGCCTCGAATTTACAGAGACTAGATTCTGTTAGACACAGTTTCCGGTGGCTGGAAAGTGACGTTAAATCTATTTAAAGTGACATTAATTAATAATTTACTTTATCGGACATACCGTTGATGATGAAGATTTTACACGTTTAATGATTGACATTAAACGTCTATGTAAACAAGGATGTTTGATTTTAGGCATAAAAAAACAAAGGGTTCTGGAACTCCATATAGCACTTATACTAGAACCAACAACACGTATATTTTATTGCAAGCTTTTATTTAGTTTCGCCTATCCCGACGTTTACCATTAAATCATGCAAATTAAATTTTATCCAATTCCCGGTTACGGATTAACGTAAAATTTTGCATACATATGTTTGATTACAAAAGAAAAATAATAAAGGTGTAATTAGGCTAAATGTTCTATCAGAATGTAACACACTTTTATTTACAAAAAATGATTATGTAATAAATACGAAAAAATTATACAAGATGGAAAGTTTTAGGGTTTATTAAAATGTGTAATAGGTTACCTACTTATGATTCGGATTATTGCGACGTAAACTAATTTGGTTGCAATGTAGATTCCTATATATTGATATTTTTCTTATCAGGCTTAAATAATTATTTTTAAATGTTTATTTATTTTTATTAACAAGAACGTTTATTTTAATATTATTTACCTTCTAACGCTGTTGTGTTGTTGTATCGAAGGGTGTATTTAGGAAGATATTACTCGTCATTTACAGACGTGTGTTGGGCAGTGATCACTTGGCACCAATTAATCTTCTCGTTTGATTATTTAATTTTATATAAGACACAATACATCGATGTCGATATTATACCGAAAAGAAAAAACTTAAAGAAAATCACACAACCTTATATCAGGATGTGCATCAAACATTAAACACAATGACCGAGTAATTAGGTACTAACATTAACAACTGACTAAACCATTAGTAAAATCTATCTAACATTTGAAACTGACTAAACCATTAGTAAAATCTAAAGGTGGTAGAACTCTTTATGGTTTGACTCTGGAATCACCACCGCCACACCTATTTCTACCTTATAACAGCAGTGTTAAGCGCCGCTGTGTTGTGGTCTGTAGAGTGTGGTAAGGGAGACATACTTATCCGAGGCGTTCCAACTTCGTCCTCAGGGGTAGCAACGCATCTGTGGCCATTACCTCAGGTAAGACACTGATCTTATCTGGGAATGATTGCAGATGTCCATGGGTGGCAGTGGCCACTTAACATCTGGCGGACAGCATGCTCAATTACTATTTCAAAATTATATAAAAAAAAATCGCTAAATCAGTTGCAATGGAGCTTCGAACGCGCACAATTATTTAGAAAGGTACTCAATTTGTATCGGACGTCTGATGTTCGATGCCCACGGTTTTTCATTTTAGGCCGAACCAGCGCTTTCACAACGATGACAAAAGCTACAAAAAGCGTTAACTTGAATAGTTAGTTGTTATTGTTAATGAAATGTTAATTGAGAGTTTTTAGCTGCAATTCTAATATTTTGTACAAAATGGTATCTACTCGAGAGCACTTGCAGAATTTGACTGAATTTTTTGTCCCGTCCCGCTAACTCTGAATCGTATAAAATATTTAATGTTTCTACAATCATATGTAATCGACACGGCAGTTGCCCTAACGCCGAGTCTCAGTCATCTAGACTCAGAGTAGAAATTGAACCCTGATAAATACTTCAACAAAAATATCAAATTCAATCGGCCAATCGGTCAGGCAAACAAACTCGGAAAATTGCACTGTACATTGGTTTGATGAATACCGCCCCACAGGGATTGCACGAAATCGTTTATTTAACCACCAATCATAACCTACTATTAAGTGTGGCACAAGTATCACAACTAGTTTGCAAGGTAGAAAGAGTACGATCCTTTGGGGAGGAACCACTGTCATACCTATTTCTGGAATGAAGCAGTTTTTGCATTATGGTGGAAGGTTGTGGCCTCCGGCTCATAATAATGAGACGACTAATTTAATCCTCGGCAATAATAACTGTTTCATATGTTGTTTACAGACGTCCATGGGCAGTACCCACATACCATCAGGTGGACTGCATTCTCGTATGTTATTTCAATCTTTGAAAAATAGACTATGTCTGCCTTTTCAGCGGCAGTACCGTCAACCCATTAGAAAGAAAGAAAAATAGTTTATTCGGTTAAATACAGAGATATACATACAAAACAACAAATATTACACTTATTTTTAATTTATTACTTAAATATTAACTTATATTAATTTATATTACATTGACCGAAAAGGTCCCCACTCAGTTCATTGTTGGTCATTACTAATTCACTGCTTTTACTGAGAGGAATTTAGGACACAGTCCACCGTCCACTCGCCGTTTGAGTAAGTAGATCAAATACACCTTTGATAAATATTTTAAAGAACTAACAAGCGTGGAGGTTTTAACTACATTTTCTTTACCTGTAACGGTAAGGTATTAAGTATAGTAAGGTATTACCTATAAGTCAGACCAAATGTTGAGAAGAACTACTCATAATCATAATCATAATTATTTATTGAATACATATTGTATTACATAGGATGATGTACAATTTTTAGAATTAATCATATTTCACCACTTAAGATATGCAATCACGATTTAATTAATTACAGAAACTAAAATGTTTATATATAGAAATCCAATCTTCATCACAAAACCATTAAGTATACAAATCGTTACTCAATTATTCAAGAACCACTGGTCCTATATACATAAAATTTTGCAAGAATATTTAAGCAAAACGCCAACCTATTGCATTTGCTTTACTTTCACAATTGCGAAAAAATCTTATTATATTCGTAAATGAAAATATCCGAAAGTATCGGATAATTATATTTGGATGGATATGGATAAATGGAAATTTAATATCCATTACCTCCCGAATTTAAAACCATTGTCTGCGTTTCAACATAAATGACTGTCTATCTCTATTTTGAACTGAGGATTTTATTTACCCAAATAGACGTAACAAATTGAACGGGCATTTTTTGAGAAGAGAAAAAATCATTGAAATCGCGACTACTGTTACCTACCGTAACCGCCACATCTGTATAAAAGTACATATACATATATTGAATATAATATCTTTGTATGTGTATTATAACATATATGTAATAAACACGCACACACGCTTTAAAAACACGCTTTCTACACTCATAGCAACACAGTAGGATTTTCTCCTGTGTCGTGGGTGCCATGGACACATAAAGACGAATACACAAACACCCAGACCCAGAACAGAAACCTAAAATCATCATTCAAATTTCAGTCTGGCCGGGGATGGAACCCTGGACCCACTGCGTGTCAGACCGGTATGGTGACCGCTCAACCTCGCGGGTCGTCTAACAATAACAACCGTCTAACAATAACAATTATACATATAATATAAATACTACATATATAAGACAAATTACTTCTGTTTTTTTTTTCAACTTTTCACTTCTGTGAGCGTCCTCATGTCTTTTTATGTTTGTTTGTAAATTTATTTCGCAATATAGAGATTGACTTGAAAACTCATATAAAACGTTATATTAAATTTATCATTGTCACAAAAAACTTTTTATGTCATCGGGTTTTTTTTTTATATTTTCAATAATGTTTCTAGTTTATCTTATAGCAAACAGCTGGGCACGAGATCTTTTCCCATAATCGGAGGCCTGGACCGTACCTATATGAAGACCAGCCTGAACACAATAATGGGTGCAACATTAATAAGTTAATTTCCAGGTGGTAGAATGAGTACAGTTTGATCGGTAGGTACCACCGCCATATCTATTACTAGCGTGAAGCAGTTCTTGTGTTTCGGTGGAAAGGTATGGTTGCTTCTTAGTCGTCGGGAGTGGCAACGCATCTGAGATTGACTTCACATATCCCCTGTTCTATATAAAATTGCTTACAGATGCCCATTGTTGGCAGTAACTACTCACCATCAGGTGGACTGCATGCTCGTTTCTCCCTTACCGCGCCCTTCATATCAGAACACAATGCATAACTCTGCTGTTATCAGAAATAGATGTAGCGGCGGTGCTTCCGGAGTCGAACCACGATGAGTTCTACCACCTTTAGATGATTTCCAATGATAATATCCATGATAATGATAATATTCATGATAATTGTTATTAATACAATTTCTATTCACATTCCAGCATCAAAGGAGTATTGGTTTCAAAATTAAATGGTCCATAATGAAACATAAACCACAGGAAAGTAAATTGACTCATTATTGTACGGCAAAATACACACAGGAGTAAAAAATGTGCTTCATAGTGATATTATTGGAATCCGCAATGTTGTATCCGCTGTGATATTATAATTGTATCGTATTGTATCGAGGGTCCTAGTTTTAATTTAATTATTACTGCTGTATAGTGAAGGAAAACATCGTGTGGAAACCTATATATCTGAGAGTTCTTTAAAAAAAAGTTCTCAACGGTGAAGTCTACCAATTCCCACTTGGCCAGTATGGTGAACTATGCCCTGAAACTCTCTCCATCTGAGATAAGACCCATGCCCAGCTGTGGGACAATGATGGGTGGGAGAAGTTGTGAAGTGTATTAAAAAGCCCCTAAACTTGTCAAATAAATCAAGTTCTGACTCCTGGGATTACAAATAACGTATGGAAATGCATCGTATCCACAGTAGGGTGTCTGGTTTCTCGATCTTTGTTATTTCTCGAGGCACGAGAATTCTCGACTTTGATTTCTCGAGTTTCTCGAGTCTGGAGAAATTTTAAAAATTAAGTAAAACAAATGTTAAAAACAAAGTTATTAACAAAATTTTTGCCCTACTATTATTTAGATTCATAGATAAGATCAATTAAATTAAATGATAAACTCTTAGTTACCTTATGATACACTTTTTAATTCACGTATCAACAATAAACAATAGCCAAACAAATTATAATAGTCTGATCTACACAAAAAGCGCAAAAAGCGTATTTAACTTTTTAGCGTTCCGTACCCAAAGGGTAAAAACAGAACCCTATTTCTAAGACTTTGCTGTCCGTCCATCTGTCTGTCACCAGGCTGCATCTCATAAACTGTGATAGCTAGACGGTTGAGATTCTCGCAAATGGTGTTTTTCGGTTGTCGTTATGACAAAAATACTAAAAGCACAATTAAATCAAGAATCAAATATTCCCATACAACAAACGTATTTTTTTATAGATAATGGTTAATGATCCATTCGTGCGCGAGTCTGACTGTCACTTGGCCGGTTTTTTTATAAATATTGAGATCTTAACGTACAACAGTCAAATTAGCTCAATATCATCATCACTATATATCAATAAGCAAAAATATTAGAACATACTTAACAAAACCTTGTTTAACAAAAAAAAATGATGCCAGCTTAAACTAGAAATGCGTTTTATATATATTTATTAGATGAAAACCCGGCTTCGCCCGGTTGAAATGTGACTCAT
This sequence comes from Cecropterus lyciades, assembly GCA_002930495.1. NCBI lineage: Eukaryota > Metazoa > Arthropoda > Insecta > Lepidoptera > Hesperiidae > Cecropterus > Cecropterus lyciades. The sequence continues at coordinate 68,429 of MOOZ01001803.1, read as the reverse complement.
ACATAATCTTTTACAAATTTATTGTATTTTTGTAATTATAATCAAGTAAAAGGTATTACACCTTAGACTTAGAAGCAGATACTCGTAAAAGCTGCCAGTTCGCTAAACGCCACCACTTGTAGCTAGTTTACAGTTTAATATACTGGTCCCAGTGCTAGGGACACCTTAATTCAAATTCCGAGCATCTATACTAATATTATAAAGCTGAAGAGTTTGTTTGTTTNNNTAATCTCAGGAACTACTGGTCCGATTTGAAAAATTCTTTCGGTGTTAGATAGCCCATTTATCGAGGAAGGCTATAGGCTATATATCATCACGCTAAGACTAGCTGGAGCGGAGCTCCAATGAAGAATGTTTCAAAATCGGGGTTTTTTTTCTAATGAGAGCTTCCGCTGCATGCGCTGCGTAAACGGTTAGAGTTTCGTAAAAATATGTATGACAGAATTGATCCCCTTTAAAAGTTCTAAAAAAAAGTCAGCGACAGCATATGTCTATCTTTTCAGGTAAACTCACTGTACCCTTTTATAAGCTAACCAAATTTGTTCCAAAATAATGCATTATTTACGAAGTTGTTTTTATAAATATAATATTTATTCTTTTCCGAATAAATACATAAATTAGTTTTCTTTGTAGTAACTAATACGCGGGTGAAACCGTGGGGCGCAGCTAGTATTTATATAAACCTACACACGTTCTCAACAGCGCGGCAGCATGTTGCAAAAAAATCTGTAACGCCATCTAGTATAAATTATCAAAACTATGTAAGGTAAAAAACGCCATTAGATGGCAGTTCATTCCTATTATTGCGTGAATCGGCTTTAAGGAATTCAAGATGGCATCCAAGTGGCTAATATATCGATTATTTGCACCATTACAATTTAACAAAATACTTGACAATCCGATTTTTACGGACATATGTTGTCGACTTTAAATAAATATTTTTTATGTTTTATTATTTAGGTAAGTATTCAATCAAGTCTACCGTACCCCTTGACGAAATTATCTATATAGACTAGCAAGAATCCGCGACTTCTTTCGCGCAGACAATAATATAATCTATCAATGCATTAGAGGATATCCCTCTGTTACTCCCGTTACACTACTCCCGTCTTTCTCAGTATCCTAAGTGGCGAGGTCACGCGCTCGCTTTTATATCTTTCCACGGCCTGGCTGGTGTTGGACTCGTTATGAGATCAACCTCCTCTGAGTTTTTTTATATGTTGTTTTAGATGAGGAAGTTTGTTGCTATCTCTTTCTTCTGCTTCTTCGACTCTTGAAACTCCGTTGGGAGAATTTCAACTCCTATTTTAAACCGTTCAGGGTAAAGTTTCCAGAAAATCCTTTATAAGTCCTTGCCACGCCTATTACATTACTTCTACCAATAGAGCCTTACTTTAATTCGATGAGGAGTGAGAGTTTTTTTAAGCTAGTGGAATTCCAGACAAACTTTCAACCCTTGTTTCTCACCCTTTTTTTGTTTTCGAGAGGAAAGAAACCTTCAAAGGGTAAGGACGCCTGGTTATGTGGCATTTTTCGCATCGCATTTTTATCGCAGTTAAATCCCCGGTGGCCATAACAGCGTTGCGTGCACGACTCCGTGATATGCAACGGAACACGACCGGACTCCTCCGAGTGCGATACCCCTTTCGGGTTCTTCCCTAGTGAGCATTCTCTGGTGAGTTACGATCACCGTACCTTCATGTGTTTATGATGGTATGCGACCACACATGCCTTCATCCTTCCAGGGGTCACTTGCTTGACGATTCGAACTCCCACTCCTACCACCCGCAATCCCGGAAGCTCCTTTTAGTAGCCTGTTACAGGCAGGAGATACCGTAGCTCTATTCTAGTCCAGTTGACACCAGAAGGTGCCATGAGCATATTTATACTCACGTTGAGCATTTGCTCAACGGGAAAGAGCCCGCGCTTGGTTGTTCCGACGCAGATCCCGGAGTCGGGGGGTTTTAGTGCGGTAAAAATTCCACATTACCCGGCATTGCTCCCAAGGCTTCGGGTACTTTTTAAAGGTTTTCCATTCGAGATAATGAAGGAGTAAAATAAAAATGCTAGATACTAAGTTCGATTGAGCTTACATCTATATTGCCGACTTTTCATACAAACTTTCATCTCCTATTTAACCCTTTTAGGGGTTGATTTTCGAAAACTATGAAATTGATGTTTTATTATAACAAAAAAATTTATAAAAAATACTAAGTACCATACTGCTTTTATCAAAATTGGCGGACTTTAAAACAAACATTCTATCCCTATTACACCCTCTCAGTGATTGATTTTCCAAAAACGGTGAAATAAATGTTCTATTAATTCAGACTATAAAACCAAATACTAAGCTTCAATGAGCTTGCTGGATGAAAGCTCATTGAAACTTAGTATTTGGTTTTATAGTATATTGGCGAGCTTTCATACAAACTTGCAACCCCTATTTCACCCTCTTAGGATTTGATTTTCATAAAACGTTGAGATAAATATTCAATTACATCAAACCACAAAGCTAAAAATACTAAGTTTCATTAAGCTGGCATAAAAATAGGCGGACTTTCGAAGGAATTGTCAACCCCTATTAAACCCTCTTAGGGGTTGATTTTTCAAAAACGGTGAAATAGATATTTTATTACATCAAACCACTAATCGCAATACTAAGCTTCATTGAGTTACCATCAAAACGTGCGGAGTTTCAAAAAACTTGCAACCCTTATTTCCCACCTTAGGGGTTGATTATTCAAAAACTATATTAAATATATTGTTAAATATATATTTCATTTAATGAAACCATAAAGCCAAATACCAAGTTTCATTGAATTTGCATCAAAATTGACGAACTTCCGAAAAAACTGTCAACCCCTATTTAACTCTCTTAGGGATTGATTTTCCAAAAAGATATTTCATTATATCAAACCACAAAGCTAAATACTAAGTTTAATTGAGCAAACATCAAAATTGGCGGACTTTCATACAAAGTTTCATCCCGTATTTAACCCTCTTACGCCTGCTGTCAGGAAACATTGACAAAAAATTAGAAAGAATCATATGATATTATCTTCTTATAATATCATCTGATTCTTTCTAATTTTTTGTCAATGTTTCCTGACAGCAAAAATCTTTAATATTTTGTGAAAGTTGGCTTAATAGTGCGACAACAACTATGACAACGATGCGATACCCTAGTCGCAGCACGTAAATTATATGCGTGTTTTTTTTTAGTTACCTAGCACACGGAATACATTTCTCGAGTTCTCGATTCGTCTGAATTTCCTTTCTCGTCTCGAATAAAGACAAATTTCTCGAGAATTGCCCGACTCGAGAATTCACGAGCAGAAACCCTAGTCCACAATGTTTGTCAATACCTAGTCAAAGCGATATTTTGAACTTCAATTGAAATTACGAGCACAAGTTCCGAGAAGCCTCTTTGCCAATATTCAGCATATAATGCTGGACGCAAATCACGTTTTAGCATGAGATCGATTTAAGTCCTCAACACTAACTAAATACGCTTGCTAACTTATAATACCCTTGATACTATGAAATTATTTTATGATCCATTTCTGGGCGGTAGAAACAGAGTAGTTCGACCGGGGAGGTACCACCGCCACACCTATTTCTAGCATAAAGCAAATTTTGTGTTTCAGTGGTAGGAGCGATTCCATTATCCACTTGCATAATTTCTACGGCCTCAGCAGCATATGTACTGGCACCGTCGTTGATCCGCACGACTTGACTCGGTCATATGGTGTTTTTGTGGTGTGTATTCGATTGTTCGTGAGAAGCCCTTTCCAACAGTATACGATTTCTGTATTTGGTTTTCGCTTTTCGACACGTATAGGCCTACATTATATATATTTTATTCTAACACCGTATTATATTCATAGTAACTTCTTTAAACTATTTTTTCATATTCAATCAATCGATTTTGACGACAACTGACGATTAAAACATCAACGAACATCGTAGCTTCTTCGAGGCAAAAGTGATACAAATTGCAAATCTCGATACGCAATAAAATAACCTCAAAATAGCACTTCCCCCTCCATCTTCCATTGAGCAGTGATAGCCGAATGGTTGAAACTAGGCCTCTCAATCGAGGGTCTAAGGTTCGAATCCCAGGCACGCACCAATGATCTTTCTAAAATTATGTGCGTATTAGAAGTTAGAGAGGAAACCTACACACCTAAGAATTCTTTAAAAGTTTCAAAGGTATGTGAAGTCTACCAATTATCACTTGAGGATCACATCACATAAAACTCTCTCAATCAGAGAGAAGACCCATGCCCTGCACTGGGAAAATAATGGGTTGACCCCCTCCATCACGCGCGAAGCGTCATTGGTCTCGCATATACGTACTAAATTCTTTGACCTTTTATCTTTGCAGTGGTATAATTTAATTTTGACGACCCGCGTCGCGGAGCGGTCACCATACCGGTGTGACACGCAGTGGGTCCCGGGTTCGATAACCGGCCAGACAGAAATCTGAATGTTGAGTTTAGATTTCTGTCTGGGTGTTGTGTACTCGTCTTTGTGTGTCCGTGGCATCCATGACACAGGAGAAAATCCTAGTGTGGGGCTATGAGTGTAGAAAGCGTGTTTTAATTTTGGATTTAGAGGATAGAATCTAAACTACAATGCTGAACTGTAACCCCCGATTTTACCCCGTATGGTTGCAAATTTATAGACGTATTCATGACAAAAGAACGTGATGTTTAGCCGACACCCACGGTCCCCTGCGCCCCCGCGTGAGATATCGTGACGTGAGATTCTCACGCAGGGGATCGAATATCGACCCCCCCCCACGAATGTTTCAAGTAATTAATGGATCCCCTAAGTCCTTCCCATCTTTTTGTTTCCTCTGATCAATCATTCGATGCACCCAGCAATAGTGTGGGATTTTGTGAATTTTTTTTCGGTAATTTCCCTCGCTCAAATACAACGAATAGTTTTTTTCGAGTCTATTTTTAATATAACATGTTTTATTTATTTATATGTTATTATATGTTGGCCATTTAGGTTACTTAGTATACATTTATAACAGTAAATCACTTAAGATTTTCAGAGGTACAGGAGCCTCGGCTTTTATGTGTAAGCCACAAAGTAGTGATTCGCAAAGCCGCTTACTTTGTGCATTTACTTCGGTTTTCCATATATTTCCAGTGATGGCACAGTGGTGGAAACTAGACTCTCCTCACGGAGACCTGGCTTAGAATTCTAAGTTCTGATTTATCAATGTCTAATATAAAATTATTATTGTCCCACGTGTTGGTTTGAATGAGAAGGCACAAAGGCCCGGTTCACCACGCTGGCCCTGTGCGAATTAATAGACTTTACACATCTCTAAAAAATATGTACCTTTATAAAATTAGTATTACGTAAAAACTTGCTTTGTCGAATGAGGTAAAGATTATTTTCGATTATTTAAAAAAATATTTGTTATATTAGTAGTGTTATCATTATAAGTATTAAGGATCGCAGAAGCCATGATGTTAGAAACATTTTTTATAGATTTTAGTGTTTTTCTATCTTGTCACTGCAATCAGTTATTAGGAACGGGCGGAAATGTTTTAATCCTCCAACAAAATTCAGAATTTCCCAATAGTCGGAACCAAAGTATTATATTATACTCTCAGTGGAGTTTCAATTTTTCCCAATGGTCACTCGTACAAACTTACCGCGCAGTGTCCATTGTCAGTAAATTAGTAGTCAGGAAACTAGTTTTTTGAGTTTGATATTAATGTTTGGTATTCGAAGCAAAACCGTGATCAAGAAGTCGTTGAATTTATTTAAATGAATAAGTATTTAAATAAAGGCCACCCCCTGACCATGTGGACTGATGACATCCAGGTGAATGGAAGGACCGGTCGGAGTGACGCAGATTAGTGGAGGCCTATGTCCAGCAGTGGACTTTCAACGGCTGATGAATCGATGGATGGAATAGGTATTTTAACACATAAAATTAGTTTTTCATAAATAAAATTACGATCAAAAATAATTATTATATATTTCTGTATATTCAAAATTTGTTGACGTAAAATGGTATAGGTTATAGGACATATTGTTTGGAGCGAGAGAAGTAGAGCGAAAAGAAATGTTTTATTTATATTATTGATTTAAGACGTTAAAAACTGATTTGCAGTTTAAAATATGTTAATAAGTAAATCTATTTAATGCTCAAGGGGTAAAAAGGTTAATCACATTAAAGTTACGCTGCCTTCCCGAGCAAATCAAAATGATTTCCGTTAGGAACTGCGCGGAACTTTTTCGAAAGTCCTCGTTTACATTTTGGTAGTAGTAATAAATAACACGGAATTTAAGATACATAAATATTCAATTAAAAAATTGAAAATAATTGCAATATTACACGTACGGATTTAGTACGGGAAGTACGGAGGTCAACTAGTGGTTAAGTAAGTAACCGTCAAGTATTTTTCATTTTAATTAATTTAATTTCAAATTCAAAAATTTACTGATCTTCATACCTTGCGAAGTACTTGCTTGTTCTTCTTGTAAGGCATGGAAGCCGGATGCCATAGCCGAGTGCATTTTTAAAACCACAATAATTGTAGCACTGATTGATATTTACTTTACATTTAACAAGGACTCGGAACCGTGACCTTGAAACAGCGGGAAAGCTGTATCGGAGCGCATCCGCTCAGGCAGACCGTCGCCACGCGAGTGCAGCAAACAGCATCCCCTACACTTTTATATGGACAATTTTCTCCCAACGAGAATTGATGAAGTGCTCACAATTATTTTTCTTCCTTTGTTATGTTTTCGTTTAATATTATGTTTTCGTTTGTGATTTTAATAGTTTTGATTACTTGCACTATCCTATTACGTGGTGGGAACAAATCAATAAGTGACGTGATTACATTAAGCAGGTGTAGTTTGTGAATTTCTACGCCTTATATTAAAAGTGAAAATTTATTTTTGATTTTTTACAACTTTTTACGACATATAAATAATAATGCATTTTATGTCTGAAAGAAGATAGAAAATGAATGGAAATTTTTACACGTGTATTTTGAAATATTTTTCAAGGCACACAAAAATATTTATGTTTGTTTTCTTTTCTTAGAAAATTAGGATTATGCCGCGAAGCTTAACGTTTAATAGGTTAGTCAGCGCGCTTTATTCCGATGAAATTTACAGTGCTTTCACTCAGATATTCGACTGATAATAACCGATTCTGTGTGATGTTTACGTTGGAGCAATTAGCGCGTGTAGGCCTCCAAGCTGTGGGTGCGATATGTAGGCATCAGTGAAAGATAAATGCACCGAGTATGATTCGATAAGGGACCACTGCCTTACCTATTTCTAACAAAGGATATGGTTGCCGATTTACTTTCCAAAGACCCGATCACCTTAGTCTTCGGGTGTGGCATTTGTGATTGAATTCAGATAGAACCCGTGTTCTTTATTATGTTAGTTACAGGTGTCCTTGGGCGGCGGTCACAACTGACCATCAGTTAGACTGCATGCTCCTCTGCTACTTAAATCTTATAGAAAAACTCTTTAGCAAATGAGGCACCTCATGTTTGCCCGAAGATATATTAAATTTATACGAATGGGTAAATGAATGAATCATATTTATTTGTAAAAGCGTGCGTTAACCGAGTTGACAGTATTATTTGCATACAGCATTGTTCTACCTGTTGATCCAATGTACAAATCTTTTGTAAGTTTATTTCACTACAACTTCTACGTAAACATTAGGTATATAATAACTGTAAAAATATTAGGTGAAGTAATTACAATTTTATACATACGAATAAATAAATATCCAGATAGTAAGAACTACAAAAGTCGATACATTTTATTAAAGCCTTAATAATACAATACATTAAAATATTTAAGAAAATTTTGAAGGGATGTAACATAAGTAGGTATCCGTACATAAATTCCTTTATGTATTTATAATATGTCACATATTGAATAATCGTAGGTATATGGTTCGTTGTCCCTGTGGTTCCGGGACCAGAATAGGGCTACGGTATCCCCTGCCTGTCGTAAGAGGCAACTAAAAGCGGGGTCCTGGGGTTGCGGCGGCAAGAGAGGGAGCTCACGCCGTCCAGGTTAGCGACCTCGCGAAGGACAGTGTGGTCGCATACCGTCGCAACATATGAAGGCACGGTAAGCGTAAATGCTCACCGTGCATTTATACCGTTTCATTATATCAAACCGCAAAGCTAAACTTTTAATTTGATTGAGCTAGGATCAAAATGGACGGACTTCCATACAATCATTCAAACCCCTATTTAATCCCCCCC
>MOOZ01001803.1:40255-56655 GCA_002930495.1 Cecropterus lyciades | reverse complement strand
CAGACAGACATCTGAATGATGAGTTTAGATTTCTGTTCTGGGTCTGGGTGTTTGTGAATTTGTCTTTGTGTGTCCATGGCACCCACGACACAGGAGAAAATCAACCTGTGGGGCTATGAGTGTAGAAAGCGTTTAAGTTTGTGTTTATTTTTGTATGTACGTCAATTTCTTTGTCACGCGCTACAGACCAAACAGCTAGAGGATTGTGACGTATGACATATCATTAGAATCGTCTCAGTTAGGAAAGTGATATAGGCTATATAATTAAAAAAAATAGCGTCTGAAAATAGATGAAAAAGGGGGGAGGGACAATTTTTTTACTATTACAACAATATTGGTATCAAATGAAAGCTAGTAAAGATTGATGAAAAAAATAGTAATTATTATAATGAAACTTGATATTTGGCTTTATAAGGTTTGACAAAATGAAATATTTATTTTGTCGTTTTTGAATAATCAACCCCTAAAGTGGACAAATATGGTTACAAGTTCGTTTGGAAGTCGCCAGTTTTGTGAAAGGCGAATGAAACCTAGTTTTTGAGTTTGCAGTTTGATATAATGAAACACCCATTTCACCGTTTTAGGAAATCAATTCCTAAGAGGGTTGAATAACATTCAATAAGTATAAAGCAGTGATTAAGAACAAACTATGCCGTTAAGCATATTACAAAATTTATGATTACATAGAAGACAATACAGCCTGGGACTGAGCAATTATATATATTTCACTATTTAATTAAATGTCAAAGTGTAGCGTAGCTTGCCAAACAAGTGTCTAGTTCAGTCAAATGTAAGGCAAGATACTAGAGCTACCTATTATTTCCCATGTAATAAACAAGATGGTTAAAAAATATATACAAAGAAATACAAGGAAAAAAAACACAAACCCACTGAGTTTCTTGCCGGATCTTCTCGGTTGAGGTCGTGTACCGATCCGGTGGTAGTGTAAGAAAAAATATTGTAATTGACAATTTTGAAATGCCACCGTAGGCCTATGCAAAATAAAGATATTTCATTTTATTTCATTTCAGGGGATGTAGATTTCATGTATGTTAACCCATTTGATGCAAGCAATATGAAACTTAGTATTTGGCTTCCTGAATTGGTATAATGGAACATATTTTTCACCGTATTTGGAAAATCATACGGGGTTAAATTGGGGGTTTAAATTTTTATTGAAAGTCAGTCAAAAAAAAGGAGAAATCCTATCAATTAGAAATAATGGACCACTATTTAAACTTCTTTTAGAAAATCTATCCCTTAGGTGAGAAAAAAAGGTTGAAAGTTTGTTTGGAATTCCACTGGTTTAAAAAAAACTCTTACTCCTAATCTAATGAGGATTAGGCTCTATTGGCAGAAGTAATATTATAAGCGAGGCAAGGTCCTATAAAGATTTTTCTGGAATCTTCACCCTAAACGGGGAAAAATGGTAATTGAAATTCCGTCCACCGGGATTTTATGGGCCTAACTCCAAGGAGCGGGAGAAAGATATAACAACTACTTTCCCTGATCATAAACAACTGATACAAGAACTGCAACTCCAAGTTAATGTCATAAGAGGTCGCATGGCTTCACCACTTAGTATACAGTGAAAGTTAGAAGGAGTGTCACAGAATCCTCTGTTACTCCTATGACAGAAAGGTTGAGGTTGAAAATCTGTATAGAAATTCCACAGTTTTAAAGTTTGAACAGTGAACAGGAACGTGAAATTTTAGATTTTGGCTTTTAGTAAGATATAAAAATTAGTTTTTTCTTTTTTTTTTTAATAATTGATTGGTTGTAGAATAGGTGAAATCAACACGCTTTACTGACAAACCCCCCATTAGACGAGATCTATATACAGCAGTGAATCTCAAGTCAAATTGATGGATAGATAATACTATAGTCTGCGCGAATGAAGTCCCGGGTACTGCTAGTGTATTCATAACAAACTTCAATGAAAATATTTTTTCCACATCGTTTTTCTTTTATTTCAGAACGTATTTACGGTACCTTCGTCCCTTGACATAAGCTGTGTATTGTGTGTTGATAGAAGCTTGTAGGGCATTATTTACTTGTAGTTATGTGATAGATCTCCTCATCACTATCCTTGTTTTTTAAAGAGTTTAAAACTTAGCTTCTATCAACCCCATTTAATTTTGATATGTAAAGAAAGTAATTAATTACGTAAGATGTTTCTAGAGAAAGGGAAGTCAGGTCGAATCTCATTAAATCTCATATAGATAGGGAGGGAGGGTCTCGGATCGTCAAGTATTTTTCTGCAGGAATCCATGTAAAATGCGAGACAACTGGATAAATTTAAGTAAAATTTTTTGTTTCTCTCCTAATTTTGGATAATCTCATGTCAAACTCACACTATTAAACGAAACAAATTTCACTACATCTCACCAAAGAGGGGGGGAGCCGTGAAATCGCCAAAATCGTGTAATTAACGGACGCCCCAAAATTATCTACAAATTTAATAACTTTAGGAACAGCGCTGTCAGTTGTGCATTGTTCACAGCCTATGTCAATCAGTCACCTTCCGCATTGTGTGTAATCACTTTATGTTTACACGCCAAACATGTTGGCCTATATTGAGGGGTCTAAACTGTAAATAAAAATATGGATTATTTATATACAGTTAGGTGCAGAATTGAGTCAGTTATCAGATATGTTACATACATATCTGTAAAAATAGTATTTTAAAATTGATATTAATCACTAAAGCAAAATTAATTATTTTATTTAAAAATCTTTATTTGTTGCTACATGAAATTAAAAAAGTCTTATAAATTTAAATCCTAATTTGTTAGATAATCATCACAATTAGAATTGGTCCGGTTTTGCACCATCTATAAAATATAATGTAATAATAATTTTAATATTTGGTCCAATAATCTTTTGCTTTTCTAACAGTAAGGTGTAAGGTAATGATACATATGTACATTACCTTACCCTATTTTCCTCGTTAACGTATTTTCCACAATTTTCGCAAGTTTTTTACAGTACTCGGGTGGAATATGATACCACTGTTCTTGAACACGTTCCCATAGAATTTTTAAATTCGATGGTGGTTTATTATATTTATTTAAAATTATTTTTTTCGGGTGTGCCCATAAATTTCCTATCGGTTAATGCAAGGACTCTGAGATAGCCACGGACGGACTAGACATTTTTGCTTATTAAGCCAATTTTTTACTATTTTAGATGTTTACTTAGGGTCAATGACCCTAAGTCCTAATTATTATTACATTATATCCTGCAAATAAAATAATATTTCAACGAGATAATGATCTCGTTGAAATATTACTTTATTTGCAGGATACGGCATATCATTAACAGCTTCCTACAGATGTGTCTTAAGAACGTTTAGGTACATCTTTCGGTACCTAAAGACCTAAATGAATAGACAAACAGAAGCTTAATATTACCACCACCATTTTTTATTGTTAGCAATCCTCTGCTTGCAGTGGTTCACCTTTTTTTCCATTTCAATGTTCGCCCGTCTGTACAGTATCTATTAATTTTGGTCTCATCGTACCAAATAACCTACATCTAATAAGTTTCAGTCCAGTTACTATGTCGTTTTGTAAACTATCTTCTAAATTAATTATTTTTAATAAGGAGAGGTTTCTTTTTCTTCTCTACAGCTCGCATATTTGCTTTGCGTAATGCTGGACGAACAGTCCACTTACTAACTGAGACAAGACGCCGGTGCCTAAAAATGTTCACCACTTCATAAGCTTCCCTGCATCTTAAATAAAAAAAACATTTTTTCTTTCTTCTCTATCAGGTAACTGATAACTCTTAGATCTTATTCTCTGTACTGTTAATTAACTTACATTTAACTGTCGAGCAATGAGCTTCGTTGATTTTACACTTTAAGTAACTCTATAACAGATCTTACAATATTTTTGGAAGTTGGTTTCATGATTCTATATTATATTCAGTATAGTATTAGAATAAGCGATAAACAAATCAAAATTACTTGTCTCCACTAATTTTTTGAACGCAAAGTCTATATGAATTCTATATGGAATATAAATAATAGGTATACAGCTTTAAGTAACATTAGAAATTTTTTAAATCATTATTATCAAACATGAATATATTTAATGTAATGTTTGGTTTAGTACATACATTGTACATAATCTCAAAGTCGACTGGTAAAAAGTTGAATAGTTGAAGGTCAAATTTCTCGTCTTAAGTCACTGCTTAGTAATCTGATAACCAAACTTATATGGTTAAGGCCGACAATACCCCTGCACCATCAGGATTGAGGAGTTGCAGATCAAATTTTGCAAAGTATATCTTCGCTAAACAATTTTATTATTTATGCGAAAGCACCAAATGGCCTAGTCATATGGCTTAGGCTTAGAATACTCTCCGACAACAGACTTGAAGGCTGAAGGTCAATAGAGCTGAAGATCAAAATCTTCACTATATATCTCTGGTACATAATCTTATTACATATCCGTATTCAAACAATGGCCGACTCTTATGTAAACTTAATCTTATTTAAACTTAATAAAACTAAATAATATTTCTGAGCATAAGGGTATTAAGGCAGTATCAAAAAGTGTAAGCAGTGCAGGTCATGTTAAGACATTTTATTTTGCATTTACCAAACTTAAGCTTTTATACAAGCTACGAAGTAAAATTGTTGGCGTGATTCAGAATATATATAGGTATAGCGCCATCTAGTTATAGCGCCGACAACTGCTTTCATAACGCTTTTTTTCATCGAGTTTCATCAAATCACAACGATTCTAAAAATGTTTCACTTCAAAAAAATATATACGTAACGAATAGATAACCTCTTTCCTTTGGGAAGTTGGTTAAAAAGTAACTTATTGACAAATGTAATCCGCTCCATGTTATACACATGTACCATTAAGGCCCAGCGCATATATACAACATTAAGTCATACAACTGTTTAGTTGTTCGTTAAAAGAAAATGGGAACAACTGTTTAGTTTCACGACAAAACAATATGGAAATGTACTCAGACCAACTAAACAGTCTCTCAACTATTACATCAAAACGCCACATCGATCGCGTTTTAATAAATATGTGTATAACTATCGACTAATATTTCAATGTGTGTTACCTAAACTAAACAATACGTCTTTTTTCAGGAGACCGGTAAATAGGCGAAACCAGTACGACAACAGACAAACAATTAAAGGATGTTTCATATTATATTTATTAATTATACTCGTAACTCTATCGATCAATTTCTGTCTCGTATATTTTTTGCTAATATTAGGTATATTCAGTTACATGATACCTTAAGTTAATCCGCAATATACATATTAAAAATTAAATATGGTATACACAAGATGAGCAAACAATGATTGAAACTCGGTTTAATCATCGAGGGTCCTAGGTTCGAATTTCAGGCACGCGCCATTGATTTTTCTGCGCCTATTAGAATTTATTTATCATTGCATTCACTAAAGTAAAACATCGTGTTACCTACATGGGTATCTTCACGACCCCTGAGAATTCTTAAAAAAACGTTATCAAAGGTGTGTGAAGTCTACCAATTCGCACCTGGAAAGCGCAGTTGACCTGTCGGCCTGAAACTCTCAGTCTAATGCTAGTAATGTTAATTTAATAAGCTAATGTTAAGCAATTGACAGATTTAGCGTTTGAGTAATTTAGCGTTACACCTATTTCTGGTGTGAAACAGTTCCGCGTTTCGGTGGAAGGGCGTAGAAACCGGCTGATTTACATATGAACTTAGATTAACCTAAGACCCAGTCTGCATCGATTTAAAAAACTCCTTTTCAATTGACAGCAGATACCTACTATACCTGGACATAGAGTTACTAACAAAGAATTCCAGATATTAATGTTAAGAACGAGCAAGCTTTGACAAAGAAACAACATAACCTAGTGGGTCGGTAGTTCCATGTAAGTACGAGTAAGTTTCCTGCCGTATCTTTTCAGTTAAGGTCGTGTTCCGATCCGGTTGTAGTCTAACTGTCAATTTATAAGTGCCCCCGTAGCAGTTCTACCAGATCGATTCGATTTTCTGATGATTATAAAATTACAGTAGTTTGATCATTACAGATTTATACATTGAAGGGAAATTTGGTCGACGAAAAAAGGTCATCTACTTACTTTCCCTTGGTTCGTGCAATTTAATGACTGAAAACATTTCTCGATCCTAATCGTAATAAAATTTTACTGTATACTGTAATGACTCAATATAGTAGCGAGTAAAAAAGTTGAATTACAGTGCATCTGGAAGCACTGCCCCGTAGGCCTTACAAATTGAAGACATTTTATTTCATTACATTCATTTCATTCATCACATTTCATTTCATGCACAATAACAACATACAAACAATAAAGGTAACTCTTCTTAAGAGTCTTATCTCCAAAGTTATTCGTCGTTCCGTCAATAGCGTACGTTTTCATACAGACGCATAGAAACGAAATGAAATAGTACATTTTGTAAGGCCTACGGAGACACACTTGTCACCGCATCGACGTCTAGTTACTAAAGTATGAAGGCGCAATTTTACTGAGGCAACTTTTAATCAACATGTAGCCATCGACATTGACTCATGCTACAGTGTCTTTTTATAGAAGGAACACAAAGTGTCAAAAAATGTGTCGTCCTGTCCTATATGTTGACCGTTGTTCCCTCCCGATTGCGTGACGCAACTTAGGACTAAGATGGAATGCCTCGGAAAAGTATGTTTTCTGCGCCATAGCTCGACGTGTCGAACAAGGTCGTGGTCATATAACGCTCAACGGATCGCTACGGCTTGGGGCGGGCGACGTGGAGTTGACGAATGGGAAAACTGTTGCATGCATTGATGATTATCGTAATTCCCATTATTATGAGACATTAAAATCACCGATTATTATAAAAATAGTATGATTAGAAATAAATTACTACACTTGTAATGAGATTCGTACGAAATTGATATTGCTTGAATGTAATCGCTTTACACTCATTATTTAGTATGGCAACAAAGTCCGCATGCGATATAAATTAAATTTTCTGCGACATTTCGGACGCCTACAGTAGACAACACAAAGAAAAAAGTATGCCACTGCTGCCTCAGCGACTCAGTGGAATTGCACCTTAATAGTTTACAAACGCGTAAATGATCTACTGGATCGCGTTAGTATCGCGTTTTTAAAATAATCGTAAATCAAACAACGCCCGTTAATCGTTCAAACACAGTTATACATCCGAGCGACAAGACAAAAGAACAGATTAAACATTTTTTAAATAGTTGTACATTTAATGACATAATCCAGGGATACTCAAAGTGAGTTACGCGTACCCCTTGGGGTACGCATGTTAAATGTAAAAGGTAGGCGACGAAATTTACGCAATTACGGCTACTTAGATAACTGGCACAAATTTGACAATTGAAAGAAAAGTTAGGGGCGACTAGGAGAACAAGCCCAAATATCTCATTATTAACAAAACATATCTATTACCTACTGTGATTGTTACTGTAATGCATTGTTATTATTCTATTCTACCTGCAGCTATTTTTAATGGGGTTCTCCGTTGTTTTTAAAATTGATATAAGTTTGAGAAATCCTGAGGTAATCAATAAATAATTATATAATCTATAAATAATTATTAATTTGCATATTTAAGGTTTAATGCGTCGACGTAAATTCTTGGCGTAAAATGAAGCAAGGACGAAAAGGATGAAATACATAATAATACTCGTAGGCTTAGGTACTAACCAAATTATTTTTTATACTGAAGTACCTACATTAGTAGGTCTATGATGGTAATTTTTTGAGTAAATATTCATTCTCCTTGTCGAAAATTTGGTATCAAAAACTAAACATATACGGATGTAATGGTGTTCTAAACAAAACAGAATAGACTTAGCTAAAGTTCTAAGGAACATGTGTATGAATCTAGTCTTAAAGTTTAATCTTATTGTACTCTTGAACATCCATGGAGTCCAAATTAAAATAAGGATAGGATGAAATTACTACACAAAAAAAAAACAATATTGTAGAAAAAACTTTTATTTCCTATCTAAGTACTTATTACATGCAACTATTAATACTCTTACATAAATTCATATATGTATATAGAAATGGCTTTTAATTATAAATTTAACACTGACACCATTAAAATATTATATTTTTCTTTGTTGTTGTTTCTTTCTTCACTTGGTATATTTTCTGCCAAGGAACCCTTATTACTTTGTAGATTTACTCCAGTTAGTACTAATTTTCTGTCGTTTGCTCGAAAAAATTTCTTCTATTATTTATTAAAAATCCTTTCTCGTGATGGGGTCGCTTTCTTGTTTCTTAGGTAGTTCCTTTTGTCTTAGCTTGTTTCCGTCTCCTCGTTTCTACTGACCATTTTGTCTCCTCCTTTCTACTGACCATCTTGTCGTTGTGTCGAACTACACGGACCATCAAATTGTAGGATTTTGTATATTATTTTTGCTTTTTAATTGTTATTTTTTCTTCGTTGGTGACTTATCATTTTTTTATTATTATATTTTTATACAATTCCTTAGCCATTTAGCTCATGAATTTTTAAAACCAGTCGAAGATATTAAAAATAACGGAAGCTTCTTCTTTTTTTTGTGCATTTATATGTGTATATCACATGATAGTGAACCGCACAAACTGCGTCATTACCCCACTGCGTCAGGAGGAGGGTAAAATTTCTTTTTTCATTTACTTCCGTTTTTCATATATTTCTAGTGATGGCATAGTGGTGTCAATCCGACTCTCCGGGCAGACGTTCGGCTTTCAATTCTAAGTGATTGTCCTACAAGTTGGCACGTATTTTTCTGAACTAACAGGCCAATCCAGTAAACCACGCTGGTCCAGTGCGGGTTGGTTTACTTAATACATTCTTTTAGTTTATGGAAGTCTCCCAGAGGTATTGACAATTTTCTAAATCAAAAGTTGTTTATCGATATAACTATTGTAACAGTATTACGTATATACTAGCATTGTCGATAAAGATAAAAATCTACTTTCTTAGTAGTGTAATCGTTATGAGCGTATTTTTTTATCGATTTTAGTCTTTATCCATCTTGTCACTGCAACCCATCATTGAGTGCGGACGGGTAATGTTTATTG
Source organism: Cecropterus lyciades (assembly GCA_002930495.1). Lineage (NCBI taxonomy): Eukaryota > Metazoa > Arthropoda > Insecta > Lepidoptera > Hesperiidae > Cecropterus > Cecropterus lyciades. The sequence goes on along the minus strand of MOOZ01001803.1, from coordinate 47,575 downwards.
GAAAAACAATTTTCGAATGTTTAAAAACTCCCAACAAGCAAACCTCGGGATAATATACTCCTCGCAGGGTAAGCGACAATTTTCTCAATGGTCATTCAAATTCCCTACGCATTGTTAATTTCTTAGTGCCATAGACATCGGAAGCATATTTTTTAAATATTAATTTCGCAAATTACAACATAATTTCATTACGTTAAACAATTTAAGAAGCCGTTCCATTTAATTCAATTCAAGTACTAAACGCGTTATTTAGTTAAATTAGGAATGCAGTGATTTCAGTATTTGATATTTGTAGTGAGACCAAGTTCAAATCGTTGTAGTAATTACACATATTTTAGAAAATAAACTTAACTAGTTATATTTGTAAGGAATTGGGTAGGGTTGAAACAAAGAATTGTTGAAACAGACCAAATATCTCGTAAACCGTATGACTAAAGCCAGAGGTATATTATATATTGCTATTATATATATCAGTATTATAATATATATTATATGTATTATATTTATTATTTGTATGTATATACATACATATTATTAATAATTTTACTTGGCTATTAAGCGTTAAATTAAATATATAATTTATGAAAAAAAATTAACGATATCAATAGTTGTCTGCTGCTATAAAGATATTATTTGATGATATTTGATGATTTGATTGATTGATGTAGTATACAGAAACAACGGGAAAATCAAAGGATAATATTATTAATATTATATTAAAATGTTTTTATTAGGATTTAAGATATAAAATGCGGGCTTGCAGGTTAAAAAAACTTCAGTTTAAAACTCAAAGAGTAAAAAAATAGTCACATTAAAGTTACACCGCCTTCCCGAACAAATCAAAATGATTTCCGTTAGGAAATGCGCAGAACTTATTGAAAAATCTTCGTACACCACATAATACTTAATAGTAATAAATTGTAAAAAGTGCATAAACGTATAAGAATATACGACGATACCGGTCTGACACGCAGTGAAAACTGGTGAAAACAGATTTCTGTTCTGGGTTTGTCTATTTGTCTTTTTGTATGTCCATGGCACCCACGACACAGGAGAAAATCCTAGTGTATAAAGCGTCAATTAAATAATATGCGTTAGTGTTTTCAAAATTTCGAAACTTTTATAACGTTTATAAAAATATATTAATTAAATAAATAGATATAATAGTGGCTATAATATTACCTTTTAGATTGAAATTAATTTAGCAAATGTTATATTAATTACTTAAATATTTTATTAACAGTATTAAAGTTATCAAAGAAGTTACCTTAGGTACGGAAAGTTCGAGAATACAATAAAAAATGTAAAAGATTATTTTACAAGTGTTAAATAAGTAACCGTAAAGTATTTTAACTTTTATTAATTATTGTTGAAAACTATATTTTAAAAGTACGAAATTTTAAAAAACTTACTGATAGGTACGTTTTGACTCGAAGCCTGCTCTTCTTGTAAAGCATAGGCGCCAGCAGCTATTGCCTGATGCATGTTGATTATTTTAAAACCACATTTATTGTAACACTGAAAACTATTTTATTAACTGCGACCGTCAAGCGCCAGGGAAGCACGAAAAGTCGGAGCGCATCCGCTCAAGCCGACTGTCGCCGCGCGAGTGCAGCAAGCAGCATCCTCGCACACGTTACATAGATTAATCAATCCGAACGACAATTAATGGAGAGCTCAAAACTATTATTTTTCTTTCTCTTCCTTTAATATTGTGTTTTCGTTTGTAATTTCAATAGTTATAATAGTCAATTACTTGCACTATCGTAATATGTGATCGGAGAAAATCGATAACTGACGCGATTACGTTATTTAACGGTATATTTTGATTTCCGTGCTTTATATCAAAAATTCAATATGAATAAGTTATAACTAATTACGACTTATAAATAAAAAGTTATAAATAAATTTAATAAATGGAAACTTTTACACGTATATTTTTCAGGTGACGCCAATTGTTTATGATTTTTCTTATAAAATAGGGGATATAAAATATGAATATGTCGTGAGGCTTAACGTCTTTAATAGGTTAATCATCACGCTTTATCCGGATGGAATTTACAGTGCTTTCACTAACAATTAGATATTTTACCGATAATAACCGATTTCGTGTGATGTTTAGATGAAGCAATGAGTGCAGTGATTTGAGAATTTGGTATTCAAAGCGAAACCGTAATAAACTGGTAACATTGTTAAAAAAATATTTAAAAAAACCGGGTGCTTAAAATGATTTTTTGTAGTGATATATTTAATTTAACGCTTCATATAATTTTTCATCATATGACTTCCATACATAATTTTTAACCAAAAAATTATTTTGTTCTCTTAAGAAATATAAATGATAAGTTTTAGCAAGAAATCACTGAAATTGTTATCAAAATATCGTACGTAAACTCACCGATATGACATTGCATTAAAATAACCCAAACCGATAGGGTTAAAGTCGTGTCGAGTCCATTTTTAAATTGCCCCCCTTAACTATCAAATTGCCTCTGTGTTGCGTGGGCCCCACGTTGGGAAACACTGATATAGTCAATTAAAAGTATTGTAATATATATATTTTTTTTTTTGACGACCCACGTGGTGGAGCGGTCACCACACCAGTCTGACACGCAGTGGGTCCCGGGTTCGATCCCCGGCCAGACAAGACATCTGAATGATGAGTTTAGATTTCTGTTCTGTTTGTGTATTTGTCTTTGTGTGTCCATGGCACCCATGACACAGGAGAAAATCCTAATGTGGGGCTGTGAGTGTAAAAAGCATTTATTTATTTAGTTTTGGAATAGTCTATTTATCAGCTTTCATTTGACACCATGTTGTTGTGATAATAATAATAATAAAGATTCGTTACTCCCCGCCGCGCCTTTCTCCCCTATTTGCAGACGCTATTTATTTAATTATAAAACCTATGTCTCTGTCCAAACTGAGCCGATTCTAATGATATATCATATGTCACAATCCGTCAAGCCGTCTGGGCTGTAGCGAGTGCCTCGATCAAATATGTATGTATATTTCATCGAAGAGCGCGTGCCAAAGAAATGCGCATACATACAAACAAACATACATACATAATCTCAAAAAACATTACCGCCCTTCTGACGCAGTCGGGTAAACTTCGTATTTACTTATATTACAAAAAAGGTGTTTTTACCCGACTGTGTCAGGAGGGTGATATTTTTCGAGCGTATGTATGTAGCTCAAGCAGCTTGACGGATTGTGACGTATAGCATATCATTACAATTGCCTCGGTTTGGAGAGTGACATAGGCTATATAATTTTTAAAGATGGCGCCTACAAATAGGGGAAAAAGGAGGAGAGCGTCTTTTTTATTATCACAACAATATGGATATCAAATGAAAGCTAAAAAAAGACAATTCTAAATATATATGTGTATAACTGTATATACATATAATACTTGTACTTGAATATTTTGACAAAAACTTATATAAGGCGTTAAATTTAATATATCATTACGAACTAAAAAAACGTTTTAAAAGTCCGGTGTGTTGTGTGTCTTAGTTCGCAGAGTGACATAGGCTACATAACTTTCAAAAATGGCGCTGACTTTTTTACTATCACGACAATATGGGTATCAAATGAAAGCTAGTAAATAGACCTTTCTGAATATATATATATATATATATATAATATTATATGTTATATTAATTTAATTATAATATTATAATAATTTAATTTGACTATTTTGACAAAGCTCATATGAAACGTTAAAATAAATATGTATATCACTATGAACAAAAAATAGTTTTAAGCAGTCGGGTTTTTTGTTTAATATTTTTAACAATGTTACCTGTTTATAAAAGTTGATTTTCCTCAAAATGTTTGATTACCGATTTTATGATACTATTTAGTTCCCTTCTATTTCAGATCAAAAATACTACATACAGGCCACCCAAACAAAATATTGTACTCAGTTAAGAATCCTGTAGATTTACGTAGCATACACAGCTTTAGTAAGAGTACTATACAATCACATTCAAATAGTATTTGGTTCAGTACAAAACTTTAAATTGGATGACAAGTTACGTTATTGAATGATAAACGAGTATAAAAACAGCCAAAATGTTTTTTTATTACAACCTACGACTTATTGACTATCATCGCTACTGATTAACGCGACTAGGTAGCACCTACTTCTTTGTAGTTTTCTTCATTTCAGGTGGTACCGTGTCTAATTTGTGAAATCCTTAACTACTTGCACTGGAGAGTCCGGTGAGGATAGCTATTTGGTCACACCATTGGGTTAGTGATCGGCTGCGATGACACTATCCTTCTACTTTATCAAGCACTACCAACTTGTCGAAGTGGTCTGCTCGTCGGCGAGTGATTTGACCATTAAGTATTTGCTACCTACCACTGACCATTAGTAATGCTCATTAGGTTCATAATTTTTTAAATAATACGCATCTTTCTTATTTTTTTTTATAACTACCTTCTGACATTAACAGACGCGACAAAAAAAAGGATTAGGGAGATTGTTCGAGAAGTTAACGCGTGATGCGGTGACCAAGGGAAATAGGGATTAACTTTTATATATATAGATGTATATAATCGATTACGCGTGCATTGTTTCTTCCTAATGGATAACTTGTCTATACATGGGATGTTTAGGAACTATATACACGAAAATTAAAGCGAAGAAAATAGAGCGCGTGTAAATAAAAATTATAACCCGACTACGTCAGGAGGGTAATATTTTTCGAATGTATGTAAGTAAGTATGTATGTATGTTTGTTTGTATGTATGTCCATTTCTTTGCCACGCGCTACTACCTAAATGACTTGACGGATTGTGGCGTATGACATATCATTCGAATCGTCTTAGTTTGGAAAGTGACATAAGCTATATGATTTTGAAAATGACGCCTACAACTACGAGAAAAAGGGGGAAAGCTAGTAAACAGACCATCCTAAAATATGTATATTATAACACATATACTTCAGTGAGTAATCAAAAAAGTCGTTTTAAGCAGTCGCATTTTTGTTTTAATATTTTAAACAATGTAACTAGTTTACTGGGATTCTTTTTGAAATTACACGTGGCGCTTTTGTCGAGATCCAACTTTTTGTGGCGAACCAATATCTACCTACATCTACTAGTTTTTCTCTAATAACGCTTTACTGTAATAAACATAAACGCATGAACGTTTTCTATACTCATAGCCCCACAGTAGGATTTTGTCCTGTGTCGTGGGTGCCATGGACACACAAAGACGAATACACAAACACGCAGACGCAGAACAGAAATCTAAATTCATTATTCAGCTGTCTATGTGGCCGGGGATCGGACGCGGGACCCATTGCTTGTCAGACCGGTACTGCGACAGCTCCGCCACGCGGGTCGTCAGTACTAGTTTTGGCGCTGCTCCGCACGCAAATGCCTCGTATAAATAATTCTAATTTATTAATCCTAGTAATAAACTATGTGTATAATAATACAAAGCAGAATAACAGGTTTTAAATGAATACTATGTGTGAAATTTAATGCAAAGCTGATAAGCAGCTGTTTTATTAAAGAGTGAATATCCATTCGTCCTCACAACGTCGTTATAATAGTGAGAAGTAGGACTACAATCATAGACTTATTGGCTGCAGTGCTTCCAGATCGTGAATTTAAAATTACAATATTTTCTAATGAAAATTACAGGATTTTGTACAAAACTACAGTATATGACATTTTAAACAACATTGAAGGGAAATTTTAGTCGACGAAAAAAAGGTCATCTTCTTTCCCTGGGTTTGTGTAATTTGACGACCAAAAAGAAGGTCATTCCACGATCATAATCGAAATAAAATTTTACTATACGGTTAAAAAATGAAAATACAGCAGATCTATTGCAATTACATTGCACTGGAAGCACTGATTGGCTGCAACTTAAAGCTCTACTTTTATGAGTCTCCAGCCACATATGGAGGAGGCTTGGAGCATATTACACAGGGAGTTTCAAATGTTTTTTAACCGACTTCTCAATAAAAAAGATCTTATCTATGTATTCGTCAATGCCGCTACCGATCGACACGATTCGACGACGACGACGACGGCATTGTATGCGACGAGTTTCAAAAGGAGTCCCATTTTATGGAAATTGAAATATTTTCAGAAGTTTTCTCGGGAAATTGGAAAAACACTTCTTAAATAACTCAGGTGTTTCTGGATCGATTTCAATTTTTCTTCTTTCATTCGATGGGAAATTTCATTACAAAACTTTCATTTTCGGATATAGGTGATTCTGATAGTAAACTTTTCGAGTTATGCGGTGAAAACCACCATCACTCCCCCTGTTTTTTAAGTAATTTGGGTTAACTCAGCTTCTACAAAACTCATTCTCTTAAAACTTGGAATTATCATGAGATATGTAAAACAAAATAATACGGTATGATTAAAAATTTGACCTTCTACTTTTCGATCCTGATAATGCAGGGGCACTGCTAGCTTAAACTATAGTAGTTAGACATTTAGTGCTAACGGATATATAATAAGATTGCTGAGCAAAGAAATACCTTGAAAAATTAGACCTTCAACTCATAAACCCTGATGATGCAGGGATACTTAAAGTCTCAACAATTGAATCTGGCCATTTGGTGCTTACGGATATGTAATAAGATTACTAGACAAAATTATAAGATGAAACTTTTCACTTCCAACTCCTCAACTTTGATGATGCAAGGTTACTTTAATCCTAAACTAAATAAGCTGAAAATTGGGTGCTTACGGATACATAATAAGAATACTAAGCAGATACATAATATGAACATTTTGACCTTCAATTCCTCAAACCTGATCATGCAGGATACCTTTAGCTTAAGCCATAAGAGTTTGCCATTTGGTGCTTATGGATATAAAGACATAGTAATAAAAAAATTGACCTTCAACCCTGATGAGGCCAGCTTCTATGGTTTAGGTATTAATTACCCCTGTACTTAATACCTAAACCATAGAAGCTGGCCATTTGGTGCTTACATCGAAAGCAATAAAACATCATATATTCGTAGATTATAGTTTCGTCATCGTGATTTAGCATAATTTGGTGAGCGCCGACTTCAGAACTACGTACTATGTATTGTCTATGTACTAAGTCAACATATATATTTGAATTATTCTTTACTTTTTTGTGGCATGGACATCTGTAAGCAACTTCATGCTATACTGCTACTACCTACTCCCAAGGACTGAAATGGTTGCCTCATATATAAGTGAGAGTTTTGCACTGTTGTGTTCTGGTGTGAAGGGTGTGGTAAGGGAGACATACTTTTTCGAGGCATTCCATCTTAGTCCTCAGGGGTAGCAACGCATCTGTGGCTA
>MOOZ01001800.1:162157-172822 GCA_002930495.1 Cecropterus lyciades | reverse complement strand
GTATTGACTCATCACGATATCTCTGGAACAATAAGACCTAGAGACTTGAAATTTGGTAGGAATATTCTTTTCGGTGAGTGGAGGTCAGCTAAGAACAGATTTTCTTAAATAGGGGATGAAAGTTTGTATGAAAGTCCGTCAATTTTGATGCAAGCTCAATGAAACTTAGTACGTAGCTTTGTGGATTGATATAATTAATTGTCTATTTCACCATTTTTGAGAAATAAACTCCTAAGAGGGTTAAATAGGGGTTGACAATTCTTTAGGAGGTCCGCCAATTTAAATGCAAGCATAAATAAACGTGATATTTGGCTTCGTGGTTGGATAAAATGATACACCTATTTCACCGTTTTACGAAAATCAACCCTTAAGAGGGTTAAAAAGGGTACGAATTTTTTAAAAATGTTCGGGTATATGGATGCAAGGTCAATGAAACTTAATATTTAGCTTTATAGTTTGACAAAATCAGTCAAAAGAATATGTAGTTTGTAATACGCAGATACACGGAAATAGCATTAATCCATAATAGAAAAATATTATTAAAGTAATTTATCGATATTTATAAGTTCATTCAAATGAATAGCATTTTTTTCTTTCAAATACTAAAAAAATCTGATAATGTGTAGTCAGCCGGTAATTACGACATATCCACACTAGCGATTTTGTAATCGCGTTTTTAATTTTATCATTTTATTTTTGCGCAAACTAATGTTTAGTACTTAGTGCACGTGTCGTCATTGTTTATTTTGGATGTGTTGGATAACACTTCATTGCTTATCAGTCATTTTCATAGATATTATTATGTATCTGTATGTATATATTTTATAGTGTGGCTAGCGAATTGAATAAATATTTTATGTATAGACTGTTTATCTTTAGCTGTCTTAGTATTGATTGTTTTGAGCGATATTTTACATAAATATTTTAATAATACTGATGATTGAGTCAGTTTGTTGATTCATTTGTCAATTTCTCAACAGTAAATTGTATCAATTTTCTCTTCACCAATAATTGTTTACATAATAAGCCAAAAAGATCAATATATGACAGTCTAGTCCACATTTTAATAGATACTTAACAGAATACCAAAAATTTACACAGATAACTTTTCAGAAACATCTTTTTGTCTTGTTTATAATCTGTAAACGAATTATATATTGTTATTAGGCTGATAAAATTATTAACGTTTTCTATTTATAACTGTTATATTATCGAGTTACTTAAAAAAAACGCTCAAATTGTTAATAAAATGATATATTTGACTAATTTCTCGAATTTCAGAACCTTCTAGACAAAACCGGGACCCTGGATGAGCAAATCAAATGGGAGGCAATTGCAACTGCCCGTGGTTTGTGTACTCTCACGGATAGTTGCAACTGTGCTGACTGCATGTCTGCTATATACCGTACGGATGTAGCTGATGGAGACGCGGGGCTCGGCGTCACTCCGCTCATCAGCGCTATTAATGCTGGCTGTCAAATCCAGTAGTTTGTTCCAAGACATAAATTGTGACATGTTATGACATTCAACAATATATTAAGCATGTATTGTTCATTGCGTTCAGATAACGATCTGACGACACCAATTTCTGGCTGAACAACTGAAATCACCAGGTTTCCAGTACATAACTTAAACTATCCTGGCCACTAATAGAACTGAGTGACGCTTGCTTACATACAGCAAAACAAATAAAATATAGATTTCAAGCCGAAGTTAATTTACTTAGGAAAAACTTTCATCGAAAATTAAAAAACTTAAACTTTTATTGATCCATCATTGACGCGTTATAAATATCATTGTCGCCTTTTGTCAATTACATGTTTTATCCATCACTGACTTCTTTTATCCATTATTTATCATGGACGCGGTATAACTGTCATTGTCGTCTTTTATCAATGACATTTTTTATTTATCATTAATTTCTTTTATCCATCACTGATGTTTTATTTATCCATCATTAAGTTATAACCATCACTGACGCGTATCAATATCACTGGTGGTGAGGGTGGTCTTGAAATAGCCAGCGATAAACCAGATTCAGTCGGTTCAGATTTGAGTACGAAGTTTGCAGTAGACTTACTCGTATATTTGGCTTATTTGATACTACGAAGGAACAACTACTGGGTTTGATGTGTAATTTTAAGTAAGGAATTTTCATATTAGCGATTCTGTGAGAATTTCAGTAAAGAAATCGCTGGTTTATCGCTAGTATGAAACAGTAAGTATGAAACAGTATGAAACAGTAGTAAGTAATCATTTTGTCGTGTCTATATATATACGTATCTTTTAGGTGTATTGAGTATTCTATACAAAAATAAACCCTATGTAACCAAACATAGCATAGCGGAAAAAAACACAATGATATCTCTCACATGTGATAGCACAAACTCGCAATGCGAAAGTACCATTAACTTCAAAATCTTAAAATAAAATGGACGTGACTTTCAACGAAAGTAGGGTGGTTTAACACATTTAATAAATGCTTGTAACAAGGTATATCCTTATTACACAGATCTTCTGATAAACGCTATATCTCTTAGTGATGAAAGAATTAATCTTTTAAGTCTTTTAAAAGACTCAATTTTACAAGACTCGACGTAAGTTTGTAAGCTCGCCTACGTCGTTTAAGTAAGCCAAAACGAAACGAATATAATGTATATCTTTTATTGGTGAAGTACATTGTTTTGAACGGTTTCCTCGACTTAAAAACACTTCCAGTAACTAAAGTATAAGTCTTAAAAAACGACTCATGAATTAAGGAGTTTGTTTGATTTAGTCTCGAGTCTTTTGACTCAACACTTAAGTCTCAAAAGAAAAGCCGAGTCAGTCTGTTAAAATAATGTCTTTTCAATGGGACTTAAAAGACCGACTCTCTTTCATCACTAATCTGTGTATATTAAGCGAATCTAAACGCCACGTCCATTTTGTTTAACTACTTCAATCATGGCGACATAACAGCGCCATTTTAGATTTTAACGAAAATATCAATTGATGTGTATTTATGTCTATAAATTGTATGTTCAATTACCCTGAGCTTATAACTGACTAAGAAATTATTTGGTTCCTATTCCTAATTAATTTTAATGTCACTTGCTACTTAATGTATTAAATCGCAACTTTAAATTGCATTGACGTAAGTGCAAACCATGCACTTCAAAAAAAAAATATCAAGAGAATTGGCCATAGACGTATAGATAGAGAAGGGAAGCCACACTTCGCACCGACCTCCGGTTAAAAAAAGAGAGAAGATTGCGGTACCTTACCTACCTCTCCTCAATGTGAAATTGTCGAGAAAAGTGAACATAATAGAACGATTCGACAGTTTGTTGTTGTAATTTAATTTCCGCTGTTAGTAATGTGTTTATAAAATGCCAAAAACATGTGCATTAAAAGCAGCCTATTCCTTTAATGCGCATGGGTTAGTAGAGAGACAGATAGAATACTGCAATCTTATTTCTCTTTCTAATCGTCGGACGCTTCCGCTTACAGGAAGCCGTGTGTGTCCTCTACTCTACGTATAATACATCTATGGTACACATTATTATATTTTATTTTTAAATAGTTTTACTTCATGTTAAAGCTGAACGCAGTGTGTGTTTGGTTTTATGTGTTTAAAATGTGGTTATTATTTTAAGTCATTATTTTAATACTTTCGACAAAATACATTATGAGGCAATTGTTTTAAAATAGCGACATCTTTGTTAACATTTGATCTCGGATAAAATTCCAGATTATTGTTAATTATTAAATAAAGAAAAGGGGCATTGGATAGTTTCGTAATTTTATAGTATTTATATATTTATGTCAGTTTCAATGTTGTTTTCACTTTCGTCATTGTATTTCTAAAGTTGCGATACGTTTTGTATCTTACACATTTTGTGGTTTAAATAGAGACAAAAAATATTATAGTAGAGTGTCATTACCATACTATTTATTATTCCGTCGTTTCGTGTTATTTAAAAATACCTCTTCAAACACGCTTTAATCGAATCTCTAATTTATTTAGATTTTAGTTTACAAAGAAATTATTTTTAAAATTTTTTTTCTTTTGTGATATTAAGATTTAATTTAAACGGTGATCTCATCTCTAGTTTTAATATAAGTAAGACCAAGAGTGCACTACGGTTTTAACCGACGCGTGTTTTTAATCGCAAAATGTTCTATTTCCGAACAAATGCATGTTAAATGAAGTGTTTTATTATTTATAATTTTCTCTTCGATGGTTTAAATTTTAAATTGCCAAATAATAATAATACCATTTTGCGAACTGTTTGCAGACGATTTTTTTCATGGAATATATGGTGTGAACTATGTATTTTGAACTGCAAAAGCTGTTTATATTAAAATATTTTTAGTATCTACCATAATGCTTAGAGTATATAGTTTTCAAATCATTTCTTTCATCTACATTTCGAAGATGCAAGAAACGGTTCCAAATTCAATAATTATATGTGTTTTGTGTAAACGTAGCTGTTTAAACTAGTGTAATACTTAAGGCGGTCTTTTCTACTTCAAGTTTTGGATTTTTATTGCTCAATTAATGTAATTCTAACGGCTATAAGAATAGGTTCGCTATGTCGTCTGGGTTTAAAAATATTTATTTGTTTTTAACCCCGTTAATTTTCTTGAAGATTTTGTTTTTTATTTATTTTATTTATTCGTGTGTGCTATGAATTTGTAATTTACTTTCAAATGAATACTTGATGTGAGCTAATGGCCTCTGTTCCGTGTAAGACTGATATGGAGATTAAAGTTTTCTAATGAATATGAGTAAGTTATAATGAGAGTGAAAAGTTACTTGTAAGAATATTCCTTACACACGCAACTATTTCCACAAGATACATAAAAAAAATGCTTCACCCATCATCATCAACATGACGCGTTGGAGAAGAGCACTACCTTAAACACTCCGACGTGCAAAATGATAATTTGAAACATGCTACAAGCTTATTTCATGTCTATGCTGTACTAAACATAAGTAAATCATCACTTCGTCATCAATTTCATTGTGAATTAAGATCTTAGCTGATCCGAACTGAATTCTTAGAAAACTCTGAACTACTGTATTTCATATATATTGCTTTGAGATGTTTCTTTCATAATTAAATAATCTATTTATTTTCTAATATAATATATGAAAAATACATTGAAAGTACTTTGATTTGCTCGTAGTGTATGTAGGTATTGCTAGTTTAAAAAATGAATCAATCACAACAAAATTAAATCATAATTAATTTATTCCTTGCCCATATTTAGTAGTTGCGTATGTAAGGATAAATAAGAATAAGTATGGCGTAAAGATCAGGGACAGTTTGACTGGATTGATTTAAAAAAAATGATACTAACTTCTCTCCTATTAAATTGGAATGAGACAAAATTTAAGTTTATTGAACTAACGTCGTGATGCCTTGCATTTACGGATTTAATCTATTTTCCGTTAATTTTGACCTAAAACTATCCAAAATAAGTGGATGTGTTGTGCCAACATAATTCTTTATTTTACAGTTGAATAAGCTTAAAAAGCTTAATATTTTAACAGAGAGACTTGAAATCAATTAAGATTTAGACTAAGACATTGTGCTACCAATTTTGGAGTGTAAATAGGGGCATTAGTGTCAAAATCTTTATAAAACGTGTGTGTGCTTTTGAACTTAAGAAGTTATACTTCTTTGGCTTGATTATTAAAATATACTTATAGTTTCAAAATTCAAAACATTAAAAACGACCAATAGAGGTAAATATTTATAAATAAATTGTATTTTGCATTCAAGCGCATCTGTTTTGCTAAAAGAGCTAAAAGAAGTATTACTTCATAAAGTTTTTTTTTTGTATAAATAAATGTAAATCACTTTTTTGTCTCTTAAAGACGGAAACATATTGCCTGATCACATTTAAAAAATTTTATTTTAAATTTTATCGCACATTTTTATTAATTTATGGTTTTTACCTTGTATATACCTACTCTAAATCCTATTATTTATTTATCTTTACCTATACACTTTTGAAGTTATATGTAACATTTTCTTAAGCGTATTTTAAAATTAGATTAATCTTACTAACTCATATGTGTACGTAGAAGTAAAATTAGTTATATAACTGTGAAAATAAATATTATTACTGAAAATAGACTTACATAATTAATATTGAAGGCAATGCACTATAATTCTGCCCTCTATAGTTAAAAAGCCGCAAATAGCAAGAAGCCAAAACAGAAAAAAATGTTTAAATGAACCAAACGGGAAATTTTTCGCAGTCCTTGTGATTATTGTGTGTAAAATTAGAAATAATAGCCATCATATTACTTTTTAAATTTATTTGAATGAAAACAATATATTTAATTATGTATTTAATAAAAATTATAAATATTCCCTTTCATATTGCAAGTCACGGAAGAAATGGTACCTTAATTAAATTAATAAAATTAAAAACAGTTATGTTAAAATTGCAAATGGAAAAAAATATATATATTATCAGATGCGCCTTTTGTTCTGAAACCATCCATATTATAAATATAGACGATTTCAGGATGCTTAAAATGAAAAAAACTTAGATGGGCCATTTTAACTATCAGAGCAGAATTACTAATTACTCATGGCTATAGAATGCATTGCCGCTAAATTAAAAAAAAGTCCCGCTAAATTAAAAAAAAAGTCTTAGTCATTTTCAGTAATATATTTATTACCACAGTCCAACTAAACGTGTAGAAAATTATACAAAATACCTAACTGGTATAATAATTTCATACTGATTTACACGTAGCGTAAATATTTTATAAAACGAAACTTTTAATATGTATGCAGTCTAATGGTTCCTATGCTACCTTTTACTCTTGGGCTTTATATTGAAACCATAATTTCCTAGTTTTATTTATTGAAAATTAGCTATATACTTATTTTTATTTAATCGTGCTATTTTGTTCGCTCCACAGACAATACAAAACAGTATTAGAAAGATATATAATTATAATTTGCTGGACGCTCAAAAAAATATTTTATAACGCACATTTATTTTAAAAACTTTCAATAGGAACTCATTCTGTCGAACTCATTCTGCTTTTTGTGGGTATTAAGTATTTACTTAATAATATATATTATACATTCGCCGGTACACTGATTTTCACTAAACGTAGTACTACAGTTGTGTCTGTATTTTCAATCAGTGCGATTATTTAATCGAGAATGGATGACAAAACCGAAAGTATATGAAATATTTGATTTTTTTTGTTGTGTCGCTTTGATGGGTAGTTCGAACTCGCTCTTGCTGCCCACAATACCGGAAGTCCCTTTAAATGGCCTCTTACGACAGGCAGGAGATACCGTAGCCCTATTCTGGTCCCACATATGGATCTGATACGTTATGGATTTGGTGATTGATCCCCAATATTTAAATGATGAATTTAGGTTTTAAGCGTTCGTGTACATTTTGGTGTATCATGGTACCCATTATGCAGGAAAAAGTTATAAGCGTGAAAAGTGTTATTAATTATTATAACGAAAAATCCTAAAAGTAAATGGACTGACTTTGATAAAATAAAAAAATGTATAATTACGACTTTAGATCATTTTGAATTATTAAATAGAACGAGTTTACATACTCTATCAAGCAATTGGCTTTATAAGGCTAAGATTAATTTACGAGAATAAATTATATTCTAATTTATTAAATATGCGTTTATATTAAAAAATATGCGTTTCTGGCTTTCGGATTTGACCATCCACGCTCCGTTGAAATCTCACTATTCACTTTATTCAAATTATGTATTCACTCTATATTTTGAAAATGTGTCGATAATATTAGATATATGTTTTGTGTCTATTGGTGTCTGTAGCTATTTTATTGTCAATGACGAAATAAATTGATGTGTATAATAAAGTATTACATCACATTTGTTGTTTTAATTCAAAGTATACCCTAATAAACCCAGAAATGTTTTTTTTTATCTATTTGCGGACTTTTACATATCTATTTCATTAGGTATATTAATTTGCAAAGACAATAACATAGCTTTTAAATCTATGATTCACAGCTCTTTAATATAAACAATAATATGACAATAGTAACTTGTAATTGGCAAAATGATCATAATACTGAGAAGCCACCACGCAACACAAAAAAAAAGGTTTATCTAGAGTTTACAACAAAGCGTATTCACTGTTAAACGATTCTATATACATTAAATTTTATTATAACCAAACGACATCGATACAAAAAAAAACAAGAAATAATATACGATTTTATAACTATATTTATTACTTTTATATTGAAAACTCCATAATACACAAAATTTATTAAAACATAAAAATTTAGTAGTTGCGCGTAAAAACGTAGTACGGGTATATCTAATAAGCAACACATAATAAAATAATACAACGTTCCTTTTTACATAATTTAACGACGTATACGTAACTCGATATTTATAATCTGTGCAACACAAAAATCAAACCACAGACAACAAAGAGATTGAATCAAACTGTCAAACAACAGAATTGTCATGATGCATTATTGACAAAACATTGAGAACAATCTTTAAATCTTGAATTAATCTAGAAAAATGAGTGGTCCGAACGGCATGTTGTACGGCGGCGACGAGATCGGCGCTCTAGTGTTCGATCCGGGCCACCATTCGTTACGAGTTGGTTACGCACAGGAAGATACACCAAAGGCGGATATACCCGCGGTAATAGGCGTTGGACCGGCGACACATATCCCCGATGCGGAAGAAAAGGTTCCTGATGGAAACGTTACGCAGACTGGTGAGTTCTTCATTAACCATCAAATGTGGTAGAAGAGTTTGGGGTTCGATTCAGGGGATATGACCGCCACACCTATTCCTGCCTAATAACAGCAGTCCACGTGATGGTAAGTGTTTACTGCCCATGTACATCTGTAAGCAACTTCATGTAGAACAGGATCTATCTGAAGTCGATCACAGATGCGTAGCTACTCCCGAGGACTAAGATATTCGCCTTATAAGCCCAACGACCATTTCAGTTTGAAATGGAGTTACACTCAGGCGAGTTTTTACAACTTAGTGCTCATACCAACATTACCAACCAACAGTGCAGTCAACCTCTGGAGGGATTAGAATTCTAATCTTATCTTGGGGTTGAATACATATCTCCATGAAGGCAATTGCCACTTAACTTCAAGTGAGTTTCCTGTTAGTTTAGTCAGTAAAACAGTATTTACCCTTTTTTATACATTTTGTATATATTTTTTTTTCATAAAAAGCGCTATGCAACTTCCTTACTTTGACTCAGTGATTTTATTCATAAGACATACTAATTTATTTAGGTTTATGGACTGTTCCTTAAAAAAAAAATTAAAAGGTCATAAAACATACCTAGTGTACAAAGAAAGCTAAATACCCTTTTTCTGATCATAACATATAAACTTACTATATAATTTAGGGCATAATATACATATTATATAATATAAATTATTTTATATTAGATATATAAAAAATTCACATGCTTAAGAACACCAAGGCATTCTAATACTACACAAACAACAAAACACTTTTGAGTGCTTGGTGGGCGAAAAATGGCCCTTATCAACCCACCTCCTTATTCAAAAAAAATCTAACCTAAGTCTCCATATCAATGCCAATCTTCCCAGGTGCAAAAACCGGAGGTGATCTCAGGTATTACATAGACGTGACCGAGATCCACGTACCCCGACCGCACATGGAGATACAGACATACATGAAGGATGGGCAAGTGGACAACTGGGATCTGTTTGAGAAGATGCTGGACTACTGTTACTCCAAGGTTGGTACTTATCTATATATTTTTTTCTTCGTCAACCCAATAATGAAGATGAATAAGAGTGATGTGAGAGTGAAAAGTAACTTGTAAGAATATTTTAAACATACATTGTGCAACTATTTATAGGTAGTATTTATTTTTTTTAATCTTTATTGACTACAACAAATTAATGAACGAAAAACAGACTTAATGTTTAATAGTAATTCAAAATCGATGCAAAAAAATGGGATAAAATGTGTGAGAAGGAGGGAGAAAAGTAAATCTTATTTCCATCCATCCATCAGCCTTCGAGGGTCCAAAGCTGAACATAAGCCTCCCCTAGACGGTGGCACTCCAGCTAGCCCTGTACCCTTTGAATCCAATGGTTTCTCCCTTTATTTTGGTCATCAGTCCACCTGGTCGGGCATGACCTGTGCTCCTTTTGCCTTATCTTGTTTAGTCAAATGTAAGGCAATATACTGGATTTGATCTAGGTGGTAGGACTATTTGTGGACGACTCTGAAAGCACCACCGCCACCTATTTCTACCTAATAACAGCAGTGTTAAGCGCTGTTGTGTTCTGGTCTGAAGTTTGGTGGTAAAGGAGACATACTTATCCAAGGCGTATCAGACTGATCTTATGTGGAGTTGATCACAGATGTCCATGGGTGGCAGTGGCCATTTAACATCAGGTGGACTGGAATACTGGAGCTAGCTTTATTGTATTTGTATTTTGTTGGTGGTAGAACTCTTTGTGGTTCGACTCCGGAAGCACCACCGCCACACCTATTTGTGCCTAATAACAGCAGTGCTATGCGCTGTTGTGTTCTGGTCTGACGGGTGTGGTAAGGGAGATATCTTTTCCGAGGCATTCCATCTTAGTCCTCAGGGGTAGCAACGCATCTGTGGCTAACCTTAG
>MOOZ01001800.1:143034-156100 GCA_002930495.1 Cecropterus lyciades | reverse complement strand
TGACGTCATGAAGCCAACCTCAGGTAAGACTGGTCTTATCTGGGGTTCATCACAGATGTCCATGGGCGGCAGTGACCATTTACCGTCAGGTGGACTTTATGCTCGTTTGCTACTTCCATGTTAAAAAAAGAATTAAGACACCTACGCCTACCGAAGGATGCTCATCGCGTGACATCAAGTAGGTAACCATCCACTCCCACCGCGTGACATTTCACGTGACAATGGAAGCAACACTGATAACATGATGTGATGTGATGTTGAGACACGTCCCATCACATCAAGCTATCCGTCACGTGACGGTGGTATCACGATAACCGATTGGGAAGGAAGGTCCTGGAGCACATGGTGGATCGATGACCTGAGGAAGACAGCGGGGAACAATTGGATTCAACAGGCACTGGACCGGTTGGAGTGGCGACGTTTAGGGGAGGCCTATGTCCAGCAGTGGACCTCGAAAGGCTGATAGACGGATGGATTGTGTTGTAACATCTAATGTCTATCTAAGATGGTCCTTCGAACCCAATATTTTTTTTTTCTTATTTATTGCTTTCTTTTATTCCAGGTGGTTCTATCCTGGCGTCCATTGGCTCGTTCCAGCAGATGTGGATATCTTCACAGGAGTACGATGAAGGTGGGAAGGGACAGCTCGAAAGGAAATGTCCCTAGAACGTTAGTTGTTAGCCAAAGATAATGTCTAGATGCCAAAGGGATGGGGAGGGTGCAATAGAGATAAAGTTTTAGACACTTTTTTTTTCATCATGTATGCAATAAAACTTCTCGATATTTTGAACGGTAAGTGCAGAAGAGAATGTATTAAAATAAGCAGATTATTTTGATACAAACCGAAAATGTTATTATAAAGTTCACATGTAATTCTCCGGAATTACAATACAGGTTGACCACAACCCTTCCACCGAAACGAAAAAACTGCTTTACCCTAGAAAGGGTGTGGCGTTGGTACCTTCCCGGTCGATTCTTATTGAAAAACATAATAAGTATTTACCAACTGAATAATAAATAAGCATTGACTATTTGGTTCGTTTTATAAGAATTGGCGACAACAGTTGTTCTTTTATGCCCCTTTGTATGTCTAGACATAATCTTTGTGCCTTATAATGACAGTGTAGCGCTCATATCCAATCTAAAACATTATGAGCTCTTATTAAACGTTCCACTGTTACTATGAAGCAAATAGGCTCTACCCTCTAAGTATAAGGTACTGTGTAAAATAAACAAAACATTTTATTAATATTTGTTTAATTTATTATACTACCCTCAGAAGCGCAAAAACGGTAAGTCAAAAAAATCTTTTTCTGATTTTTATAGCTTCGGATAGCTTAAGAAATTATGCATCTTATAGTGTAAGCCAAATGACGGTAATTTAATTTAAGCATGTCAAAAATCTAGTTTGAAAATATCCTTTCTTTCAATTTACTATGTGGTACAAGGAAACGACTTTTGTTCAATTTTCTCGCTATATCGTTTGAAACCATCAATAGAGAGCAGTGTACTAGAGTTACTGTGTTAGATAAGTTTAATGTGTAGTTCAGTCAACTACCACTAGATGTCCTTATACCAAAAACTGAATCACGCTGGTAAGATTTTTTGTACGGTGTATATATACCCTGAAGAAATAAATATTTCTATCGCTCGCTTGGAACCGTGTTGCGATTGCCCCCTTTGGACTCCTCGACAACTTTAACAAAACATCATTTTACTTTACACTTACTTCTATGGTAGTATTTATTATTGTCCCACAGCTGGGCACAGGTCACTAAAAAACGAGCATGCAGTCCATCTGATGGTAAGTGGTCACTGTATGGACATCTGTAAGCATCTTCATATAGAACAGGAGTTCTACCTGAAGTCAATCACGGATGCGTTGATACTCCCGAAGATGAACTTTCGTATGAGACGACCACCTCCTACGAGAAGATGGTCGTCTCATATGAAAAGGGCCGGCAACTAGACAAGCCTTTGAAAAAAGTGCGTGCGTACAAAATACACATGTCAGAAGTGAAAATCCTTTTGTAAACTACTTTTTAAATTTCGTTTATGTTTATACTAATCTAGAATTATTGTTAAACTCCTCCATAATTATATAATCCTGGTACATTTGCGATTCATATTTTAAATTCTATTTTAAAAATTTAATAGCAATATATTTTAGAGGTAGAGGGATTTCTTTGAAGTTCTCACCTCCTCCATAGTTATATTGCCCTAGAACATTTGCGATATATATTATGAATTCGATTTTATTTTCTATACTACCGTTTAATATGCGAAAGAGAGATATATGTATCGCCAGCGTTATGAGAAGAAATCATCAGAATATTTTTGTCTCACTCGCACGTTAGTACCAACTCTATTCGCGTCCCGCTCACTGTTGAGCACGTTTAGAGCGAGACGCAGAATCTCTGAAATCGTTCAACTCCTCCATTGTTATATTGCCCTAGTACATTTACAATGGATATTTAGGGTGAATTTATTAATAAAAAACATCCCCTATTCCCGTGTCGCGGTGCATTCGTAAAAAATTACCCTCATGCTTGCAAAGAAGTTTCACTTCAATAATAAATCACAGGGGTTCTATCTGAAGTCGATCGCAGATGCGTTGCTACCCGCGAGGACTAAGATGGTCACCTCGAAATAAATTAGCCAGCATTAACACCCAACAAAACACAAACTGCTACACTAAAAATGAGTGTGACGGTGGTACCACCCATAATCATTCTACTCTAAATCCCTAAATCCTTATACCTAAAATCTAAATAATAAAACACAATTTATTACTAATAAACTTTATTTAATTTAACACTAGAGTAGTCTTAATAAATAAATATCAGTACATAATTAACATAATTCTTATCTAGGAACAAACATTCTATCCAACACAGATTTTACAACATGCATTTGATCTAGTACCAAAATTACAAAATACCTTAGAGTTAAAATTAGCCCTATCTGCGCAGTTACTTGAAAAACCCACTAGAAAATATTAACAGTATATTTTAGATATTGACTTTTAACCGCCTAAAATCCCTCCTATTTTTGATGTGAAACATTTTAAGGCGCACGTAAACCTGTTTGTAGGCGTGGCGATCGCCGCACCGTTTCTATTTAAGCGCGATCTGTTATACGTTGTCGGCACTATTAAGTATCGAACAAAACTGAGCGGGCTGCGGTGTTAGTTCGACTTAGTGGGTACTGTTCGTAGATGGCGTTATTTTCATTATGCTATATATTTAGTTCCTGTCGAAATTTTGTCTTTTATGCATATTACTTGTACGAACACGACGTTTCACATCATAATAGTCTTTTATGCATATTACTTGTACGAACACGACGTTTCACAGAATAATAGTGAGCTGAATATTATTTCTCCTCTAAATTTGGACAGAAACCCTTGGAATTGGCATTACTGTTTAGTTCTATCATAAGAAAATAATGCCCAACCCAAATTAAGCTCAACAACAATATTTACAGCGTTTTGGTTTTATCGGTTCAACAATGGTTTTTATCAATTTGGCTAAAAGGGTGATGCTCTTTTAGCCAAATTGATAAAAAACATTTTTAGGGAAAATGATAATAACCGTTCTTAACCAAATTGATAATAACCATTATCAGCCGAATTGATAATAACCATTTTTTAACCTGTTTATCATTATTATTATTCTAAACTAGCAATTTTACGCGCAGATTAAATTACAAAATAATATAAGCCTTTCAAGACCACATTCAACGACATTTGGCGAACACTCCTCTCCAAATAACTCCATACACTACACTACACATACAGTGTCCGACCGACTTCGGCTTCGGCCGAAGGCCACAAGGTAACCACCTTCGGCAAAACCTGCTTCGGCCAAAATAGGCCGAAGTTCTGACCGAAGCCGAATGTTTATAACAGGGATGTTATGGAGCTCTGTAACCGAAACTATCGGATATCCGAGATAAAAATTTATCCGTATCCGATGTAAATGTTTCGGATATGTTCCGAGACATATTATTTCTAGTTTTAGTAAATAACACTTAAAATTGATTAGGTAGCAATAATAATATGACTATATGACTGTTTGTTATAGTAAATAATAACATAGAGCCTATTTGTATTTTACGTATAAAATTAATTAAAATACGATATCCGTAACCGAAACTATTCCTAAGTAACGAATAATCCGAAAAAAATGCATACACGTATCCGTATCCGAATCGGTATAATATTTTGTCACGCTGTTTCGAAATTTTATCATTTTTGAAAAGTTTCAAAGTAGATGTAATCAGCTCTAGAAGTTATTGGAGTTTACTCCTTAAGAATCGATTTTCATATAAGGCGGCCGGTATGAGGAAAATATGAGGAGTGAAATCTAGTGATCTAATGACCTCGTTACGTTTTTGGTGCGCAACCTATTGCGCGCACATTTCACTTCTTCACCTGTCGCATAGATGCCGCTGTTTACAACAATTGAATGTTACTTCAAGTTTTCTCATCCGTCGCATAGATGGCGCTTTTAACAACTATTGAATGTTACTTCCAGTTTTCTCATCCGTCGCATAGATGGCGCTGCTTACAACAATTGAAACTTATTTAAATCTAATTTGATTGCGCCTGTTTAAACAATCGTACTTTAGGATCCAGTCGTGCGTCGGAGCTGACACACTTTTTTATATATAATACAATACTCAAAATTAATATTTATATACAAAAGATTTTTAAAAGGTATATTACCCATTTTTAGACGACTTGGAACAGATTTTCTTATGGTTTTTAAACATTAGGCTTTGACCGAACGTTGAGACAATAGCCGAATAATTGGTTTTGACTTCGGCCATAAATCGATCTTTGGCCCGACATTATACATATATATATGTATGTATATATATATGTATATATACTAGCTGTTCCCCACGGTTTCACCTGCTACTACATAAAAAAAAGAAACAAACATAGCGTGATGTTATATAGCCTGTAGCCCGCCTCAATTAATGGACCATTCAAAAAATATATAATTTTTCAATACGAACCAGTACTTCCTAAAATTAGCCCATTCAACCAAACAAACAAACTCTTCTGCTTTACAATAGTAGTATATATATATAACGATCATCCCGTCCGTCTAGCAAGCAGTAGCCCCATGCACGTCCTCGATATGCCGTTTGAAGGTGTCTCTCGACCCGGACTCGAACCCGCACGCGCCGCACACGAGGACATCTGCGGCTTCCACCTCCGCACTGTCTAGGTACACTTTCGCTGGGAAAACAAATATATATAATAAGAGGATGAATAATTAAATGAATACAATGAGAGGGTGAATTTTATATAATAAAACAATAAATAAACATATAAATATAATAAAGAATAAAGAAATGCAATAAAAAGAATTAAAAACAAAAAAAGAAATAAATTAATTAATTTCACAATTATTTGTTTAAAATATATAAATTATTATTATTTTAATATTATTCTGTCATTCTAGAAATAATAAGTAATTCCTTATAAGAAGATACAATACATGAAAAATTTCAATGAAAGGATAGATAATTTCAATTTAAGGATAAAAATATACAACAAATAGATAACAAATAAAAATGAATGAATTGACAGTGACAGAACAAACAATAAATTAATGAATTGATGAATGACTGAATAATATACAATGTTTTACACGCCTACGGACAAAATTTACAAATAGAAAATTACATTTATTTTCTCTTGTGGGTGCCATGGACATAAGCACCCAGATATAAAAGAGAAATCTAATTATATGATCCAGGCATCTGTCTAGCCGGGGATCGAACCCGGAGCCCATTGCGTGGCAGATCGGCATGATGACCGCTCCGCCACACTAGTCGTCAAGTTGTTTGTCTCATATGTAGGTCTTTATATGTCTCAGTAAGAACTTTATTTTATGATATCTGACTCTGTAATTAAGACAGCATTTAATTGAAGCCTAATCTAGGTCTTAGTTGTGTGATGTTGTCTTGTAGGCTATCCTTTTTAAATAAATAAAAAAAAAAACACTCAACACTCATAGCCCTACACAAGGATTTTCTCCTGTCACGTGGGTGCCATAGACACACACAAAGACGAATACATAAACCCAACCCAGATGCAGAACAGAAATCGAATTTCATCATTGAGATGTCTGCCTGGCCGGGGATCGAACCCGGACCCCACTGCGTGTCAGACCGGTATGGTGACCGCTCCGCCACGCGGGTCGTCATATATATACATATATAGAACAGGGGTTCTATCTGAAGTCGATAACAGATGTGTTGTTACTCCCGAGGACTTATATGTTAAAATGTTAAATTACAAAACGTATTTAACACATCTTCGATTTAAAAATGAAATTATATGGAAATTTGAGTACTTAATTAACATTTTTAAAAATCATACCAAATGATTTTTCATATAATACGGTAATACCACGTCATGATTATTTATATTCAAATTTTTCCTTTGACAATATCATCACATAGTATAAAACAAAGTCGCTTTCTCTGTCCCTATATCCCTTTGTATGCTTAAATCTTTAAAACTACGCAAATGATTTTGATGCGGTTTTTTTTATAGATAAGACTGATTGAAGAGGAAGGTTTATATCCATTAAATAGTGGAGAAATACTGTTTGTTATTTTTAAGGTTTCTAATGTGATGTCGTAAATATTTACATTTTTTCCGTTTACATTGCAAACGCAGGCTGAACCTTACGAGATTTGTCAAAATAATGTACTAAGTATTGTACACATTGAAAAGGTCTACAGAAAACTCCGCGATGGTATATGTCTATCTCTTATGGATATCACACAATAACATTATTTTGTCATTTACTTTTTACAACAAATAAATGCTAATTTTCGAAGCGATTTTAACGGGATGAAACCGTGGGCTCAGCTAGTTGAAAATAAAAGAAAATAATATATACGTGTACTCACTTGTTACGGTTTCCAAATGATTATCTTGCACGTGTTTCATTAGCTGGAACAAAATATGTATTCTTGTTAATCATAGAATTATTTAAGATAATTATTGTTTAAAATATCGTGGTACATGGTTGTTGTTGTAAAATTGGAAAAAAATATAAATATTTGTGTGAGCGACACACTTTGTGCGCGTGTGTGTGTGAGTAAGTGTGTGTGTATGTTTCTCTTAAGAGGTTTAAAAATACTTTTACGTATCATAGGGTCTGTTGTTGATGCCCCGTATGTGGTATTCAATCGGGAAACCCATACTTCGACTAAAAACATTCCTCATCCTTCTCAATTCCAGGACCTCTAGGTGGCCACTAGGCATTACTTCGCGGGGGAGATGTAGACGCAGCCTTTCCTAAAATACTGGTTTAAACAACCAGTATTTCTCTCTCTCTTCAGACGTGTGTTTGTGTCTATATATATTTGTGTGTTTTTATGTGTATGTGCGTGCGTGAATGTGGTTATGCGTGTGCGCATGTGTGCATTTCGTGTTTCGTGCGTGAGTACGTGTGTGTTTATGTTTGTGGTGATGTGTGTATCAGCGTGCGTGTGTGTATGTGGTTATGCGTGCGCGCATATGTGTATTTGCGTTTTGTGCGTGAGTATGTGTGTTTATTCGCGCATGAGTGCCTGTATGTAATTACGTATGTGTGTGTTTGTAGTTTTGTACATGAGTATGTATTGTGTGTGTGTGTGTATGTGTGTGTGTATGTGTGTATGTATGTGTGTGTGTGTGCGAGCGAGGCCCACCTGCGAGTGCGTGGCGGCGCGGAAGGGGCAGCGCGCGCACTGCAGCGCGGCGGCGGCGGGCCGCGCGCGCCGCCGGGACAGCCCGCCGTGGTATAGCGCCTAGGGATACAAAATAAATCACATGCTTCATTATTTATTTATTTATTAATAGGTCGCCGACATTCTATACACCATTACATTATCAAATAAACATTACAATTATGAAACGGATTTATTGGTCGTTCATTGAACAAATCGATTAACTCCGCCGATCGGGTAAAAGTTGCTGCACTTGAAACGCAAACGCACACGTACGCATCACACACACGCACACACATTCACAAACCTCACACGCACACACACGCGAACAGACAATCGCACACGCACGGCTCGACACGACAGCTTTAGTTGACACTGACACTCAAATCTGCACAACTTCCAATAACACAGTAATGGCTTGAAACAACTCGACAGCTAACAGATCAGAAGCAAAGAAAACTGACAGCGGACCCAAATCGACACACACACATGTAAACTCACCTTGGCCTCAGTGAGTTCCTTTACAGCGTTGCATTCGAATCTGCACAACTTCCAGCAATACAGAAACAGCTCAAGGCAGCTCTAATGCTACACAAATCAGACCGTGAGCGGCCCCCGAGATACACCTACACACATACTCACACACACATTCGAATACACTCACACATACACGGATAAACACAAACACACTCACGCGACCTGACAACTTGCTAAACCACTAATGCTACAAACTACAGACCCAGAGCAACACACATATATACACACCCAATTACTCTTACACGCACACAACAAGCTATCACTTTATTCCGCACATAATACAGAAGAAGCTTGATGCATCTCTAGAGCTACACACACACCTACACACACACACACACGCACACATGCACACTCACCTTGTGCTCAGTGAGCTCCTTAACAGCGTTACACTTGAATATGCACAACTTGCAGCAATACAGGAACAGCTTGCAGTTGGGCGACGCGAGCAGCTCGTGTGTCGGGGGCAGCTCGCTCTTGCGGGGCCTCTTGGAGGGCCTGGGGGCCTTGGCCTGGTTCTGCTTCACCTGGGCTTCCATCAACGCCCTGCGGATGATATGAAACCGGATGCTATAAGCTATACTTATAAGCAAAGTATTTTTGGATGTGAACCTGATTGTTGGCGTGGCGATCGCCGCACCGTTTTTATTATTGCGCCATCTGTTATACATTGTCGGAACTATAAAGTGTTAATTCGACTTAGTGCGGAGTACTGTTCCTAGATGGCGTTACTTTCATTATGCTATATATTATGTTGCTGTCGCAATATTGTTTTATATGCATATTACTTATATGAACACGACGTTTCACATCAGCCAGGCGTCCCGTGCCTGGCAATATTTTTTTTTTAAGTCGCAAACGAGCATGCATTCCACTTATAGTAAATGGTTACTGCCACCCGGAGACTGAAGCCGATCCCAGATGCGTTAGTACTCCCGAGGACTAAGATGGTCGCCTAATATGAAAGTTGCAACCACGTCTATCCACCAAAACGCAAGAACCGCTTCACGCTAGAAATTTTTGTGGCAGTGGTAGTCCCTAATCGAACTATACTCTTTCTACATAGAAAAATAATCGGCTTATTTTAGATAAGTGAGATATATATCGACGACCCGCGTGGCGGAGCGGTCACCATACCGGTCTGACGCGCAGTGGGTCCCGGGTTCGATCCCCGGCCAGATATAAATTTGAATGATGGGTTTAGGTTTCTGTTCTGGGTCTGCGTGTTTGTGTATACGTCTTTGTGTGTCCATGGCACCCACGACACAGGAGAAAATCCTACTGTGGAGCTATGAGTGTAGAAAGCGTGTTTTTTCTTATATATCTTTCGGGTAGTAGAACGAGTATGGTTCAACCGGTGAGGTACCACAGTCACACGAGTTTCTAGCGAAAAGAAGTGAAAGAGTGTAGCTACCGGCACAATGTCCTATAAAGCCACCATCTCAGTCCTCGGGAGTCGCAACGCATCTGTGATCGCTTTCAGTTAGAACCCCTTTTCTATATCAAGTTATTTAGAGATGTATAGGCGGCAGTCACGGCTTACCATTTTTATTTATAGTATGGAAATAGCAAACGAGCATACTGCCCACCTGATAATAACTGGCTACTGCCGCCCATGGACGTCTGTAATCAACCCTAGGTAAGATCAAAGTCTCACCTAAGGATAGCCACAGATGCGTTGCTACCCCTGAGGACTAAAATGGAATGCCTCGGAAAAGTATCTTCCTTACCACACGCTTCAGACCAGAACACAGCAGCGCGCAACACAGCTGTTATTAGGGAAAAATAGGTGTGGCGGTGGTGCTTCCGTAGTCCAACCACAACGAGTTCTACCATGAGATGAACTTCATGCCCGTTTGATTCCTCCAGATTATAAAATAAAATAATAGTCTTACTTTGCTCTCTGGTACGCCTTTGTCCTTTCCAATATTTCGACAGCTGTCATCGGTTTCTGAAAAACAAGTAACATTTTGAAAAATATTAAAACAAAAATAAACGTAGAGTTTTTGTTTTTTGCTTAAATACGAATTATTGTTTTCAGTTTCAGTTAATTGTTTTAAAGCAATATGTTCTTTTGCAATAATTAATTTAAGGCTTTTTATGAGTTTTCGTCAAAAAAAGTCTTATAATATATATTTTTCAAATGGTCTATTTAATAGCTTTCACACGAATTTATCTTATCTATTTATTTAATTTTATTATCAGGATAATATGAGTATCAAACCCATATTATACTGATAATAAAAAAAAATTAGTTCCTTCCTCCCCTTTTTTTCCTATTTACAGGTGCATTTATCAAAAAAAAAAGGCTTTCTACACTCATAGCCCCACACTAGGATTTTCTCTTGTGTCGTGGGTGCCATGGACACACCCACCCAGATCCAGAACAGAAATCTAAACTCATCATTCAGATGTCTGCCTGATCGGGAATCGAACCCGGGACCCACTGCGTGTCAGACCGGTATGGTGACCGCTCCACCACGCAGGTCGTCATTTAAATTATATAGCCTTCTATTTTTTTTTCTAAATTATGTCACTCTGCAAACTGAGGGGATTTTAATGATATGTCATACGTCACAATCCGTCAACCGTTTGGGCTGTAGCGCGTGCCAAAGAAATGGACAATACATACAAACAAGCAAACATTCATACAAAAATACACACATAGGCTAGAAAAACATTACCCTCCTTATGACGCAAGCGGTTGGTAAAGTTCACAGTATAACACAAGCGGCCATAGAATAAACCGTTGGTCAAAAACACTGCCCTCATAAGAATGCAGTGATCGACATTATTGCGATAAAGATTTCTTTTTCAGCATATGCATCAGAATCACATCATACACGTGGGTAGAAAAATTGAGAATAAATATCGGCCAAGTGCGAGTCGGACTACACATGAAGGGTTTCGTACCACTATCTATAAAAAATCACCATTGTTGTAGGGGATCCCCCCTTAAATAATCATTTTATTCTATTTTTAGTATTTCTTGTTATAGCGGCAACAAATCATCACCTGTGAAAATGTCTAGCTATCACGGTTCATAACATACAGCCTGGTGACAGACAAACAGACAGCTGAGTCTTAATAATAGGGTGCCGTATTTTTCTTTTGAGTATGGAACCACCCTAACCCACCCACCTTAGTGTCAATCCTTTTAGGTGCAGGTTCAACCACTTGCCTCTCCTGGGTGGTGGATGGTAGGAACACCAACGACTCGCCCTGGTCACCCACCATCACGTATTCTTGGGTTTCTTGCTCTGAAAACATTCAAGCAACAATTTTAACAAATAACAAATATGGCGCGCAACATAAAAATGTGACGCGTAACAGAAATATGTGACGGCAAATTTCTCTTATACGTCGATAAAGAAGTTTCACTTCAATTAAAAGAAACACAAAGCTGTTTTGCATTAATAATAACATAACACATAAACGCAAATATCACGCAAGAGAGCAAGGTAAAAATTAAAATATGTGTTTTGTTTTTATCTTTTTGATAAATTAAATTAAAATAATAAGGATCAACAGTCCATTAACCAGAGTATAGTTAAAGCATAAAGTTTTTAATCAATTATATAATAATACACTAAGGATAGACGACCTGTATATTTAATTTAAAATTTGATGAATTTTGCCGTTATTCTTACAAAGCAGTAGTGTCCGATCGAAGCCTCCGCTTCGGCCACCTTCGGCCAAAAGTTTCCAGCAAGTGCCTAAATTGAACGAACTATAACGAATACACGACACTGCGATGGAGTATGGTGAAGCAAAAACACGCTTTCTACACTTATATACGCTTTCTACACTGCGTGTCAGACAGATATGGTGACAGCTCTGCCACGCGGGTCGTCAATCAATCGAAGCAGTGATATTTGGAAGATGATAGGACGTGTGTAGTTTTTCTAGTGTGAAGCAGCTAATGCGGGTGATGGAAGGTGCGTGGTTGTCGGTTCACTTTCATATAAGGCGATATCTATCATTGTCTTTATAGAACCCCTGTTCTATACGAAGTTGGTTACAAATGTCCATGAACCATCAGGTGGACTGCATGGTCGTTCGCCACTTCCAAATTATAATAAAAACGCTTACCATCACCGTCTTCATTGGACAGCACGCATGTAACCGTCGCGTCAGATTCGCTGCAGTCAGCGTCGCTGTTGCTGACCAACCTGAAAGATTCCTCGCCGTCTTCGCCCCTGGGAACGAAAGAAATTAAAGAAAGAATATAAAGAAGAAAAATTAATATATTCAAATATTTCCCTCTTGACTGATCATTAATTATATAGAAAAATTATATAGCCTTTGTCACTGCAAACTGAGACGAATCTAATGATATGTCATACATCACAATCTGTCAAGGTGCTTGGGCTGTGGCGCGTGAAAAAGAAATGAACATACATACATACATACTCTCGAAAATCTTTACCCTCCGTCTGTCGCAGTCGGGTAATAATAATAAATAAATTTGTTACATATTATTTGTGACACTATTCACCTGTGTGTATGCAAATAAATGTGTTAAAAAACTTTACCCTCCTTCTGACGCAGTCGGGTAAATCAATAGTAATTTAAAATATTTTTACGTGAGTTTCGGGTTCGGTTTCGACCGAAACTGAGAGAAGAGCCGAAAGATCATTTTAGGTTTCCGCCGAAACTGAGGGCCGGGCCGAAAGTTCGGTTTCGGTTTCGGCCGAAATTGAGAGCTGACCCGAAAGTTCGCTTTCGGCTAACACCTATTTCGGTCGTACACTAGTTTCTGACTGCTTGAAGGTTAGCTGGCAGAGAA
>MOOZ01001796.1:19490-33356 GCA_002930495.1 Cecropterus lyciades | reverse complement strand
AACTGTCATTAGACTTTCATTATTATGTAAGCATAACACTTAGGTAATTAAGTAGTAGTACATTTTTTTTTCTAGTAGTAGTAGTAGTAGTAGTAGTAGTAGTAGTAGTACATTTTACTGTATCCACGAGAGCTGCTGCCGACAAACTGTTGCACAATTTGGCAGACTGTAAAACTGTAAAACTATGTACTTTTTTTGGAAATAAATAAATAAATAAAAAAAAACACTACCGCCCATGGACATCTGTAACCAACTTCATATGCAACAGAGATTCTATATGAAGTTAATGACAGATTTGTTGCTTCTACTGAAAACCATGATGGTCGCGTCACAAAACTGAGCCAGCCACCACACTCCTCTACCGAAACGCAATAACTGCTTCACAGCAGAAATAGCTGTGACGGTGGTACCTGAATCATACTCATAACACCTTGTTTATGTGTCAGACAAACGGGTTAACATGCCATCTGCTAAGGCTAAGGGTGAAAATACTCTTTTTCATTCGACCCCGGAAGCACTAGCGTCACACCTATTTCTGCTAAATAACAGCATTATGCGCTGTTGTGTTCTGGTCTGAAGGGTGTGGTAAGGGAGTCATACTTATCCGAGGCGTTCCAACTTAGTTCTCAGGGGTAGCATCGCTTCTGTGACTAATCTCTGGTAAGTCTCTGATCTTATCTGGGATTGATTACAGATGTCCATGAGCGCTAGTGATCACTTATTATCAGGTGGACTGCATGCTTGTTTGCTACTTCAATATTATAAATAAGAAAAAGATCTTCTGTGAAACGGTCTCAGCAAGGTACAATACCTGTCTCCAGCTGACAGGAACCTCGACTAAAGGTGATGATCGTAGCACATGTAAAGTTTTACGACAGGAACCTTACCTAAATTAACGATAAACGAGTAGGTTCAAATACCTTATATATATGTACGTCTAGTATATTATTATGAATAGGATGTAAACATTAGTTTAATTTCTGCAGAGCTACGTCACAACTGCAACACGTAAGATGAAGGTGGCGTAATAAAGTTAACAGAACCATGTCAAGTTATATCTACCTTATATATATAAATGATTTTTTTTGATATTTCTTCTCTATGCCTTATGTTACCATTAATCACAATGTGATCAAACTTTGGTAGTGTACTGGGGATATTCGCGAGGTTTCCTGGCCCTAAAATATATGTATATTTATCAATGAGTTTATACTGATTAAATATAAATGCATATGTACTGTTGTCTCATTAAATTGGAGAGTAAGCCAAACACGTTTTACTAATTTATAATATTTCTTTATTTATATATTACACGGCACTGCAACGCATGCCGGCTTCAGCTAGTAGTATTTCAAAATACAATCAATCAAATTTTTTCACGGTCACAGGTAACCCTATAGATATGTTATCATTATATGCTGTATAAGCACATCCTTCACAGACATGCACGGCGAGATAAATCTCAGCGGAAATGATTTCGCAGACAAATACTGCAAGCAATCCGACACAGGGTGCTCCTGACCTCGCTCACTTTCCCTTACTTAGGACAAATCGATACACACAGCGTCAAGTAAAGTATGATATGGAATTATATTTCTTTTCGTGTTACATTCATTGAAGGTGGTTGAACTCTTTGTGGTTCGACGAAAGTACCACCGCCCTACCTATTGCTGCCAAATAACAGCAGTGTTAAGCGCTGTTGTGTTATGGTCTGAAGGGTGTGGTAAGGAAAATATATTTATCCGAGGCGTTCCAACTTAGTCGTAAAAGGTAGTAACGGTAAACGGTGTAACGCATCTGTGGCTAACCTCAGGTACGATCTTATCTGTGGTTAATTACTTAATTCTATGGGAGGAAGTGATCCCCTACCATCAGGTGGACTGCATGCTCTTTTACTACTTGATCTTAAAAAAAATTGAAGCTTTAATTTAAAATATAGTTTTAAATGCTCCATTTATATTTTTAGGCAATAAAATGGTCCTTTGAGCCAGATATACACCTTAATACAAATATTTATTCAATACTAATTTATATATTGCGTTTCATTTATATATTATTTAAACAATAAAATGACTGATTGTATATTATTTTCGAGGAAAAGTGGTACACAAAGTGGGTTAGTCCTAGAAACATTTTTAACCCAGTCAGTCATCAACCTTACTTAAAACTTGTAAGGCTGCGTTTATTGTTAAATAAAAATTACGAATTATTGCTATTGAAAACAACAAAAATACATATCACACAAGTATAACGAGAAGGATGAACCTAACTAATAAAATACGACAAATAGAGTTGAAACTTGAAATTACTCCTAATAACGTAGTCAATCGGCTAGCGACTTAAAAAATGCAAACACAATCTTCTTATTTCCACAAAATGCAAATTTCGCATATATCGTTTATTCTCCTTGCGATATATCACGTTTATATGATTATACTTATAATATACTTCAGAAAATATAAACAATTATTATAAATAGCTACTCGTAGAACATCAATACGGCTTCTGTATCAACTAAGCTCTCGTTCTGTCGAAACTGCATGACGTTTCAATTCCAATCCCGCAATATAGACCAACTACTAGTAAATATCAAAACCGATTAGTTCCAGACAGATTATGGGGAGGGCGAGCGAGGGTGAACTAAGGGTTGCAAGTATACACCTCACTTGAATATCAATCTTTTGTTATCGAGCCTTGAGTCGAAATTGCCGTAACGAAAATTTATGTGATGGTTTTCAAAAGCTCCACAATGCAAAAGTTCAATGAACTTCGCCAAAACATGATTCACATTTTCATACTAAGCGATTCGTTTAGTAAATAATCATTAGAAAGATCAGATTTCGCGTGTCGTGTCGTATAAAATGTTTTCAAACGTCCAATTTCAGTAAATCAAATAAATATTATTGCTCGTATAAAATTAAAGTAATTACGAAACAATTTGGTATTCTTAGATATAAATTTGCCGTATGATGTCGATGTTCAATAGAACTACTCCTTTCTCTTTCCGTGGATATAGTAAGAGGCGAAGGGATAATGTAGAAGATGGACAACAGTGTCTTCTTATGTGACATCAACATCAGTGCGGTCACCGACAACTATTGGTACCTCCAAACCTCAATTAGAGGAAGCTATGTCCAGCAGTAGACTTCAAAAGGCTGATAGATAAATATTAATTTTTTAAAAAATCAATTGAATAACCTCAATTGGAATAACTTTAGGTTCACATATTAATTGATTAAAACTCTGTATTCATTTAATCATCAGAACAATACACTATTCGTTTTATTACCGCATCGATTACATTTTTCAATTATTCTATTGTAATTAATCTGAATTACAGATCATAATTAATTCCTCAATTGTTATTCCTCATTTATAAATACTTTTTGGCTCCACTTTCTATACCTATGACAATTACCAAATGATAATTACTTTTAATACAGACTATTCAATTCAATATCATTTTATAATATGTTATATGTGGATATATTTATTTTGTCATTAACTAAATAAATAGAGCTAAGTAGAAATAGCCCCCACACTTCGCTTAAGTTTGACGTTATTGACTTTAATTCACCCCTCAAAGGCACCCCCTATGCATAACAAACGGGGTTATGTCAAAACTAACCTTAAAGGCTTAGCTCCTTGACAAGCTTATGAGAACAATAACTCTTGATTTTTTTGGACTTTAAAACTCCTTAAAACTCCTTTAAATCGTGGGAACGGCGATTTATCAATATCCTACTAAATTGACCTACCTCTCTTCTCATGGATGTTCGGCGTCAAAAATCTTCGAAGGAAATAGTCCTCGTCTTTGTTCAATCCCGGAGACACACACTTATTTCTAGCTTATACCGCAATGATAAGCGCTGCTGTATTCTAGGTTGTAAGACATGTTAAGGGCGATTTACACTCATGAGGTGTTCCAACTTAGTCCTCAGGGGTAGCAATGCATGTGTGAGTAACCTTTGGTATGATTCTAACCGTTTTTTCGATTGCAGATTTCCGTGGGCGGCAGTTACCAATTACATTAATGGACTGATCATTGAATACTTCAATCTCATATAAATATCTAATGCATGCATTATACACTAAACAATATTTCCACTGGAGCAGTGTGACAAAATCCTAGCCTCTCTAATTAGTAAAAACTTCCCGTGCATTGCAACTCATTAGCTCATTAACCGATATAATGATTCTGTTCAAGTATTTTACTAGTGGTTTTTTCGAGCAATAGGCGGTAGAGGGAGATGGTGGAGTGGTGGGTGCTGAGGTCGGCGATGCACTTCAAGTCGTAACGAGGTCGCAGACGGGACAACCTACATTATAAAAACACGAAAAAATTTAAGTTTTGAACTAGTTACAACTTGCGGAAGCAACGTATTCGTTATTAAGTGGTCGTCTTATTTTACCTCGTAATACTTTTCCAAAAGTAGAATCAATATTGGTTCCTACATCGCATAAAAGGTATTTTAATAGTTTTTTTTTTGTATGTTTTTTATGCATTTCTTCTGTAGTTGAGATTATTAACATTTAATCTACCCACAACAACAATATGCGTATTAGCGTAGCTAATCATTTACAAATTATTTGTTGTAATACATCTATTGTAATTTTTCTGTAAGTATTCTTTGGACAATCTTTTAAGAAATAAATGTCTTTCAACATACTTTAATTTAAGGCATTTTCCTTATTGTACATTAATGTGTTTATTGTAAACAATTTTGTTAAACAATTATGTTTAAATGTGACATAACGTAAAATTGTTATTACTTTTGATAGAGTCGAGCAGTACCACTTAAGTAAATAAATAAACTTAAACAAAACTATAAATTCAAGAAAATTAAGTTACTTACTTAAACTTAAATATAATTTTCTTACTATAAACTGTTATGTTCGTGATTAATATAAATATTTTAGGGCAAATAGCCATTACCCACAGTTTCTATTAAAAAAAAACATAGGCATAAATTATGCATTAGGCATAATAGCTTAGACGTTAGTGGAGCGGTCACCATACCGGTCTGATACGCAATGGGTCCCGGGTTCGATCCCCGGCCAGACAGATATCTGAATGATGAGTTTAGATTCTGTTCTGGGTCTGGATGTTTGTGTATTCGTAATTGTGTGTCCTTGGCACCCACGACACAGTAGAAAATTCTAATGTGGGTCTATGAGTGTAGAAAGCGTTTATGTTTTTATGTTTATGTTTACTTAGGACTTCTTAGGCAACCAAAGAAAAACTTGCCTGGAAAAATTTCTTAGTTATATTACCTCCTTGCTTAAACCTCAACTCATTAACAACATCAACAGAAACAGAAAAAGGCTTTGCCATGGAACTCTACTCCTAGTATGAATAAGGAAATAAGATGTTACATCATATTCAAGTCATAATCTAAGTTCCAACGCAACTGATCTGAATAATTAAACAATGTTGGGGGCGGTCGAGAGACAGGAGCTCCTAATGGCTAAATTTCATACGCGCTTTCGTACTTCAGAGAGTATGCTAAACTAGTTTAGTTGTTATCATTTTATAGTAGCTTTTGACTAATTACATGTTTTATGGATAGTTGGAAAACACACGATATGGATACTAACTTGTACCTTATTCCGTCAATCTACATTGTAGACGACCCGCGTGGTGGAGCGGTCACCATACCAGTCTGACACGCAGTGGATCCCCGGTTGGATCCCCGGCCAAACAGACATCTGAATGATGAGTTTAGATTTCTGTTCTAGGTCTTGGTGTTTGTGTATTCGTCTTTGAGTGTCCATGGCACCCACGACACAGGAGAAAATCCTATTGTGGTGCTATGAGTGTAGAAAGCGTTTATGTTTATGCGTTAACATTGTGTGTAAAGTGTGTGTATGTTAGTATTCTCCTAGTCTCTGCTAGGGTGGAAAGAACCGTGTTGTAACTTAAAGTCAAACTAAGTAATATTTGTATGTTAAACTCAGTTGCATCCACGTTTAAAAAACATCACAGAAACTGTTATAACTTTTAATGGGGTCAATGGATTTGAATGGAATAAAGACTAAATATTACCATAATAACTTTCAATACGTATCAATTTGTTAAATTATATAGTTTTTATTTGCTGCGATTTCAAACAGACAGACATAATTTCAAATTTTATTGTTTTATCTCTTTCAAGATATTTTATTGCAAATATATGGCATGTACAGACAAGCAAAACCTCTATATTTATTATAATTATAACTGACCAATATATATAAGTCTGGACAAAAGGTACAGGCTCCCTAGCCAGATGGCATGATGACTTGAAAGGGATGACGGGTAACGGAATGTAGACGACTCAACATTAGTCGGAGTGACACAGATTAGAAGCCACCCATATCCAACAGTGAAAAATAAAAAACTGATACTGTTGTTTACAACTTACTTATGTTATAAATGCGAAGATTTGTGAGGATGTATGTGTGTTTGTTACTCTTTCACGCAGAAACTACTGGACGGATTTCGCTGAAATTTGTCACACAGACAATTTATAAACTGGATTAACACATGGGTTATTTATTACCGTGCTAAACGTGACCGAAGTAGGTAGAGCTGCTGGAATAATCTAGTCTTTTATAATTACATACAATTACATACCGGTCTGACACGCAGTGGGTCCCGGGTTCGATCCCCGGCCAGACAGATATCTGAATGATGAGTTTAGATTTCTGTTCTGGGTCTGGGTGTTTGTGTATTCGTCTTTGGGTGCCAACCCACGACACAGGAGAAAATCCTACTGTGGGGCTATGAGTGTGGAAAGAGTGTGTGTGAGTGTGTGTGTGTTACATTATTTATGGATCTCAATCCATTTCATCCAGTGTCTGCGTTAAACAGTGTCTAGAAAGGTTCAAAGAGTTGAAAAAACTCAGTCAATTTTAGGTTTGAAGCGCATATGACCCAATTAAAAAAGCGTCAATGGCAGCGTCAGAAATACAGATCAGTGCTTTTCAACTTTTACTTTGGGGTCACAATAAACTATATTTTTAATTATGATATTAGTAGTAAGCGAACATGTATAAAAAATAGTACGTAGTGCAGTACAGTAACTTCTCATTTATAAAATGAGTAAGATAAAATTGAAATATGTAATGTAAGGTGAATAATCTTAGTATTGTGTTGTAAATTTCAATATCTAAGTGTTTAGTACTTGGATTCAAAACCCAGGTCTTGCATACAATTGGCAACTAATTTCTACTTTTTATATCTTTGGATATCGATGTTATGGGTTATCTGGTCCCTTAGTTTAGTAGTTAGTAGAGTAGTAGTAGTTTATTACGTTTCCTCGAAACGACCAACGTAAACGGTGATCATAATAAACTTGTACTGACGGCTACTTTATCTACAACTTATAGTTTTTGAAGGTGGTAGAACTCTTTGTGGTTCGACTCCGGAAGCACCACCGTCACACCTATTTATACCTAATAACAGCAGTGTTGTGTTCGGAGCTGTAGGGTGTGGTAAGGGTGACATACTTTTACATACCAAGGCATTGCATCTCAGTTCTCAGGGGCAGCAACACATCTGTGGCTAACCTTAGGTGAGACGTTGATCTTATCTAGGGTTGATTACAGATGTCCATGGGCGGCAGTAGCCACTTACCATCAGGTGGACTGCATGCTCGTTTGCTACATACGTACTATAAAAAAAAAGTTAAATCAAATAGAACGGAATTGTTACCTTAGCAACAATATTAGTTGGTTTCAAAAAATAAAAATATTAAAACACATTTCATGACATTAAACATTTTATTTTGATTAATGGCAGTCGAGTTTGTACATGATATCAAAATAGATAACACATATAATTATTACATTAAAATTTAGACAGTCAACATTATATTGAAAATTCTTAAAAAACAATGTTTTGAAATACCTACTATACAATCCAACATTAGTCGCATACATTAAGTACACAAAAACTAAGACTTTGATATAAGTAGGCAGTATAAATTGTACTTTGCAAGCTTTATTCAGCACCTTTTGAAATACAACGACGTAAATACATAGATACACGCACGAACACGCACGTAAGAAAAATGCGTTTGAATCAGCAAGTTTCCTACAAAGTGGCACGAACCGTGTTTTGGCTGTCTTCAAAAGTATCACTCACTCACAACTCATGGATGTCGTGAAAGGCAAACAAGGCACAAAATCTAAGAGATGGACTACAGCGTCTTCCTATGTAACATCAACACCCACTGCGGTCACCAACGTTAATCAGACACAGAAACTATTGGCAAAAAATCCGTTAAGGAAGACGTACGTCGACCCGCGTGGCGGAGCGGTCAGCGTACCGGTCTGACACACAGTGAGTTCCGGGTTCGATCCCCGGCCAGATAAGCATCTGAATAATGAGTTTAGATTCTGTTCTGGGTCTGGGTGTTTGTGTATTCGTCTTTGTATGTCCATGGTGTAATGTGGAGGCTAGTGTGGGGGCTTTGAGTGTAAAATGCCTTTTTCATATGACCAGCAGTGGCCCTCAAACTGCTGATGTATAAAGCTACCTACAATTCCCTTTCTATCCGAAATTGAATCGACTCCCTATTACGGGAATTTATGATAATTACACAAGAGTTAATGATAATTATTAATGATAGCTTGACACATTTAAAAGGTTTTTGTACATAAGTCAGATTGACGATACTTTGTACTTACGTCATTGTTATACTAAAGATACGGTTTATTATTGATATAAAAATCAGACAAGAGACAGATATTACATACTAGCCTTAAAGAGAGACTTTCACCATTAAGTATGATTAGATAAATGCTTTGGAACAACAACAACAAAAGACTGAATGTCTAAGTCATTCAAAAATTAAAAAATAACTTTGCCGATTACAATCTAAGCATTGTCCGCTATGACGTTGCCCAAAAAATAAACGTAACTAGATACATCACAATAATTTGACAAATTATCCTCGTTAATGTTAGAAAACTTAACAGAAAGTAGAGTCTATTATAATTATTATCAAATATTTTAATAGTATTGCAATCAGTTTAAACTTTTGTTGAATTTTCGTTTTTAGTTCTAATTTTATTTTTTTGTAAAATGACAAGATTTCTGATATAAACAAAAGTAATAACGACTATAAAACGACATATTCAAAAGGCTCAACATATATGAAACGAAATAACACTTCTCCTTTGGGTGTTACATAATACGACCTCAAACAGACCCATTCATGTATTATCCTAATTACAGCCTGGGGTCACGTTAGTTGACATTTGTTGTATCCTCTGGGCAACGCGTGAGCTTATATCATTTATATCGCACCAAATACAATAACCTTTTAGCACTATATAGATTTAATATATTAGTAAAAAGCACTTTACATTAGCCGACTGCCATACACTGAAAATCAGATCGAATACTGGCAATTTCACGAAACTTATCAAGAGATGGCGCCACTAGTATCTTGAATCACGCCATCGAAGTTCTTTACATTTTCGATAAACTCCGAACAGACTGCTCACCTAACTTGTTGGGAGATATCATTTTGCCACAGTACGAAGGCACGATGCACATATATTCGAAATTGCTACTTTATTTTTAGATCTGAGAGCAGAATGTTTACTCATAAAACCACATTACAGAACTGACATCAGAAGGCATACTGTAAACATCTGTCAACTGTTTTAAATCCGTCTGAAGAATCTCCGGTATTCTATAGTCGAATTTTACATTGTAGTCCGATGAAACAACTATCAGATGAAATTTTCGTGTGGACAGAAAAGATATACAGAGTAAAATAAAAATGTTAGATGTAACGGATCCAAAAGGGACATCAGTCATGTCAGTCAGGACATTAGTCCGAAACATGCGTGATTTCAGATTCCGTATAGCGTAGAGGTGATATAATTCTGCCTGAAGGTAAGAATAATATTAGAAATATATATTTGTTACCTAATGTTAATATCTTCAGTATATACAAGACAATGTATGTATGTAAAGTGCTTTAAAAACAAATTGACCCCTAATAATAACAAAAAAACTGTGACCAGTATAATCTAATGGTGCATTTATATTCAGCCGTTTCAGCGTAACAAGCGTGATGATTAGGTAATTACCCGACTGCGTCAGAAGGAGGGTAATGTTTTTCGAGCGTATATATGTATGTATGTATGACCATTTCTTTTGCACGCGCTCATTAGAGTCGTCTCAGTTTGGAAAGTGGCATAAGCTATATAATTAAAAAAAATGCGCTTGGAAATAAATGACAAAGCGGGAGAAGGACGATTCTTTTACTATTATGACAATATGGGTATCAAATGAAAGCTAGTACCCAAATAGACCAATCTAATTATATATGTATTTTTACTTGACTTTTTTGACAAAACTCATATAAGCGTTAAGTTAAATATATATCATTATGAAAAAAATCGTTTTAAGCAGTCGGGTTTTTCGTTTTAATGTTTTAACGGTGATACTAGAGTCAACCGATAAAAATATGAAGATCAAATACATCGACACTTTCGCCAAAGTTCAGTTTCTTTATAAACGCACCGTAACTACGACTAAAAGAACACCAATAATTATTTATTAAATAATATTATCTCAAAGTGTATGAGATTTCGATGTCGCAACACCAACTTCAGAAGTAAATTATTCAGTATAAATTAACTTCTATACCATGGCACTTGCTTAGTAAGAAAAATACTTTTAACCTAAATACGTGCGTTTAACGCGAACTAAATCTAAACTAAATATTTACAAGAATATAAATCCTTGGCCACTTTTTT
This sequence comes from Cecropterus lyciades, assembly GCA_002930495.1. Taxonomy (NCBI): domain Eukaryota; kingdom Metazoa; phylum Arthropoda; class Insecta; order Lepidoptera; family Hesperiidae; genus Cecropterus; species Cecropterus lyciades. The sequence continues at coordinate 22,595 of MOOZ01001796.1, read as the reverse complement.
TAAAACGATAATAACAGTGACCATATTATTTTTACACACTCATTATAATTTAAAAAAGGTTTCTTTGACTGTTTGTAAAATATTTCAAATTTGTAATAAATTCACTATTTCGCCAAACTAAGCAGATTTTCAATTTTAAATTTTTTTTCATACATATTGTCATCAGATTGAAAATTATAAATCTGACTTTAGTGAAAATGGGTAGATATAAATTTGTGCCAAATTGTTAGAAAAACGGAGATTTGAAACTTTTTTTAAATGGAGATCTATCAGCCAGAAAAAACATTAAGAAATACCAAGATCTATCAACAGATATCCGTTTTTATAACAAAATTCAATTTGATAAAAATCTACCTTATATCCGTTTTCACTAGGGACACATACTTATAATAATTTTATTATGGTAAAGCACAAGAATGGTAGCTAAAACAAAATTCATTAAAGCAATTTTTAAAAGTTAAAATAATCTGGTCACGCACACATTCTTCCTACTTGTACTTCCACAAACCGTATGTCGGCCATTCCATTAATAATTAGCTTGATATTTTTGGTACTTTTACATTTTGTTTTATATTTTTTTATAAAATTTACGATGTGGCTAAGGCTTGCGTTTGTAACGCAAAAAAACTTATCAGTCACGCATTATTAAAAACCAGAAATAATATTTTATTCATAGACAACTAAACAATTTTTTAACAGTAACAAATTTAATATCATTTTTTGTATTTATAGTCATAATTATTAAAAAAAATACCAGGAATTATTTAAAAAAACAGACCGGAAAGAATTAATCAAAATTTCTTCCATAAACTAAATACGTAATACATGACTAAACGACAAAATATACTGTAGTCATAACTAAAATATCGATAAAAGTTCTATGACCTATATCAGTAGAAAATGTTCGTGCTACGCGTGGTCATTTGGGAAAACAAAATAGGTTTTACGAAGGATTATTAATATAATATGTCGTATCATAAACAATTGTTTCTGCATAGTATTGCTTGCGCTGATAATAAAAACGAAAACACAGGTTGTCGTTTTTAATACAGAACTCAACATTTTGACCGGCAAACGTTCCACCGATCTTCCGCACAGACATTATTAAGTCTAACGAGAAGGCAGGGCATTTGATGGAAAGTAGTCACCGTCTCCTATGAAATTTGCAACACCGGGGAGACGCCAAGGCATCGCCGACTTTAAAACTCTCTGTGCAACTCTTTTCAAAAAATGTCACACATCAAACAAATAAAGCATCCTTCGTTTAAGACAATGTTGTAGATTTACGTCTAGATACATTTATAAGCGTCAATGGCCATCACACGTAAGTCGCAACTAAATGTAAAGACCGGTATTTCAATGTGGTATTTTTGTAGTAATAACCCTTTTGACTTAATCCGTGTTCACACGCGAGCAAACATTTCCATGAAATCTTAGTCTAAAATCTAGAGATCCATACTGAAGGTCTCCTGTGACTCGTCAAAGGAGATGGAATTCGAGCGGGGTTTCTGCACTGGCGTGGTTTGCAGCTGTGCTGGTACGGAACCAGGGTTCTTTAGAAGTGCAGCTGGTAACGCACACTTTGGTGGCGTCCTTGAGATCGGAGACTCCCTCAGAGACATCATAAATGATCTCTCGTATACTATCCGGGTACCTGGAAAAGAATAGAAAAAAATCATTTGATAACTTGGCGGTAATGTTTTTCTCCCACTGTAGGTAGTCCCTACAAGGAAAGCATTCCAATAATATACGGTACTAAATTACTCCAATATGAATTGGTCTCTAATAATAATGGAATATATATCGAGATACATACGTACATGATTTTCTTTATAAGGTAATAGCGTATGAGTATTCACTTTATATTTTAAAGATAGATTAAAACAGTGATTCTATCTAAAGCCGATCACAGAGGAGTTGCCACTTCTGTGAGCTAAGATAGCTTCCTGATACAAGTCAGCCTAATCTATACCATTTCACCGAAACGGAGTGTTGGCTTACGCTAGAGAAAAGCGTAACGGCAAGCCTCAAAACTATTTAAATGTGTCTATATGAAATCTAGCAACATGTTACCATTCATAACTGTATATGTTATTGGAATAATAAGATGATGTAGGTATTTAAGATTTTAAATATTCATAAAACGCATGAATACTGCGCCATATTACAGAGTACGATAAAATTTAAAACCACATTTCGCTAACAATAGGTGCCTACTCGAATTATCACGCATCACGTAAACCCATTATGCCGGAATAATAAATTTCGACGTAATGTGTCTGGCAGCAGTTAATCCAATAACAACTTTACACGTGGAATAAAAAATATCATTGACGTAGACTCCAATCCAAATCGTATGAAAATAAGTTTTATAACTTTTTATAGCACTTGTTCTTGATATTTGTTTATGATTTGATATTAATTTATGACTTTTATAATGTTCTTAATAGAACTAGATCTAACAGACATGCAGCAAGTTATGTAGTCTAGGGCTTAGAACAAGGTATATTACATTGGGCCAGGTATATGTTACATTACATGTTATATATTTATTTATTCTTATTTAGATGTAGATGAGTACTATATAAAGATACTGAAAAAATCAGTCCGTAAGAGAATAGATTTTGGATAAGTTGGTGCTCACCAATCCTTATGACTACATATATTTGATCTCAGTAAATTAATTTTACGGAAGCACAAACACAGCAGTGTAGTGATGCTTTAGACTTTAAACACATTTTAATTCTAAAATCATTGAGGTTTAAAATATTATTTATTGTCTACGTTTAATAATTCATCACAGATGCGTTGGTCATCAACGCATCTGAGACGTCATAAATGATCTCTCGTATACTAACCGGGTACCTGGAAAAGATGCGTTGGTCATCAACGCATCTGTGAGTAGCTAGGATTTTTTTGGAATATAGCAAAGTAAACGACAACCATCCATGGACAGTAATTTCCGGATACAATTAGAGAATGACTTATGGTATATGGACCATATATGCGTTTCTATCTCTTAGGACTAAATTCAAACGCCTTGGATAAGTATGTGTTTCTTAGTACACCCTTAAAAAGCAGCTGATAATATTGCTGCTGTTAGGC
>MOOZ01001795.1:78280-90857 GCA_002930495.1 Cecropterus lyciades | reverse complement strand
ACACCTATTTCTGCCTAATAACAGCAGTGTAGCGCTGCTGTGTTCTGGCCTGAAGGGTGTGGTAAGGGAGACAAGTGGCAACACATCTGTTATCGACTTTTAATAGAACTCCTATTATATATGTAGTTGTTTACAAATGTTTATGGGCGACTACTTATCGTGGTGGATCGCATGCTCGATTGCGGCAAGGTCGAACTACACTCGTTTTACAATCTTTTTAATTCCAAATTATTGCATTGTTATCGTAATTATATTTATCAAACCGTTCAATTTAGAGGAATTAGTTAACTCAATCAACATAGCAAGTTGATAAAATGCTTTAAAAATGTTTTTAAAATGCCACTACTGTTTTCGACGAACGTGTTATGACGCCATATTTTTGATAATACATATTATTATAATATTATGTATCATGGTATTTATTTATATATAGAATTATTTTAAAATTAAGCGTCTTGTCCTATCGCTCGTTGTGATTGTAATATTGTCGTAGAATTTGCGTACATATTTTTATTGAAAAGTTACTGTGCCCACGACGCTATTAAATTGTTTGCGCGCGCTTTTTTTAACTTTTTTTATATATATTTGCGTCCGTGAGGCAAAGATAATGTAGGCTGTACAGCCGTATATTTACGGGTCACTAAAAAATTATGACACGTTGAGGGTTCGGGGGTCTACCAATTGTGACAATGGTGACATTATATTTTCTTATTTAAGTATCTAAGGAAAAAATATTTTATTGAACCATAAATGACGTGTTTTAAGAAACAACTATTTTCTCTAACATCTAATTTTAAATTAGTAAAATAATTACGAATAAATGAGTGTCATGTCATAGTATGGATTGTGTGAGAGGAGGGGTGGGAAGCCCCCCACTGTAAATTGTGACGTAATTTTTAGTGGCCCCTTTATTTGATTATAATATATTTGTTATAATGTCAGGGTAAAACCTTGTGGAGTAAACATTGGCGTCTGTGTCATCTTTATAATCTGTCATTCTCGTTGACTGTTGTTTTCTTGTACAGATAATGTAGTGTATAGCGATTATTTCGAACCTTCGCGCGAAGCGTACAAATTATATTGAGAAATAAAATATTTTAAAACTTTTTGTGTTTTATTTTGAAAACATCAACCTTTTAACTAATGGTGTTCGGTCTGCATACAAAAGCCGCCGAATTAAAAGTATGTATTACTCGACCAAGCGAACTAGACGAACGGGTGGAATGAGGTCTGCCTCCCCGGTCCCGCCTCATGCCCCGCTCTCGTCCTAGTACCGTTTGCAGCTAAACTTTCGTAGAAATAGATATTGGTGAAGTTTTCAATGAATTAATATTGTTACGTATTGTGCTCCTATTTTACTGGTAACAGTGTATAATATATAAATATCAATTATATAAAACAACATTTTACAAAAAGACAATTATTGCTATTTTTGTGTCATCAGTACTTGCTGAGCGTGACGTCACGTTTGACATTCGTCTAGTTAGCTTGGTCGGCTTGTACTAAAGAAAGAAAGTGCGTGCGTACTAAATACACATGTCAGAAGTGAAACTTCTTGGCTAATTAATTTTTAAATCTCGTTTATATTTATACTTATCTAGAAAGTTAAGTAATTTAGTTAAGCTTTAGATTTCTGAGACTTAGAGGAAAACACGAAGATATTTTAGGAATTTAATGCATCTAATTGTAATTAAAATAATAAAAGTCGCGAGAGAGATGTTTAAAAATCTCTTTGAAATATACTTTTACATCCTGTATAGTTATATTATCCTGGTACATTTGCGACATACATTTTAAATTCTATTTAAAAAATTATTACAACTGTCAAGCGTATGAAATAGAATGAGACAAATGTATATTAATTTCGGTGAAATCCTCCATAGTTATGTTGCCCTAGTACATTTGCGATATATATTTTGAATTCGTTTTTATTCAAACATTTGAAAGAGAAACGAATGTATCTCCATCGTTATGAAAAGAATTCGACTATATTTTGTCACTCGCACGTTCGTATACCTCTTCCATAGTTATATTGCCCTAGTACATTTGCAATGGATATTCAGGACAGATTTAATTATAAAATTCGACCCCCATTTTCGTATTGCATCCGCAAAAAAAAACCCTCATGCGCGTAAAGTAATTAACTTCAATAATGTATTATTGAAGTATGTTGTTTGTCAAGAGATGGCGCTGTTTGCATTTAAATGGTACTTCGTACAGGTGGCGCTACTGATGAAATTTTGGAAAACTACTGTCTTAACTAATGGTTTAAACTTAAATTTATTTATAACAGGCGAATTCTCTTTGCCGTAGTTTGTTACCAATCCGGTGTAAACTTCAAATTGTTAGGCACTTGAGTGCGCAGTGCTATGGTCGAAAGAACATGTTGAAGCTCTGGAGACTACCTAGTGTAAACGAGTCCTAGAAATATTCAAGGGCTCGTCGCTTGAAGTGCATATACCTACGTAAAATATGTGTTGCTTATGATTCGTTTACATTACGTCGTTGATCCAACCGACTTGTTTACATTAGGTCGGTCACCGATAAACGGTAATTTCAACCGTAAACTTAACATTAGTGCGGTGACCGAACTAATGTTAAGTTTACAGTTGTACATATTCGGTCATAAATATTAAGCAAATTCAGTAAACGAATTCGGTGCATGACCTATTGTGGCCGCGCCATAAGTATAACCCAATATATGTTTAATTTATGAACCTAATGAATATAAACAAAATGAAACACGGCAGTATCTAACATCATCTTTATTACATTAAATAAATTATAAAGTTCATAAGGTATAGTTACTTTAATTATTAATAATAAGCAAGCGTCACTTCAGCAAAACATCGATCATAAGGTACGCAAAACTTAGACGAGATTTAAACATTTATCTTACGCTAAGGAAATCACTAGTGAAAATCTGATCATAAAATTTATCTTTATTTCAATGAGCAAAGACAAAATAGTAACTTCATTTTTATTTTGTCTATTAATCGTTTTAGTTTTTGACGTGCATGTCAAGAAAACATTTAAATTGATTAATGTGTTTTTCAAATTTCATTTGTGTGTGACCGGTGTTTGGTATAAAATATAAAGTATTGTTAAAATGTTAAATAGATCCGATAAAAACTCAATTGAAATAGCTAATTTTCTTTTAGCTGGACGCGCACAAACTGACCTATCATGCAAACATCGATTGAAAATTATCATTACTGCATTTCCTCTATCTGCTATAAAGATTAATATTTTAAACAAAATTGTTTTAATTTATAATAATTCATTTAATTATTCGAGATTTTTGACTCATTGTTTTAAACATCACAATAGGGAAAAATGTTGATTGCTATGTTGTATTTGATAATCTCTTTTTATTCAAATTTTTCTTATGAAAGAAAATTAACATTTTCATAGATTATAAATCATGAAAATACACGAAAATGAACAGATTTTCACCAGTTTTCCAGCTAAATATATTGTAAATTGTTATTTTATTAACAAACCATTAATACTGATATAAATATATAATTAGGTCGACGATGCGTTGTCCACGGTGATACCACAGCGAATCTACCAAAATGGCAGAAAATAAATAACGGAATGCATTAAAAATGAAATGCTAACATTACAATAATCTCTACAAGCTAAATTATTTATCTATACAAAAAGTCTTACTCTACAAAATGTACATTAAGCTGATAGCAACATAATGGCAGTAAATATGTTTTTTACATAATTTTCAGTCAGACATCGGCGTTTTAGACGAAATTTAGACCTTTGATAACATTTCTTTATATAAAGAACTTGATGGTAAGTGAACATCAATTGATTCCGATGAAATAATAATGATATCTGAAATTCTCCAGATTTCTCATGAGGAAGTCATTTTAAAATACTTTATCGTACAGCGCTGACCCTAGGGAGTCAATGCAAGTAATACGCAGCAAGGGTGAGGGTCTTTTTTTTTGTAATTTTTGATGACACGGGGACCAGGGCCATTAGATGGAGGTTATTTCGAAATATTTCTTTGAAAGTACAGATTAATTTTTGAAAAATTTAGTGCTAATATTTACGTAAGCGTAGGGGAGGGGGGAAGGAAGAATTGTTATTTTCGCTATAATAAGAGTTGATAATTTACGAAAGTTCTGTTTACTTAACAAAGAAGTGACCCTTAGCCCCTGTTCAGGATACAATATGATTCTTTTAGCGCCCTTTGGTTGACGTTTTCACCCGACGTAAATTATATTTCGACTTAATTATCTGCATTTTAGAGGGAGAGTTGGGCCTTTTTCGATTTAGGGCGTTGGAAAGAACTGCTCCTTTCCTTTACTTGAGGGCCAGCGCTGTTGCTCTTAAATATTTCACTGATTTGGTCTAAATCACAAGCGCAGTAAACAAATAGACTCCTAATATATAAAGATACTAACAAAAGGACAAGTTACATCAATACAGGTCATTATTATAACAAAGTAATCAAATGTAAATGAAAAAACAATTTATTGATGCTATAATCTGAAATGGAATAAGACTAAAAAAATGTAAACAAAGGGCTTGCCATTACAAAACCATAACATTTTTGATCTCTTATTCCATTTCACGTTACATTAAATGAATATATAATTAGAGTAAGAGTCTATTTCGTTACTCCGTCCACGATACACCGTAGAATATAAATGATGTTTTCGTTTAAAGCAGGCATGCGTGTATGCTAATAATAAAATTATAAGCAAAATTATTTCTCGAACGTATATTATTTGGCAAGAATATAACAATACTGTAAGAAAATTTTATTGCCAAAGATATTATTACGTTTATGATCGCATACAATTTTCATTCCACGTCCGATATTTATGCGTGCGTGATTGAAAAATCGTATACGATTTTGTCGGAAAACGTTCGAGAAAGTCAATTAAAGCTGGTTTTATAGAGCAAGAGATGACGTTTTTCTTATCAAGCGTGTGTCCTCGTGGTATTTTCCGCATACGTTTTCAAATCCTGTCACAGAGATAAATTTCTTGTCATGCGTGCCATACGCGTGACGCAGACTGCAGCAGCATTCACGCATGCGATACATTGCATATATAAGCCCGCGTGACAAGAAAATTGCTCTAATTTGGATCTTGAAGGGCAAGAAATTATATTAATACAATTAAATTCATACATTAATCACGTAAATAGCGCACTAAAAATCTAAGGATATGTAAAATGTTTATTTATAAGTTACGTTGGCAAGAAAATTGTTATTTAAGTTGATAGTACAATATTAGGCAGTGATTGTTTGTGTATAAATTCTTAAAAATAGCCCGATTTAGGTAGACTGCGCCCTTACGAGCTTATTGCCTTTTCTCCAAACAATCATTGTTTACATTTTCGTTTACAGTGTACATTTTCGTTTACATTGTACATTTTTGTTTACATACATTGCACATTTACATTTTAGTTTTCGGCCATACCTTGAAAAGTACTTTTCAAAAGGCGGAAACGTATACAATGATTGTCTTTAAGAAGCGTAATAAATTTGTTCTTAGAGCACTGTTCATTGGCTTCTGTCGCTTGAGCGATTGCTAAAGCTACCGTCTTGTCGCTTACTACTAAACAGTTGCGTAAGCCGATCGCTAGTCCTATTTGTTGCTTGAGCGACCGACGAGCGGCATATATTTGATTCATTCGATGAATCTGTCAACTGTCGCTTATATAGACGTCTGTAATATAAGCGGATATGTTGCGTCTGTATAGACGCATAAGCGACTAAATAGAGCAGTTGACAGTAGACAACAGTTTTGGAGTCGCTACGTTACCGGCTACTCAAGCGATAGTAGCCAATGGGCAGTCAGCCTTAGGTTATATTGTATGAAGAACTGATATAAGAACAAATCACCGTTAGTGACTTAAAACCTTCCATAGAAAATATATTTTAGACAAACGAAATAACTACTAAAAAATACTTATCTGTGTTTTTATGAAATCACGATTAAAGTGAAAATTTTATTTTTATCAAAAATTGTACGTTTTAATTGATAAATTTAAATAAACAATCAAAAACGTCATATTGGCCTTAACTACTCGCTATTTAGTTTAGATAAGGTTATTTTAACTAAACAAATAAGATGAATAAAAACGTTTCTTAGAAATACAAATAAGATGAATAAATGAATAGGTTTTAAGTTTGCAACGGCGCAATGGTCTCACAGTCGAACTTATTTTGAAATAATTCGATTCACATTAGATTACAAAGGCGCATGTAACATTTTCTCTAAATCCAAGTTATTTACTTGTGGACTGCGAAAGATTTCAGCTGATTTCATTCAATTATTTTTCTCTGAGGTCAAACGCTTTCTACACTCATAGCCCCCACAGTAAGATTTTCACCTGTGTCGTGGGTGCTATGGATACACAAAGACGAATACACAAACACCCAGACCCAGAACAGAAATCTAAACCCATCATTCAGATGTCTGTCTGGCTGATCGAACCCGGGACCCACTGCGTGCCCGACCGGTATGGTGACCGCTCCACCACGCGGGTCGTCAATGACTTGATCTGATTTATTACATGCGCCCTTTCGACTCTTTTCAACACTGAATAATCTTTGAATACCTGTGTCAATGACTAATTTAGACAAGCACTGCCTGTCTAAGTTGGTCATTTTTCGTACTGACAAATTAATTTATTCATTGGAATATACCAAAAAATATTGAAAAAATTCGATATCAGACTTAAAATGGCAACACCGACTTACAATAAACTATATCTAACTTAACGATTAAATATCTATTAAATAACTCGAAAACGATAAATATTTTTATAATTACACCAAATGAACACATAATTAAAATATTAAATCCAAACAATCATTTTATTATTATTTATCTGTTTTGGCGCTAACTAGATGTCGCTAGCTTCAAGATGCATATATATAGATAGAGCAGGGAAGCCATACTGCCAACTGTCCTTTGGTTGAAAAGAGAAGATTGTGGTACCTTCTCTGTCTCTCTCTGCAATTAGCAAGAGAAGTAAACATACTAGAACGATTCGATTTATTGTTCCAATTGAATTTCTGCGATTGATAATGTGTTTATAAAATGACAAACACGTGTTTGAAAAAATCGGCCAAGTGCGAGTCGCACTCGCGCAAAAAACATTCCGTACGTTGTTCCATGGGCGCCCCCTTAAATATTTATTTTATTCTGTTTTAAGTATTTATCATCTGTGAATATTTCAACTGTCTAGCTATCACGATCCATGAGATACAGCCTGGTGACAGACGAATCCATTGTCCGTTTAATGGATTCTTACCCTAAAAACCCTAAAAACAGCCTATTCCTGGCGCAATTCCTTTAATGCATTCTAGTAGAGAGAGACAGATAGGGTACCGCAATCTTTTTTCTCTTTCTAATCGGACGTTCCCGTTTCCCTTACAGGCAGCCATATGACTCCCCTACTCTATATAATACCTCTATGGTTTTTCGTGCACAGATAAATTATTTTATTAGCTTAGATGCTACAGATAAAAAATGACTAAGCCTCTGGGCGTTTAATAATTTAAAATTTAAAACAAAACTAATATTAAATGCATAAATTATTTGTTTTAAACACCTGAGTATATTAATTCTTAAACTAGGGGATATATTTAACGCTACAAGTTACAAATACTAGTATAAAAATTTTAGGCTGATTCAGATCGAAATTTTTCAAATCTGTTTTAAAATTTAAATAAATATTTCGTGTAAAAAATGTTTATTTTTAAGATTTAAAAATAAAAAGGGCGTTTGAAATATCGCACGTTAAGAACAAAAGGGATCTAATGAAATGCGAGTAAGTTCCAAATCCTTACTCAATAAAATTTAAGAAAAAATGAGATTTCAAGCCCCAAAACAGCTTCCTTTTTATAAATTAAGTCGAAGTTGTGAAATTTGAAAGTCAATAAAAGCTTGCAAAAATAATTCGGTCTGTTTTATTTTTTCAAAGTAATTCTGTCTTCATTTCTTTATCGATTAGGCCGATATTGTTTTATTAATGTATAAAAAAGTATGTTTTAAAAATAAAAAAATGCAACATTTCTATAATTTTAAAGATGGCAGTAAATAGAACGCCCTCTCGCGGGATTACTGGGATACCAATAAGGTTTTAAATGTACGAAAAAGTACGCTTAAAAGTAAAAAACTGAAATATTCTTGTCATTTTAAGGATGGCTGTAAAAACAACGCCCTCTTGCGGGATTGGAATACTTATGTTGTCATCGGTTTCAGAAATATTTTTTGTTGTGCCAAAATACTATAAATTGTGGTGCTGGAGATTCTAACCCGTGTGGGACAAAATTATTAGATATATCTAGATTAAAACAGGTCAAGAATACAAAAAATTCTATCGAAGGCAGTGCTTCCAGATCGTGATTAATAAATTAAAGTAGATTCGACTGAAAATTACAGTAAAAAAAATACAGTAGATGACATTTTTAACAATTTTGAAGGAAATTTTGGTCGGCGAAAAAAAAAATCAAAGGTTATCTACGTTGTACGTTTTGTTCTCAGATTAATCATTCATCGAACATAATCGAGATTTAATTATACTGTGTACTGTAATGATCCAATACAGTAGACAGTAGAAAAGTTGGAATCTACTGTAATTACAGTGCATCTGGAAGCACTGATCGATCTGATGCTTCTTTTTCACACTCTTGATAGAAATCAATTTGGAAAAAATCAGACGTTTTTACTAGGGGAATAGATGTTATCTTACACAACCATCAGATCGAATGACCAATGTATGCGTGCTTACATCAAAAGTGAAAGCAAAACCATTTATTTTCGTATCAGTTCCACAATGCCATGTCTAGATATATTTAATATCTAACAAACAGACAAATTATTACGGGTTTTACAAAAAATCATTACGAAAAAATCAAAAGTTTGTTTAAATTATCCTAACGCAGTATTCAGTACAAATTTAATATCTGTTGTACAGTAGAAACATCTACTCATATGAACATTTTCAAAAAGAAAAATACATGAACATAAGTTATAGTACGTCATACATACGTCATATATACGTCACATCATTCAGTGATCATCATTCATCGTATATTGTCATATCGCAGGGTGAGAATAAAAGGGACCTAATGCGAAATTTGTTTCAAAATAACAAAATTAGTTATTAAAGGGACGTAACGCTTATGTTTGTCCTTTTAGCGAGAAATCGTCACTTTAATTCGCTTGACGATATACTATGTTAGTAATAGTTTCAAGTATTGAACATTTTCGTTCTCATTGCGATTGTTATATTCTATTAGACAACATTTTGAGTTCGGTCTCTTTTATCACACAGGAGTCGGTGTGATAACATTTGTGCTACAGAAGGCGGTCGATCACAAAAAAAAAACAAATTGAATTCAATATTTGCGATATGTAATCTCGATATATAATCGACAATGTGATTAGGTGTGGTTTAAAATATTTAAAACAATTTGTCTATATTTTAAGTCCCTTTCGTTCTCAATGTTCAATATACCGTATAACAGCTGTAGTACATAAAAGATTTGTGCACCAAAAAAATCATTCCAATATTTACGCCAAATTATAGACTACGTTAACAAGAGAAGTTTCGAGTGTTCAACTCAAAAATCAATTTGTCAAACAAAAAAATGCCAAAAATCAATCGGCCAAAACTCCGAGTTAAGTCCATTTCGTTCCCACTTGTTCTCGCAGAATGTTTTTTTTTTGTGAAAAAAAAATCATTTCAATACATAAATACGCTAGATCAGAGGTTCCCAATCTTTTACAGCCGGCGCACTTACACGTTTAGTATTTTGTCACGGCGCCGTACTACTAGTTAACTACTTGAGATACAGTTGAAAGAAATAGGTACCTACAATAAAGTTATATCAGTTGGGACGATATGCACAAAAAAAGGGTGCGTGTACTTATGTACGCGCGTGAGAAGTTATACTTCTTTGGCGTCATTAAATAACCAATAATAAATATTTAACATTAATAATTTAATAATATTTAGTATTAATTATGTTAAATAATAATATTTTCATTTATATCAATAAATGATACATACGGATAGATAACCTCAATTATATTGGAGCAATTGAAAAAGTTTATAAACACAATTTTTTCACTAATATTTCCGAATTCAATATTTTGATTAATGTATTTACTATACATTAATCAAAATATTGAATTTGAATCACTATTGAATATAATTTATCAGCACATATATAAATCGCACTTATATGAAACTGAAACACGTGTGAATGTAGACGCTAGAAACATGTGGTTAAATACTATGAATATGGAAACAGTGAACAGAGGCGACGGTGGTGCCAACTTGCGCGATTAATAGAGGTTCTATTTCTATTTTGTTGGTAGCTTTTGTTTCGAGACTGCAACCGCTGCAACTTCATACTGTAACTTTCGTGTGACGAATCTTAGAATTTCACTCTCATCATTTTTTCATAACGCCTAAAGAAGTATAACTTCAAAAATTTAAACAACCTCGATATGAAACTTGCTTTTTATCATATTAATGACAATTTAGAATTGAAATTAAGGTAACAAAAGATGATTAAGTAGGGTAACTTTTCAGTCAAATGTGACTCACGGCGCCCCTCGTTACTTAACACGGCGTACACTTTGGGAACCCCTGCGCTAAACAGACGTTACTAGTAGTTTTAAGAATTAACTCAATTTCCCGTCATTTTACCCTTTCATTCTCACTGTGCGATATGCCTAAATCTAGACTGTGTTACAGAGGACCAAAAAAAAAAGATGTTCGTTTAAAAAAAAATGAAAAAACCTGATTCCAACATCCAACATCGGTGTTACAGAAGACGTGTTTCAACAAAATATCCGAGACGTTACAAATACGATGACTAACTATTACCGGGTACGTCTAGTTATTAGGGTACAGACTAAGCTTAGTCCTAGTGCAGGAAGGGCGTGTTCCGAGGGCACTTCTTGCCGCACGCACACTTGCGCACTATCTCTATATCTTTGGTGTATTTCGTGCCGTCCGCACACACTAGACGAATCTGGAAATCATTTTAAGTATATAAAACAACCATGAAATATGAGGTAATAAAAGGTAAGTAAGATAAATATTAAGGTATTTTTTTTATATAGTTCGGAAGCAAACGAGCATGCAGCTCACCTGATGGTAAGTGGCTACTGCCATGGACATCTGTAATCAACCCTAGGTAAGAACTGTCTCACCCAAGGTTAGCCACAGATGCGTTGCTACCCCTGAGGACTAAGATGGAATGCTTCGGAAAATGGAATGCCCTTTTGCTAAAAAAGAGCGAGGTTTCCCTCACGTGACTGTATTATCTACGCGACGACCCCTACCCCCTCCCTCCGGCTCGACCGGCTCTCCCTGTGACCAAGAGTGGTATTCTGAAAGTCCCTCCCCCCTAAAATGGTCATGTGTTTTGGGTACGTATAACATCAACCAACTCAACCCCAACCCACCTTTCGTTTCTTGGTCTTCCTGGGCGCGCAGCACATGGCCCTCCCACAGGTTTGCCCAGCGCTGGGCTTGGAGCAGCGAGCTCCCCGGACCGGCCGCCGGGAGCGACAGGTACCCTCCGTTATGAACTCCCTGGTCGCTTCCTGGGGAATGTGTGGAAAAAAAATTACTTTAACCTTAGAACATATGTAGGTTTTACGCGCAACTTTGCTCGGGGTCAAAGGATGGTAAGTTTTTTTGATGTGAAACATCTATAGGCGCACGTAACCCTATTTATTCGCGTGGCGATTGCCACGTCGTATTTATTATAGCGTCATCTTATACGTTTTCGAAACTATTAAGTATAAAAAAAAACACTTTCTACACTCATAGCCCCACAGTAGGATTTTCTCCTGTATAGTGCTATGGACACATAGACGATGACAAACCCCTAGACCCAGAACAGAAATCTAAACTCATCACTCAGATGTCCGTCTGGCCGGGAATCAAACCCGGGACCCATTGCGTGTCAGACCGGTGTGGTGAGCCCTCCGCCACGCGGGTCGTCATCGAATCGTACAAAACCAAGCGGGCTGCTGTGTTAGTTCGACTTAGTGCGGGGTACTGTTCGTAGATGGCGTTATTCTCATTATGCTATATATTTAGTTCCTGTCGCAATCTTGTCTTTTATGCATATTACTTGTACGAACACGATGTTTAACATCTGCCAGGCGTAACGTGACGGCTATTTTTTTAAATAAATTTATCTTAAATATCCATTGCAAATGTACTAGGGCAATATAACTATGGAGGAGGTGAACGATTCTTTCAACGAGATTCTGCGTCTCTCTCGCTCTAAACGTCAGCAAAGTGTGAGCGGAATGCAAATAGAGATAACGCGCGAGTGAGACAAAAATATGCCCTAACGTTGGAGATACGTTTGTCTCTCTTACACATGTTAGACGATAGTAAAAAAAAATTAAGTCTCACCTAAGGTTAGCCACAGATGCATTGCTACCCCTGAGGACTGAGATGGAATGCCTCGGAAAGTATGTCTCCCTTGCCACACCCTTCAGACCAGAACACAACAGCGCATAACACTGCTGTTATTAGGCAGAAATAGGTGTGG
>MOOZ01001792.1:576433-586940 GCA_002930495.1 Cecropterus lyciades | reverse complement strand
AAACGACACGACGAGAGAGATTCGAACACTTCGAATGTTCTAGTACTACTCCTGTGGACCATAGACAAGTCCACAGATTACAAACGACATATTTTACTATAAACGACAGATATTATTAATTTATTACTAACGACAAAAGTGAACACACACTTTAGCTCTATAAGAAACTAATTAGGTATGTATTTAATTCCATAAATTCGGCCTCAAAACAATTGTTACTGGCTATTAAAATAATATAATGATATACTACGAGTGTCTTTATTTTATAAAGATTTGTATCATCTGTTTATCTCTACATTGTTCCGCCTTTTCAAAAGCCTACAAAAAAATAATACTTTAATGACTTGATTTCGGTGTTATTACTCATGTGAGTATTTATAAAAAACAATACAATTGAAGTTGGTTATATTTTTATAATGCCTGTATCTTTGTACAAATGATTTTAAAACAATTGGACCTATTTAAACGTACTCACACGCGAACAGAAGACTGGGTGAAATATAGAGGGAGCAAACGAGTCACTACACCTGATATGGCAAGCAGACACTGCCTCCCAATATGCAATTCTATATATAACAGCGTTCAGACTCAAGCCAATTACATGTGCGTTGCCACCTTTGTGTATTAAAATGATCGCCTAACATCTAAGACAACCCGCTTCCACACCTATTCACTTAAACGCAAGAACTGCTTCACGCCAAGTTTAGCGGTACCTCCCCCATCAAACCAAACAGGGTAGCTACTTACGTACTTCCTTTCTTAAAATTAAAAACCGCTACAAAAGTAGTATCTTTGGTGTAGTTTTTTAAAACTCATCCAATAAAGAGTTGTTGAAAACGTCCATGCAAAGTACAAGTCCCCAGCTGTTGCCGGCGCGTGCGCCACTCGACACCCTCGCCTCATATCCGCTCCGACACACGACGCTCGCTGTGTGCAATTTCTATGCAATTTTATACAATCATATAAGTCGCAATTGAAAACGTTCGCATAATTCTGCCTTACAGTTTTTTTGCTGACATGACACCGGTCAATGACCTCTGGGTTATGAATTTAGTAAGTCATGTCTGTTTATTAAGAATTTTAATTACAACTATGATTGAGTTTTCAGAAATGACGAATTAACCAAACTCTGTACTTGTTAGTAGGTACTAGCAAAGTTTATTTGTCGTTTTATGTTAAATTTACCATATTTGAAAAAAATCGTTATTAAATTTTAAAAAAGTAGTAGTTCCTTACAGTAGTTCCATACATAAAAAGTAGTAGGATCTTAAAAAATGTAATTTTATAAAAATATTTTAGTTTATACATGGTATAGTCGTATTTGCTACTTATCTAAAGTTAAGTTGAAGGTGGTAGAACTCTTTGTGGTTCAACTCCGGAAGCACCACCGCCACACCTATTTCTGCCTCATAACAGTAGTGTAATGCGCTGTTGTGTTCTGGTCTGAAGGGTGTGGTAAGGGAGATATACTATGCCGAGGCATTCCATCTTAGTCCTCAAGGGTAGTAACGCATCTGTGGCTAAGACTTAGGTAAGACTTTGCTCTTACCTAGGGTTGATTACAGTCGTCCATGGGCGCCAGTAGCCACTTAGTATTATGTATTTACAATTTCATAATCAATATTTGCAGTGAAAATATGGTAAGTAATTTGGTATCCCTTCATTCATGTAACAAAATATTATAACGAAATATGACACGTACATCTTGAGATATGTTATCTAGGTTCTAACGGTTTTTTTAATTATTATTTGTTTATTTTCAGGATTTAGGGATAAAAGTGAAAGCATGAACAGTTTTTACAAACTAGATATTTCTTGAAATACTGTAAAATACAACTGATTGGACAAAACCGAGAACGTACAAAAACGACATTAACCTCGACGCGACAATCTATCTAGAAATGAGTAGCTCTGTGTCAAAGGTTGCCACCATTTTTTAATGCTATTTTCTACATTTTATAGCCAATGTGGCTATAAAATGTAGAAAAAAGTACATAGTTTCTAAATAAAGTACAATTTTGGCACGAGGGAACGGACGGATGGAGCAAAAGGACTTCAATCGGCAAAAAAAAGGATACCTAGATAATCTTTGCCTCTGCAATTTGACGAGCAAACAAAAGATCACCAAATCTAAATATTCTAGGACCATAGAAACCTTGGAATCATTTAAGTATAATAAGTATATCATTGAAGTTTAAAAAGTTTGGTTGGAAGCGTGTTTGCGTAAAACGCAAATACGCTTGCGACCAAACTTTTTAACTCTAGATCATGCTAAATAAAGCAATTTCGCATGCTCGTAAAGTATGCACAAATAAAGTTTAAATAAAGTTTAAAAAAAATACTTTATTAAAAAGGACGTGTGGCAACCCTATCCGTGTCATTTCTAGACATGGTCATTGCAATACACAGTGCAATTGTTAAATATCACACTGCTCATGCCGTAGCGTGATAAGCTCGGTCAATAAACGGTGCTGTTTATTTACTTCGCAACTTTATCACCTCGCATACCAGCAAGTGGTAGGTAAAGCTCTAGAAATTGTCGCTGTATTGTGAGAAATATTCTTAAGTTAGTCTCAGTAATAAGTAATTAATTACAAAAACATAATTTAAAAGCGTTTTAATATCAATGAATCACGTCGTAAAAATGTGGCTTTTTAGTCAATTTCGGTATTTATACTCTCGATGCAAACTGAATTCGTAGGTTCATCTCTCAATTTACATACCTGTTCTGAGTACTCCTAGTTATTTATTTCCACAGTTATGTCCACAGTACTTATAGCACATACATGACTCATTTATTGAATTTATAAAAGAATAGCTTTATCCCGCGGCTCCACCGGCTTCGGTCATATTAACCAAGGCAATGAGTATCCTATGTGTTAATCTAAAATTCTATGAAATTTTAGCGAATTTAAAGCAGTCATTTTAGCGTAAAAGAGTAATAAACACACATACATGTTCACATGCTTTCGCACTTAGAATGTTAGTAACTTACTTACTTGATTTAACCGATCTTGGCTAATTAAGAAAAATTGTATTTGTTAATTACAATCTTTTTTAGTTTTTTTGTAGCATGTATATATGCCCAAGAATAATAATATTATTTCGGTACGTTCACCTTTATTCCATAAAACAAATAATATTGCGAAAGTAAAACAATGAACCTAAATATTTACTCAAAGTTCCATCTAATTTAACATAAATTTGTCAACAGAAAGCTACGTAAGCATAAATAAAAGCTGTTTAAGTTTTCACGGCATTATATCAATCTTCCGTCACGATTAAAACGCCGGTAGAACGCTTGTATAAACAACACTTTGCCGTGAGGAAGTTTTCTAACTAATCTTCCATTAAAATAAACAATAAACTTTTACTAAAGCACGAAACGAAAATCAAACGACTTTATAATTATAAATATTAAAATTCCACTAAACACATGTCTCTACGAATTATTATATTTGCGTATTTGTTATTTTTATAGTTTGAATCTTTAAAAAAATATTTATTTTAAGCAGAATATTCGTACCTGGTTCATCGCTATCATCAGCTGATACGTTGTGCCTCGCGAAGAACTCCTCGGCCACCATGCAAGAAGCAGAAGCAGCGGTGGCTACACTGGCACACGCCGCCACTACCAAAACCACAATCAAACACCTCATGTTCACAGTTAGCACTAAATAAATAGTTTTCAAAAATCAAACACGTTTGTTTTTAAAATGAACACTCGCGAACGCGCGCTCGTATTTCTAACCGGCGTACGACACGCGTGCACCCTCATCGGTGCGCCTTCCCGGACTGACCATAGAGTAAGCAACCGATCGCCGGCACAGATCGCGTCGCTTTAAATTAAGAACAGAAATAAAATAAATGAAAGATCCCGAAGCCGGACTCTCCGAATCATTCGCCGGGCATTATCATTGTGTTCGATTACTGAATGACGATGACGTAATTATACAGATCGTATTATATCTCTTCGAATATACCAGTCATTTTGGTATGGTAAACAGCTTAACGATAACAAAAAGTTTTAATGAATGCAACAATAAAATGAGATTGTAGAAGCCGTTATCAAAAAAGTATGATATGAAAAAGTGATTCAATTCTTAAAGTAAGAAATAGATTGCGTTAAGCCGTGGAGCTATTAAATTATAACTCAGATAACAGAAATGCCGTAGAAAGCTCGTTAAACGAGCATTGCGCCTCAGAAGCTACGAGCTTAGTAAGTCATTTGACATGAGTAACCATAGGCTTGATCCCATAAGTAAGGCTGTCATCGTGTGCGTGGGTGTGTATCTATGGCGCAGTGGTGCGCGCGCACCTATCGAGCGTTGTCGACTCGACTGACCGAGACGGGACTCGCCAGACGATCCGACTTTGTCACTCTTACAACACTAATTACTAACAATTCCATCTCGTAAAATGTCACAAAGAACTTTGAAGAACAAAGAGAGTTAGAGCGCTATTGAAAACTTTGCCCTATTATGCTTCGCAGAGCTCATTTTTTCGTAATGTATTGTTATAGTCTACGTCTACAAAACCATAGTAAGACGATTATGTATACTTTATGCTTTTATATTGTATGAGTATTATAGATACATTTCAAGTTATAAGGAAAACGAAAACAGTTTTTTATCACACTTGATCTTAATAACGATATGAGTAACCCAAGATCCCAAATAAACGTCCCAAATAAACGCAAAAAAACCCGCAAAATGTTTTATTTATCTGATGGACACAGATCTGTTTTCGCGACTGACTAACGCCTGAGACATACGCAGTCCAAGCTGACTAACAAATCACCGAAGATATTTAAGATAAGTTCTGTAAAGTCAGGATGAAAAAAATCATAATTTTCATACCTTAGATAAATACGTTGAATTAAATATATCAAATTATTTAATATGTTCTATACTAAAACCAAATCCTTAGTATTGTTTCTAGTAAACGCCAATAAAACAGTCGAACACACAGAATACAAAACACTTAACATTTTTTGTAGACAATGGCGTTCCACAACGCAGTCCGAAATGCCCCATTCGGATGATGAATGCCGTTCAAACGCCATATTTTTAATTTATCACCCGATAGATAATCCAGGTAGGGCTTCATTGAGCCTCTTTGCCCGACACCTTGCCGCCCGCCGCGATCGCATTGTGGCGAGAACGACGGGTTCTCGGGTGGTTCAAGTTGGAGAAAAGTGCGTGGGGATTTTTTCTGTATATATATTACATTTTAATGGTGAATAAGAACAAATTTACAGAAATAAATCGAGTAACTAAACCATTCATATAAGTATTTTAAAGTATACTGCATAGTAACACTGCATATGAACTATAGTAAGAATAAATGGTTGGACAAAAATGGCTATCTCAAACTGTTAACTTAAATACCCCATGTGCATTTATTGAGTAATTAAAAAAATAACTGATAAATGATAAGAAAATTTAACGTGAAATTATTTGAAGCAATCTTCGTCTTCTGATTAGAGTAATATTTTCTCATCATGTAATAATGCAGTACGTTACATAATATACACCGAGCATATTTTATATAGACGTTCCGTCTACGTCTGTGACTTAGACCTCGAATTTATTTATATGATCCCAAACTACACTATACACCGGCTATGAATGTTACTAGTAATAAAAGGGACGTCTCATTTATTATTGACAAATATTTCGCGCCCAAAAAAAAATAAAGGAGTCTAACGGAAGGCGCCAGGACCATTTTATACCATTTATTACGTACACTGAATAAGAAAGCACTTTGGCGGTAAGAAGCTTTTTGTATTAAATGGAATAAAGGACAGGAAATTATATCAATTCTTGCGTTTCAGACGTAAAGCGAATGTCAGTTACAATGTTGATAGAGCCCACTTTTCTGTGTGTAACTTACCGTTCAAAATATTATATTACTCGATTTACCTCTTTACAATACACTCAATGTTCTCTGCGGTTTCGCCTACCTTTAAAAATATTGTCTAGTAAAGATCATACTGTAATGAGGTATAAATAATAATAATAATAGCCTTCACTAGGTTTTTCCTGTGTCGTGGGTGCACACTAACAAAAGAATAAACATCCAGACCCTGAATAGAAATCTATATTTCTTATCTAGATATCTGTCTGGTTGGGGATCGAACTCAGCACCCGCTGCATGTCAGAACGGTATGATGACCGATGATAAATTTGTCTGTTTGTCTTTATGTATGTCCAGGAACCAATTTTAATATGGAGCATATGATTGTAGAGTTCGTTATTCTTACTAATCAATTGTCAAAGGCTTCCAGCGGTTTCTATTTCTACAAAAGAGGCATCCACGGGAGTTAGCATTTGTCAAAACTGTCACTTGACTCCAGTATATGCCGGTTGCCGTACGCCAGGATCATTTGCACTAATAGAATAGAATGGAATAGAAAATTGATACAAATGGTTGCCACCTATATTATTTAAGCTAGTCCATTTAGCATTTCTATTACCTATGCCATAAAATATTGATTTATTGTGCTACTTAGCCCGCGACAATTATATTAACTCATATTTCAGTGATGATCTCTGTCTTCATACAGGCCAAATTAATGTATATTTGTTCGCTATAAAGTTTCCCATAATATCTTTGAAAGAAGATTCTTTTCCCGTACGTATACACAATACCGTACATGTAAATTTTCCCGTCACATATACCACGCCAAAAAGTATGTAATGACCAGGTCATAAACTATCTATGTGCCGAATTTCAGCCAAATTTGGCACACGTTTCGTCAAGAATTTTTTCATGAATAAATAAAACAAAAATCCATTTACCAAAAAAATAACTGTGCCCTTAATACGAGTATATTACGTTCCCTAAAAACATTCAACAAACATTTCATCCATTCAGTAGGTAGGTATGCAAAAACGTAAATCGATCGTATTGAGGTAACTTAATAACTTAGTACTAAACATACGGGAATAAAAAAGGAAGAATGTAACAAAAATGCATTTCAAGCGCGCGTTTATGTCTATTACTTGCAAGTGCGCTTACGCACTGAATTTGAAAAATGTACCTCATTATACACGCCTGAATATAATAACTCATTATATATATAATGCCTTTCGTTTTCTTGTATTATATGCCTTACCTTTAATTTAACTTAATTAAATAGGCATTGCCTCGATAAAAATATTAAATAAACATTCAATTACCTACGACCCTTTTAAAGTTCATACAGATAAAAACAAAATATGTTTACGGTTAACACAGATAACCTATACTCCTATCGGTTACAATAGATTAATAAATTATCTAAGAAACTAAACGAGAAGGTATTCTAAAATAAAAACAATTAAGATAAACATGTAACACTGTATAGTCTTAATTAAAAAGTATGATACAAACATCAACTCGACATTTTGCCGGATTTCCCGTAGATAAGTGATCACCAAAACCGGAGCTATATTTATTTGAACTTGTAGAGTGATACGAATAAAAAGTTATTGCTATGCACAAAAACTTCTGATCATATCGTTTAAAAAATCTAATTGCATGTCGTTCCGCTCGAGCATAAAAAATAGTAAATCGATTTATATTTCTTTTAAAAAGAATACCAAGAACTGCACATTATATTTTAATAATAAAAGCCTGTCTCTAAAAGTTGTATCCATGTTACGTATTAAACCGCAATCAATATTTATATTCTCATGTTTATAATGTATAAGACTTTCAACTATACTTAACCCCCTTAAGAGTGGAGTTTTTAAAAGTCCCTAGCGGTTACCTAATTCGAAAATGGCAACCCATTGGCCAAATTTCACGTTTTTATCTTCAGTAGTTTAGACTTTGCGATGATGAATCAATCAGTCAGGTCAAATCTTTTTATAAATATAGATAAAATCACAATGATACTTACTTTTGACTAAGTGCCGCAGAACCTAAAACAACTGAAAATAAAGGCACAAAATTTGAACTTTATATTATTTTATGACGAACACCCAATAAAAATATTATTTTAATATTTCACCCCTAAGGGGATAACATAGTGATTTTTTTTACCTATTATTTTGTATTACAGTTACACTTGTATTACAGCGCGAACGAAGTCGCTAACAACAGCTAGTAAAGAACATTTGCGGTATACACGAGGCGATACGTAATGCCCAGTCGCTTAATTATAAGTTTCACGTGAAAAACGAGATACGGGGCGATTGCCCGAAGGTGCAACGGTCGCGTGAGGCGCGTCGCGTCTTGTCGACACAAGTTGAACGATTAGCAGCCGGCCGGACAAAAAAACATTCACAAAAACAACCGCGCACAATGCTTCGTGATACCGTGAAAAATCTCCACAAATAAAACAAGCTTTGTATCGCCCGCCAGAGCCGATGCTCAGTCTATTCACACGTACAACGACCATGACACACGGCAGCGAAAAAATTCCTACAAGCGGTTACAATGTGGTTGCGTTGTGATAACTACTCAAACATGGACTTGGAGGTGGTAGAACCAGTGTAGTTCTTCCGGGGATGTACTATCACCACAAGTATTTCTATCGTGAAGGAGTTTTTGCGTATCGGTGGAAGGGTGTAGTTGAAGTTGCTTAAAGATGTCTATAGGTGGTAGTGGCCAATACTGGTGGACAGCATGATCGTTATCTGCTCCAATATAATTAAAAAGTCTTTTCTATGAAATAGCCAGCCTCTCATACCCGGTGTCGCTTGTTACATTTGCGGACGCGATGTGATCAGAGCCCTTAGATCGAGTTTATAATATTTTTTTAAAACAATTCTTCTTCACGTTTTCGCCAATATATGATCTGTAAAAACGTAAACAATGATTGTTTTCAGAAAACTTTAGCCTCATACTAAGGACACGGTATTGTCACATACGAAAATAAATCAAATCGGGAAAATGTACATATGAATTTAAAAGGAGGCATTAACAAAGTACCGGCCGTTGTAGTTGCGCTGCGGCGTGGTCGTGGTAGTGTTAGTGTGGCAGTAGTACGTGTGAATAGACACATTCGTTTTATCCTTTAAATATGTACATATTATTATCCATTCAATAGTGCTACGTCATCATTTACCTACCACCGGCGATTGGGTAAACTCACAAAATTGGCCGTGTAATATTAATCAGGCCCTTGAAATGTAGACCTGTCGTTATGGCTTGTGTAAAATAGCTTCGTTCTCACATTCACTAGTAATATTTTAATTGCCTTGATCTTTGTGAGCGCTTTATCCGTAAATTATTTCGCTCCAGCATAGAAATAGTTTTTAAATGTATGAAATAGCCAATAGAATTGTACGGTTAAAATATATATGTATTAGTTTTGTACTTTGTCGCATATTTAAAAAAGGAAATCAGAAATATTGTGCTATTTAATATTTGTTTTAAATGTCAAAGACTTACGAATATTATCGCAGTCATTATTGATTAAACAAAAAACCAAGCAGAAGATTAATGTATGTAATTCTGGGAGACATACTTTTCCGAGGCATTCCATCCGAGTCCTCAGGGGTAGCAACGCATCTGTGGCCAACCTTAGGTGAGACTTTGATCTTACCTAGGGTTGATTACAGATGTCCATGGGCGGCAGTAGCCACTTACCATCAGGTGGGCTGCATGCTCGTTTGCTGCTTCCATACTATAAATAAAAAAATCAGTAAAATGCGATGATGTTTTTAATTATTTTTTTAATTGTTTAAATTTATCCTAGCAATATATAGAATATGTTAATAATGACGAAGGAAAGAACATACATATTTTGTTTCCAGGACATATGCACATGTCCTGGAAACAAAATATGGTACAAATCATCCCAGTAACACGTTACATAGGCTTGTGTTCTTCGTTGTTCATAAGTGGTTTAATAGGAATATCGGAACTTTGCATGTCTTTACCTATTCTTGTATGCCCATGACATGCATCTCAAGAGAAATTACTTAAACTACATATATAGGAACATTTGAGTTATAGTACCGTGTAAAATCCTAAGTAAGTAACTATCCACACAGAGAACAGAAAACAAAGTTTAAGTGAAATCACTTGTAAATCAATTCGTTACAGAAATCTGATGCAATTCAATGAAGTGAAATGATCTCAAATCGATTGGAATCGAATGCACTGGAAACCAGAAGACCAGTTAACACAAATGGATCTTTTATCGCGAGTCTGAGCTTCGAGTCATTAATATTATGAGGAAGAAAGCGGGAACAATAGGAAGCTATGAAAAGAAAATCTGTTTTCTACAGCGGTGTTTTATTTGAGGGAAAATGTTTGATCAAATGTTGTTTTTAGGGCTCCGTACTCGGGTAGCTAAATGGAAATTTTATCGTTTAATATTATGATTTAGGTTGTATGATTATTTTGTAACGTAGTTGATTTTTATCCTTATATTTTTAGTATATATTTGTATAGAAATTAGGCTAGCTGTTCCCTAATAAAAAACTGTCACCGTCGCCTGGCAACACCAAAGGATTCGCCAATGCATCGCCGGATTAGAAGAGCTTTTTTTGCACCTGTCTTTAAGAGC
>MOOZ01001792.1:518961-544277 GCA_002930495.1 Cecropterus lyciades | reverse complement strand
ACGCAGTCGTACACTTTGTACTTACGATAGGTGAAAATATGTTATTGTAAGATGAAAAAATAACAATTACATATTATCAGTACTTCGTTCAATTTCAAAATTCACATGAACGTAATTTTCGTCCTGACTTGATTCACTTGCCATACGTTTAAGTTCTCATACTCCTCGATGCAAGCATCAACCTGTTAAAGAATAGATATTATTTTATATCAATATCGTAAAATAGATAAATCACTGTGCTAACACTGTATTAACAGCTGTTTCAAATCTTATGACAATTAAATCAGGTGTTGAAAGTATTCGTAGTAGGTGGTAACACTACCCTTTATATTCTAAGTAAGAAACATGATGAACCCCATTACCGGATTCACACTTTTATTTGACAGATAGTATCATAAATTAAGTTACCATGAGATAAATAGTCATCAAAGCAATATGTTTTATATTTACAACAAACCAGTGAAGGTGGTAGAGCTCTTTGTGGTTCGACTCCGGAAGCACCACCGCCACACCTATTTCTGCCTAATAACAACAGTTGTTGCGCTGTTGTGTTCTGGTCTGAAGAGTGTGGTAAGGGAGACATACTTTTCCGAGGTATTCCAACCGAGTCCTCGGGAGTAGCAACGCATCTGTGGCCAACCCTAGATGAGACTTTGATCTTACCTAGGGTTGATTACAGATGTCCATGGGCGGCAGTAGCCACTTACCATCAGGTGGGCTGCATGCTCATTTGCGACTTCCATACTAAAAAAAGAAATAATAAAAAAACCAGCCCCTTCCGATCGTTGATAGAAATATACACAGATAGTTATTCATATATACCATGGAATTATGGTGATGGAACAAACCTGATCTGGTTTGAAGCCCTTGTCAATGCAGCGCTCGATCACATCAGCAATCTTGACGGTCTTGTTGGAGCCCGCCAGGTCGCGAACCACCGCAAATATGCGGTCAGTTGAACTTATACCCCTGTTACGAGTGCGAAGAATTAATTAAATATACTATTGGAAAGTATATCTGGCATACAAATAAAGTCCATCTTTTTCTGTGATTTTAAAATAAATTCTATTTTCTTGGCTAATAATTTGATGAAAATACGAAAAATTGGCGGCACGGGACGGCTGGCAGGTGTGAAACAAGATTGCGATAGGAACTGCTTAATGAAAATAACGCCATATACGAACAGTACCCCGCACTAAGTCAAACTAACACCGTAGCCCGCTTAGTAGCTTCGATACTTGATAGTTCCGACAATGTATAACTGATGGCCCGAAAACAAATAACATGTGGTGATCGCCACGCGAACAATCAGTTTCACGTTATATACATACGTTACCTATAGATGTTTCAAATAAAAATTTTTGGTAAGACATACGCAATATAATAATCCCGAAAATATTGAGTACGTGCGTAACGCACCACGGTCGGAAATTAATAAGATATTCCCATTAGTAAAAACCTCATCTTTTCGAGAAACATCCGGAAAGTGTGGGTTTCTACAAACAACTGGACTCAAAGAGACTGCATAGTTAATATAGGTATTTTAATACAAGTCACCTTTGTACGTTCTCTTCCACATGTTGCAAAGACTGCTTGGACATCTCAACAAGACGAATGGCTTCAGAAACATCCTCTTTTTCTACTACATCTGACAACCTAAAACATAATTGTCATTAATTCCTGTAACGTGTGTCGTTTTACATATATTGGAAGTCTGTAGTATTTTTTTTTATATAATTCATTACATTTTACGCTGAATTACTGAAAGCTGCCATATCCAAATGCTGTCATATGAAAATATATAAACCCTAACATACCTAAGCCTGGCCAAAGCAGTGGATAATCGTAGTATGGCAAGCAAATTCCTGGCCGAAGTGAAAGTGACGTCACGAGCGTTGCGTGCTTCCCGGCGTAACTCCACATACGATGCTGTAACACAATGTCTATGTCTGTAACATAATCGATTATTAGTGTGTATGCGCGTACGTGTTCGTGCGTGTCTGTTAGTGAGGACAAGTGTGAGGGTGCACTTGTGTGTATGTGTGAGTGTACGTGTGTGAGCATGCGTTTTGGTGTGGGGGCGTATGTGTAAGCGTGCATTTGTGTCTGCGTTCGTGTGCAAGGGTGGGTGTGTAAATATGCATTAGTTTGCACATGCGTGTGTGTGTGCGAGTGCGTGCGTTTGAGGGTACATGTATTTGAGCTTGCGTGCGTATATGAGAGCGTTTCTATGCAGGTGCGGGTATATGATGGTGCTTATGTAAACGTGCATGTAAGTGAGCGTGCATGAGCTCGTGTGTTCACACACACGCGCACACACAGATACGCATCTGTATAAATATGAGTGTGTGCGTTTGTATTCAATTGCATGCGATTGATCCGAGTTGCCGCCGACACTCTCAAAAGAGCTCCTCAATATAGAAATCAGTCCCGATTACGCTACACTCGTGTCGACGACATTCCTTAAAAGATAATCGTCTCTTAAGTCGTGAGCTTGCCTGAAGCGATTTAGGAGTTAGGGTAAACAATAAAATTCGTGTTACGATTTGCCTACACACGAGGCGATGTACGGTACGATGCAGGGTCTTCCCCACCATTTTCCCGACATCGCCACTGATTTTATTAACGCGCGTAGGCCGTTTAAGTGTACTACTTGCGACACTAACAGACGATGTAGTCGGAGAGGGCGACGGGCACGACGGGCTGCTTGCGGCGCGCGAGCGCGACGTAGCGGCGCACGAGGCGCATGGCCAGCGCGCGCGCGCCGCTCGGCGGCTGCGCGCTGTGCTGGTGCACGTACGCGATGTGCTTCGCCAGCTCCAGGTCCTTCTCCCTAAGGAATGTTGGTTTATGCTGCTGTTATGAAGGTGACAAAATGTATGAGCATTTTGTCACCTTCATAACGGCAGCAGAAAGAAAGCCAAGGAAAAAAAAAGGGTAAGGAAGAGTTTATTATTTTTTTATCTGATTGAAATAGCAAACGAGCATGCAATCCACCTGATGGTATGGGGTTGCTGTCGCCCGTGGATATCTGTAACTTCATATAGAAAAAGGGTACATATAGAAAAGTCGATCACATGCGTTGCTACTCCTGAGAACTGAGATGATCGCCTCATATATAAGTGAGCCAGCAACTCCACCCTTCCAGCGAAACGCAAAACTTGCACACTAAAAATAAGTGCTGCGGTGGTACCACCCCGATCAAACTACATAGGTTCTACCACCTGGCAAAACATTACTACATTAAATTAAGCCCGCTGTGTACCGGTATGAACAGTATCATATGACGAAGTCTTTACATCACTCAGTTAATAAGACTTATTTATTATTTGTCTAATAATATACAAATACCCAATAAATATTAAAACACCTTTTACGCTCTTGGAAATATGATAAATCAAAAAAGTTAATAGAAATAGGAAGGAATACCCAGGAAAACCAACCAAACATACCTATTGGGTTTATCCTGTATTAACCACAGGAGGTCGAATCGGGATAGTAAGGCTGCCGGGAGCTGAATGTTCTGCTCGATAGTCCTCTTTGGATTGTATCGACCATAGGCAGGATTGGCCGCCGCCAGGATCGACACTCGCGCGTTCAGACATGTCATAATACCTGCCTATAATTAAAAAGAAAAAAGCATTTGCTAGATTTCAATTACATAAACTATTGCAACTACTGAAACAAGATAGTCCTACCAAAAAAAAATTTTTTTTACTCGTTTTTCACATATTTTTGTTACAAAGCTCAGTTCCGAGTTGTAGTACGATAATTACTTTTTTTTATAATATGGAAGTAGCAAACGAGCCTGCAGCCCACCTGATGGTGAGTGGCTACTGTCTGTCTGCAGTATATATATACCAGCATACCTTAGCAATACTGATGGTTTGCTGCTCCATGACCTCGTGTATGGCGGTGCGGTCGTTCTCGGCCATCTTGTCGAACTCGTCGATGCAGCAGACGCCCTGGTCGGCCAGCACGAGCGCGCCGCCTTCCAGCATCATCTCGCCCGTGAAGGGGTCCTGGTGAACGAGTGACGTTTTTTAATCTTCATCTTTTCTATTGGATCATCTACATCAGTGTTTGTCAACCTGTGGATCGCGACCCCCTGGGGTATCACGATTGTTCGAGTGTTCGAGAAAACTAGGTAGTTCAGTAAAATGATCTATAAAATTTAATGAAAAAGATGGATATTAAGAAAAAGTTAACAAAATGACGTTATATTATGAAATTGGCTATAATCATAATACCAAAAAAAAAATTTTTTTTTTGATAAAAGTAAGGCTTCTTATTAGCTACTAAATAAAACGAAAGAAAGGATAATCGCTTAATAAGTCTTTCCTCAAACTAGAAAGACATTCAAGTATTACGCTCCAAAATATGTGGGTTGCAGGGTTTGAATGGTGGTTACATTAGCATTATTTGTTCTGTATTTTTTAGTTTAGTACTTAGCAGTAAACTCATCGTATAGTATGGTAGTATCATAGTGTGAATATTTTCGTACGCATGCCATGCTTGACAGGGGGAGGGGAACTTAACTAAAATTCTGCTTAAGTAAGACTTGAATGGCCTTTAAAAAGGAGATAGAACAGTTAGTCAACTAGATGGAACCTTGAGCAGGGCGATGCAACAAGCTGCAGTAAGTGTGCTATTGATGTCTAAATGATGTATATATAATGATATATGTATGATATATGTATAGTATATAACATAAACATAAACGCTTTTTACACTCATAGCCCCACAATAGGATTTTCTCCTGTGTCGTGGGTGCCATGGACACACAAAGACGAATACACAAACACCCAGACCCAGAACAGAAATCTAGTGTCAGACCGGTATGGTGACCTCTCCGCCACGCGGGTCGTCAATATATGTATGTATATATGATGTATAATGTGTATGTTGTGTGTATATGATATGTAAAATACCTAGCATTAAAGCAACGAGCCTTGATATATGATGGTATACCTTGAGCACGGCGGCGGTGAGGCCGACGCCGGAGGAGCCGCGGCCGGTGGTGTACTGGCTGCGCGGCGCCAGCCGGTCGATGTAGTTCAGCAGCTGCGACTTGGCCACGCCCGGGTCGCCCATCAGGCAGATGTTGATGTTGCCGCGGATCTTCATGCCGTTCGGACGTCTGCACCGAATATTTTTTACTGAATATTGCTTTGTGGTGTAGGTCTTTCACGTGCATGTCGTAAGAGGCGATTGAGGCAAAATCCAGAAGATTAGCCAGCTGCATTTTGCTACGTAACATCGACAAATACTGCAGTCACTAACACCCATGCCGGGCGCGGTGACTATTGGTAAAAACCCCCATTTCAATTCCAAGCCGGGAAGCCTATATCCTGCAGTGAACTTGGCTTTATGACCACTTTATTATTATAACTATTTTATTTAATAATATATCATATGGAAACCAACACGAATGTAAGTTGCTAAAAATTTGGAAACGTTTTTACCAAATGCCAATAAAGTTTTCTACCAGTCAATTTAAAAAATTGCTGTAATGAACACAAAGCCTCATCTGATATATATTAACAAAGGTGTTGT
The DNA here is from genome assembly GCA_002930495.1 of Cecropterus lyciades. Classification (NCBI taxonomy): domain Eukaryota; kingdom Metazoa; phylum Arthropoda; class Insecta; order Lepidoptera; family Hesperiidae; genus Cecropterus; species Cecropterus lyciades. The sequence continues at coordinate 538,721 of MOOZ01001792.1, read as the reverse complement.
CATTACAAAACAATAATCTCATTATTGTAGTTTGTTAAAAGTATTTAAATAACTAGTTAATATTATATGTACACGACATTAAAGATGAAAAGAGTGTGCTATATATTTTTAAAGGTATAGATATATGAAGGCGTTATTTTAATACTTTCGACAAACTAAATAAAAGATAAATGAGCTTATTGTTTTGAAATAACTTATTCTTAAATTTTTTTTACTCTTTTGATGTCGAACTCAATTTCCTAGTAAAGAATATTCACAAATGTCTCATACTTATCAACACCTCCAACCAGCAGCAACAAGAGTGCTTTCTTAACATCCTCGTGTCCATAGATCTCGGGGGCAAGACTGCGCGCCATCTTCGAGTACAAGTCCTCATCTGCTAGCTCCGCTAACTCTTCTTCAGTAAGAGCCTCCGCCATTTCACTTTCATCACTTTGATTTAAACATGTTACACCCTGTGCGCAGTAAAAAATATAATGATATAATATGAAACTATCGCAATTTAGTTTATGATATGCAGGACTCTATCAAGCTCACAAAGAAAAGTAAGTGATGGCCACTCTTTGACTCGTGAGAGCTCTTTTTGTACCCTTCTTAAGGAGCCTCATGTTATAGCGCACCGGGTCTTTTTTCTTTTTTTGTATTGCCTCTGATCGTAAGTGGCTACTGCCACTCATGGGCATCTGTAATCAATTTCATACAGAACATGGGTTCTATCTAAAAAAATCACATGCGTTGCTACTCCCGAGTACTAATATGGGGTCACATGAGTGAGTAGACAACCTCAGTCTTCTACCTCGCGCAAGAAACGCTTCGCGCAAAGGACAGGTGTGGCAGTGGCAACTCCCCAGTCGAACTACCTTCGTTCCACGAGCTTAAAACCGGGAATGAATGTAATCCAACTCACATGAGCCTCGAGATACGTGTCGGAGAGCAGCCCCTGCACGATCTGCTTGAAGCCGGCGTTGAGCAGCGGCAGGAAGACGCCGCTGACGGCCACGTGGTCGCCGGGCTGCGCGCGCCGCGTCGTCGCCCCGCGGCAGTACACCGACAGCTGCCGCGGGATGTGGCCCACGGGTACTTGGTCGGACTGGAATTATGTAAAAAAATAATCAAAATTGTTGGTACTTGATCGGACTGGAATTATGTGGAGAAGACTCTAAATTTTATAACTCTCTGAAGTTGATATCTTTTGAATATCTCTGCCTTAATATGTAGAGAAGATTTAAAATTGTAGAATACTCTGAAGCTGAAAACATGTTAGAATGTCTTATTTAAATATCTGTGCCTTGCTACGCAATTACTACTAATAGGCACCATGTCTAACATGTATGTTGGTGACCGCAGTGGGTGTTAATGTTACATAGGAAGGTGCTGCTATCAATCTCATGAATTTTGTCCTTTAGTCGCCTACACTGCCCTCAGAAGCACAAAGCGCAAGCACAGTATCTCAAAAAAAAAACGATTTAATGATTTTATGCCTTCCAATGGGTTAAAAAATTGTGCACCCTATGATCTAAGCCGAATCATGGCAACTTAGTTTAAACATATTAAACATCTTTTTTGAAAATATTCTTTTTCTCAATTTACTAAGCGATACATGGAAACGACTTTCACATAACATCAATTTTCGCTAAACTTCAAAAAAATACCGCTTTTCTGCTTCTGAGGGCAGTACAGTGGTATACAAAACTGATATCACAAGGCACATAAATACATTGACTGTAATGTGACCGCAGGCAAATCTTTTTATTATGCTAAAAACCTTAGTCTACTTTAGAAACATATAAAAGGTAGACAGCATGAACAAAAGAGCAAACAACACCATCCGTGACTTTGATTAACATTGATGTTCTTTTCCCGATTAAGTACATAAAATCTATAAGAAAAACAAAATCTATATTGCCAGTAGTGACCTTTTAAACTTTTTATCTTTGAGACAGTTGTACAGATATAGCAAATATCATCATAAAAATTACTAACATGTTCCTGTATCTTCAACTCCTGGAACTTCTGGAAGCGCGAGCCGCGCGTCTGCAGATGCAGCTGGCCGGCCGTCTTGTTGAGCCGGCAGTCGTCGGCCGAGCAGGCGGGCGGCGGCGTGAACTGCAGCGCGCGCACCGGCTGGTACGTCTCCGCGCCGCACGCGCTGCACGAGTACGTCGCCACAACCAGCAGCGGCTTCACGTCCGTGCACCGGGTCACTATGCCTGCGAGTGTTTTCATAAATTGTTACACATATAAAAATTAGCCATCACTGGACGCCTGGCCGATGTGAAACATCGTGTTCGTACACTATACACTATATTGATTGTTAATGCAATTTATAAAGATCTGATTTAACATTTTGAAGCAAATAAATAAATTAAATTGAAATTTCACTTAAAAATAATATACATGGACCCTATGCGAGTCAGATTGGTATGGTCACTGCTCTGCAAAGGAAGTCATCAACTGTATAACTGTTTACTCTAATAAATATTTTTCAAAAACATGCATGTGCATGTTTTTCCGGCAACTTCTAAGGGTTATAAATGTGGGTAAATATGGTAGCTAAGGTTATAAGGTCAATAAAATCATAGTACCTCCATGACTAATAAAATGATATTTTTGCGCTTTTTTAGCACAAGCATCCTAACAAAGTTAACATATCTTTGTTGCAATGAGTAATGAATGAACAACAGACACCGTATCATACTTATAAAATTAAAATGATTAAATAAAGCAACATCAACAAATGCAGTGACATTATTTATAAAACTGTGGATTTGCATAATTCACAAAATCTCTACGCTACTTTCCTCTGATCTTAGTAACTTACCTCTGACAGTAACAAATTTGCCAATGTGCTCAGCCTTCACTTCCCTAATAGGAAGAGACTTTGAACTGGACATATCTTTGAAGTACACTTCACTGCAACATTAAATTACAAAATACACAATGAATTGTCATTAAAAGTTGTAGAGAATCACCCACAAATATTACACTTGGAATATTTTTTACTTATCATATTACAAATACTTAAACTGATACTAGTATATCTTACAATCTTCTGATCAGCTCTGGAGGATATCTATTCCTGGGGTCTCTCATCTCTCCTGGAATCCTGTGGTTCCTGGCTTCCAACATTATCCTGTGCTCTATGTAGACATCCAGCGAATCTTTTGCAACTACCTAAAATAACATATCCATTTTAAAAACTTTAATGATAACTTTATACTTATATAACATGTAAATTGTATATGTTTCCCTACTCAATCCCATATCATAAACCTTAAATAAAGTTGGATAGATATCTTTCATAAGCAACAGAATAAATCTAGAATAGCATACTCTTTCTCCAGGATTCATTGGTAAATTGATTAGACTTAGCAGGAAAGTCACTTCTATACTTTTTTGTATATTTGCTAAGGTGTTAGAACCCTTTGTGATTTTGCTCCGGCTGTGTCACTGTTAAATACTACTGTTTTCTTATTCGAAGGGTATGGCAAAAAAGATATATGTGCCCTAAATATTTTAACTAACTCCTTAGGCATAGCAACATGTTTGTTAATTATTATCTGGGTGACAGGGGCCACTTAACATCAGATGGATTGCATGCGCATTTGCTACATGTGTACAATAAAAAAAATCCTTTAAAACTTTCATCTTAAAGAATCCTGTGAAGACGATAACAATAATAATATAAAAATTTACTTTTAATAGGTATAATGGCAACATCTATCTCGTCAGTGACCTGAGTCGAATCCCCATAGACTCAATAATGTAATTGATAATTTCTGGTTTTTGTTTTAAGTCAGCATGTATACATACTAACCTTTCATCCAACTATGATTGTGATAGCGAAATTTACTTATAATTACCTCTTTATGCTTGTAATCGGGGAGCATCTCATACACAACATCCGACACCATGTTGGTGTACCGTCTGGTGTTTTGCCGTACTGCCTCAGCCAGCTCCTCATTGGTCTCATGCAGGTCATCCAATTCCACAACAAATTCCACCTAATAAACATTCATAAGATATAAATCTGGGTGACATATGAGCATAACTGGGCACCGTTAAATATATAATTAACTTCGTTAATCACTAGTCCGTTACCAAAAAAGTTGACTTTGTTAAATTTTAAAGCATTACATATAACATCAGACGATTTAACGCAAGTAAATCGTTAATCTAAAAACCGTTTTTGGGTTCTCAAAATTAACCGGTTATAAATAAAAAAAGATGTGTGTAATTGGACTACATAATTTAGTCATCTAGCATTATACGGATATTGCTCATTGATAATGTTATGAAGTCCTCGTCTGAAAGTAAGGCAAGCTTCAGCATTTTAATATTCTTGCCCGCAGAACAAAGATGTTCAACTGCAGTGCTTTAGGGTATATTAGTTTTATATTAAATAAACTGATTTAAGAATATCAGGGTGGTGCTGCATCGTTGAACGAGTCTTTTGATTTATTGTCTAGCCACATTTTGATGATTTTGAGCTTTACTCAAAGATTTGTGGCTCATAGGTTGCTCTTTAGACTGAGGTGACAGAATTGAAAACGTCTTCCTCATGTTGTTACTCACATTGCTGCCTCCTTCACTTACACTTTCTCTGTTCTTTGAACTTTCGGCAGCTTCTTCTAACCCCTCTTTTACCTTTTTTTCATGCATTTTTTTACAGCATTCACTTAATTGCTGTCATACGTTTCCAGCCATATCTACCCGAACTTTGGGTGAAACGAAATTTGGCACTGTTGGTTGTACAGAAGTGTTCCAAACCTCTTCTCAATACCATTTGATAAGTCATTAATAACAATTGCTGCATTTGTCAGTAGCAGTGACCCGAGATATGCTTGATCTTCTCTATGTTTTAGGGTGCAGTGCTTAGTAATGGTATATAGTAGGTACAGGATCAACAATTAATTAATAGATGAACAGACATGAAATTTAACAGAAGTAAACGAGTCTGTTAACACTTTTTTAAGTTAACTTAAAATTAATCCAGTCGAAATGTTAACTTCATTAATTAATGATTGCTGGATTACCGAGTTAATGCACAGCTGTTAAGTGTTCAACCGAAGCTGCGGCTTCGACAGATGCCAATTTTTTCACATCTGTGGATGTCTGCAATATGCCTGGTTACCAGCATGCGTAAAAATTTTACAAACTGTAAGCAATTAACTACACGACGATTGAGATGGTGAAGCTCCAAGGTAAGCTCCAGGTAAGCTCATACTCCATAGTGCACTTTGATAGTTGAGTTTGAAATTCACAATGTTTCGAAATGTTATCATTTTTGTCAAGTCAGCTTTAGAAATTATTTATATATAAACAACATTAACATTTAAATGTAAAAGTTTTTCAAATTGTTATCTTATTCACTTTTAAACTGAATTGCTTATGGTTTTTATACATTCGGCTTCAGCATCGACCGAAGGTTTTAACTATAGCCGAATAATCGACTTCAACTTCGCCAAAAAATCGACCTTCGGTTGGACGCTACCGGCTATGCGCATATGTGTAATATGAAATATGTCTGCACTTTCCACTTGTTCCCAAAGTGAATCAAGTTACCATCCGACATACATGATGATATGGTTTGTCTTAATACAGAAGATGATTGGGGTTCAACAATCATATAATGACTAACACATGGGGAATCCTAACCATGGAAGGTCGTATAATATAATTACCTGCTCTCTATGAGCCACTTTAGTCAGCTGCTCTGAATATTTGAAGAATTTGTTTCCATCGTCATCAGTTTGACAGAAATCTATGAAGAAATTTTTAAATGACTCTGCAACAACAAAAACATATTAACCGGTGTTAACATATTTTCCAGAACACATGTTATTCATTAAATATTTCCATTTACCTTTGTCAGCCGCATAATCTCGCATCGCCATTATTCTCAATTTATAATATGATTAGAATTGTAATGTAAAATATTGAAAAACAAATTAATTTCAACGTTCCACTTCACGTCAACTCGTTTATGGTGACAGTGAAATTGGCGCGTAAATAATAACGATAAATAGTTACCGGCCTTGACTTCTTGCTTTTCAGCCTAACTTTAATAATCACTTGGTTTCACGATTTTTTTATTTCTGTCATTCAAGTCAGAGAATATTAATTTTTATTTTCGTCTTAGGACTTAGGAATGTAAGTTAAAGGTTATGTTTACACAAAACCAACATTTATTTTGAACATCGTATATATTGAAAAGTGTAAATATGCCATCAAGAAAAAAAAAGTGTAAATATACTATTTCAAATACCGCGAAGAACACACTAATGTAATATTAAAAGAAAATTAATAACAGATTTGTATAGTTGGCTTTAGGGCTACGCTTCTTTGCCTTATTGCAATGATTGAACGAGAAAAATTGTTCGCGCCAATTTTAATGTCATGTCAATTTATCAACAAGTTCAACAATCTGTTTCGGTCAGTAGGGAAATATTATTTCGTGGATTGTGTTATAATTTTCTCATGTACCTAAAGATAAATATAAAGATTAAGTGAACAATGGCTGAATCCCTAGGTTAGTGGTGATAAAAAACACTGTTTTGTTAACTCACAATTCCTTAATATTAGTACTTAAGTTACAAATCTGTTGCAGCGGGACAGAGGGCAAAACGGCAAAAAATCGACAAACATGGGCGGCTATCGGCGTTGGATAGATTAAAGCAGTGTAAAGGCAAGGGCTCGAAGAACAAGTATGATGTGGAAGAGATGGAAAATGTGTACGACACGGTCGACGAGCGCGAGTACACGGAGCGCGTGCTGCAGCGGCAGGAGGACGACTGGATCGAAGATGGTAAATCCTTGTGTATATATAATACCTCATATTAGAGATGTGTTGTTGAAGCTTTTATCATCGGCGAAATTGGGCTGTTTAATATTTGTTGTCGACTAGTCGATTATCTAGTTGAATTCGTCAACTAGTTAACGATGACACATTAAAGTTAGTTAATATTGGGATATACGATACGTTGCAGATAGTTATAGTTGAGACTCAGTGTATTGGATTTGTGTAAAAAAATAGTTAAATTATTTTCTCTTTATACTATATCATGTTTGGATTTAACGCGGGTGCAATGCTTATCAAGCTAATACATCTATCGCAATATTATTAATACATATTGCGTTGCATTTAGACTTAACTATGAATTAATCATCAAAAATGTTTCAATGAAACTCCCGTTTGCTTCGACCAAACCGAAAGAAGTTTTGTATTGTACACCTGCATTTAATGCAATGTCAACAACATTGCATATTCATTTTTATTGTGATTACAATACAATAAAACTGTATTGTACACCAAAAACAAATATATAACAAAAATAATAACAAGATATATAATGTAAGGCGCAACAGGCAGTCACAACTAAGAGAGTGATCTCTTCCAGACAACCTTACAGAGGTTAAATGGAGAACACAACTGCAAGAGAGGGTAGGGTGTACAAAACTATAAACTATAATGACGACTAAGTAATAATATACATATATGTAAGTATGTCAGCAGATTTACTTTAATATTTTAGATGGCACCGGGTATGTGGAGGATGGACGAGAGATATTTGACGATGACCAGATTGAGGACACTTATGTGGTATCAGATAACAAGGAGTCTGGTAGGGGTCAGAAGAGAAAGGCCAGGGTTGCACCACAGCCAACTGGCAAGGGCAACATCAGGAATCTCCTGAGTGCAATGCCTGCTAAGAAAAAAGAGGTACTATAAAACTTCTTACTCTAAAACCTCCACGCCAAGTTTTTTCCCGTGTAGTGTTTGCTATGGATACAAAAATAAAGCTAAATCAGAAATCTACATGCAACTTTTATGTCTGGTTGTAGATCAAACCCTAGGTTCCTACTCCATGTAAAATCAGTATGGCGACCACTCCACCATGTTAGTTGTCAATCAAAGGTCATATAGTTTTATAGTTAGGGGCCATCCATAAATTATGTCACAGGAATTTCCCGACTTTTTGATCCCTCCCCCGTCCTTGTTACAGGTCACATTTGTGAGACCCCCCTTGCCTAGTGTAATGTCACATTTTGCAAATTTATTCATAGAAATTATTAAAATAAAACAGTGGTTCTCAAATTATAAATTAGATTTTAATACTTCCATATATTTGAAATGTGACGTGATGAAATTTAGTATGACTAGGGGGTGGGGCCCCCTTGTCACACTTCATTGACCCCCCTCCCCCCTTATCCTTTGACGTAATTTATGGATGACCCCTTATCCTGACCTGTTATGATCCTGATCACTGAAGCATTGCATGATAATATTATACAGTATTGCAAGATACTATCAACTTAGAAGTAACCTTTCAAATGAGAGTAATCTTAAATATACAACATCATATATTAAAGAATCATAAATTCATAGTATATTTGGTTTTTTCATAGATTTATGTTAGCTGTTGTCTACTACTTTCTTTACACAATTACTTGTATCATTATAACACATAATAATATTATTTTAAGCCATAGATAATCTATTTTTCCTAAAGTATCACATGAAGGGATTAGGTATAATTTTAAATTAATAATTAATATATAGTAATAATTAATACATAATTGTGTTTCCTATTTCCTTGAAAATATTGAAAAATTGCTATATATTATATTTTCAGGATGTTAAATTGTCTGAAGATAACATTCTATCAGATATCATGTCAGACTTGGATGGCAATGCTGCTCCAGCAATTGTGAAACCAAAACCTGTAGCAACCACCAAAGCTAACATAGTTGAGACAAGCAAGAAGGAAGCTCAGAATTACTTCAAAACTCTATCATCTGCTGTGAAAAAGCCTACTCCAGTATTTTCAAAAGAAGTTAAACTAATCCCGAAGCAAGAGACGGTAAGTTTAATCAAGATACTGTATACTTTTGTAATTGATTTGCAATCCCCCAATAATCCATTGTTAAACTATAGGAATGTAGGTGCTATCCAGGATTTGAAGGCAAGAAGGAATATTTATGATTTAGATTAATGTTCTTGTAAACAAATATGAACATGAACAATTATACAAACAAAGAAATATTATATACCTATTAATTGCTCCCTAGCATATGACTGACTAGTTCATATCCCTATAATATGAACTAAAATTTTACATTTCATAAGGATAATGATACTTTCTTACAGGAAGTTGAGACAATAGTTACAAAACAATCAAATAATCATGTTGCACCCAAGAAGCCTGAATGGAAAATAGACAAGGAAATAAAGCAAGAAATTGAGGATTCTGCTACTCAAAACATAGAAGAATTTGAATCTCAAGACATAGATTTGGGAGATGACTTCAGCAATGATGCACCACCACCCCCAGTTAAAGAAATCAAGGAGGAACTTCCTCCTTCTTTGCATACAATCACAGATGTCGCCGAGGAGTTCCTTAATGAGGACTTTGATATATTCCCAGTGAAAAAAGAGTCACCCAAGGAACTGAAGCCGTTAAGCAGCAATTGGACGGATCAAATAGGTGACAATCAAGCCATAGCACAAATTCAGACAGATGGACAGTTGCCGGTACAAACTAATAAAGATGGGGATGAAGTGCTTAAGTTTTATTGGTTGGATGCTTGGGAAGACAGGTTTGTGAAGCCAGGTGTAGTGTACCTGTTTGGTAAGGTGTATGTGAAGCCATCGAATAAGAAGGCTGGCTCTGCTTCGTGTTGTCTTGTTGTGAAGAATGTTGACAGGCAGCTGTTTTTATTGCCCAGAGAATATGTAAGTTTCATAATTGATGGAAATCTTGTCTTTGTTAACAATTAACAACTCTTTCATACTTTGAAACTCACATTAAAATGAGACTTATATTTTTGTATCAAAATTAAGAAAAATCTAGCTCGTAAAATCAAAGATCACAGAAAAGAATATAAGAAAATTTCATTTTAAAGTTTATTTTTGTACAATTATTTTTCGCTTTGAATTTTTTGGTAAGGTTTTCCATTTTTTTATGTGTAAAAAATATTTTCTAGAAATTGGATCCAGTTACTTTAGAGTCAACGGACCAGGAGGTCACAATTGCTGATGTGTATGAAGAATTCAATAAATCTGTAGCCAAGGAAATAGGCCTCACTGAATTCAAATCCAGGAAAGTTACAAAGAACTACTGCTTCAATTTACCAGATATTCCAGCTCAGTCAGATTATTTAGAAGTTAAATATTCAGTGAGTATGGTTAAAGCATTGATTATATGAATTTTCAATTCGTATATGATAATATCCTTAATTTTTATATAACACAGATAGTATTGTACAATGTTTCATTTATTTAATAGTTGTTTTTTGGTGGTAATTAGTACTATAAGTAATAATTAATGATACTAGATAAATGATATTAATATAAAGAGATAAAGAATGTTAGTACATAGTCATCAGACATGTCTTTGGATAGGACCTAAAATTTCTATGCTACATGGATGGACAAGATTGTTATAATCAGCTATCTATACTGCCTTACTGCTGCAATTTTTTCTCTAAACAAATATGAAATGGTTACTTCATAGTCAACCATATGTATATGTACTCACGATACGCAGATTTTAATTCCTTAATTGCCGATATTTTGAGCCAGTTGCATGGTAACTTGTTGCAAAAGTTTCTATCAAAGCACTGGATCGAAATATCGGCAAAAAAGAAATTAAAAATCACCTATTCTCAGTACCGATTACACATTAAAATTCATCATTTCCGCGATGATATTAGTTCAAAATCATACCACCATGGGTTGGTTAAGTCATATTTACAAACGCATTTCTGAATAATATATCCCTTAAAAACATGTAAAAGTCAGTATGCATGTAGATTTTCATAAGTTAGTTTGTCAATTGATTAATGATGAACAAGGTGAATAATAATTCAGCATAACTAACTTCGCCGTAATGTTTACAGGCTACGTTGCCGCCGCCACCTGCAGGCAAAACATACCTTACATTCTCGCACATATTTGGAGCAAACACATCATCACTAGAGACGTTCTTGCTCGGGAGGAAGATCAAAGGACCCTGTTGGTTAGAGGTGAAGCAACCTGAGAACGTCCAGGCTAAAGTATCGTGGTGCAAACTGGAAGCGGCTGTGACCAAAATGGAACAAGTCACTGTTATAAGGAATGATAGCGATTTGGAACCGCCGCCGATTGTCGTTGCCACTGTAAGTTTTTTTCTTGTTTAGAAAGTTTTGTTGAATAAACTATAATATTGTCTTTCTGTGTATAATTACTGGACAGAGCAATAAGGTCTAATATAATTCTACTAACAATAAGAAGGGTTATATGACTACTTCCTTTGATGAAGATGTTTGGTATAAGTTATATATATACAGTATAACCTGTTTAAGACTATTTCACAGGGACCCAACTAAAAACGCGTCTTAAGCGAGAAAGCGTATTATGTGAGAAAGGGAAAATAAGACGTACTCTTAATATGTCTAGTTTTGTGTACGTATCGATTATAATTACCTTATTCAAAGAAATTACTTATTTTGGTTTGACAAAAAAAATTATACATTGGCAATCACAATATTTCAAAATAATTTATCTTTTGCAGTGCGTCTTCACTTTGTTCCAAAGAAGCTACATAGCGTCTTAAATAAATAATAGCTGGTAATGCCTGAGCGTTTCACAAAATCAGAGTTGACTCATCTTCGTCTTCATCATTAGCACTTAGTGCCTCTTTTTGTTTGCTATTCATATTGTCAATAAGATCTTCAATTGATTAAGAAATTATGATGTTGCTTCTCTCGATGACTATGTTGAAAGATTTATACAATGGACATACTTCACATGAGTGACCAACAAACAATTCCTATTATTACAGTTATCTCCCAATATTATTTACTGATAATGCATGTATGATACATTTAGTTAATTTATTAAAATGTCTCATTATTCTAGATAAACATGAGGACGGTAATGGATCCAAAAACAAACAAAACCAAAATTCTCATGCTAAGCTGCTTAACACATAACAGTTTCCCGATAGACAAACCGCCACCAAATCCGCCATTTCAACAACATTTTTGTGGTAAGTCAAACCTATTTATCATCATCATACATATAATTATTAACTATAGTTTTAACACATGTTTTTATTATTTAAACATAGATGTGTTTCTCAAATGCATAAATACTTCATTATTATTTTCACAGTTATAACCAAATGCAATGAGATGTGGCCTCTGGACCTCAAACAACACTTAGCGCAGTACAAAGCGACAAAACTCAACAAATGCGACACTGAAAGAGAACTACTGAATTACTTCATGGTGCAGTTCTGGAAGCTGGATCCAGACTTAGTCGTGGGTCATGATTTACAAGGATTCCAGCAAGACTTGCTGATAGGAAATATACTAGATTTACGTATACCAAATTGGTCGCGCTTGGGAAGGTTAAAGAGATCAGTCGCGCCACAAAGAAAATTTGCGGCGAAGGACGCATTTCTAGGACGATTAGTGTGTGATATCAAACTATCAGCTATGGAACTCATCAGAGCTAGGAGCTTTGACCTCGACACTCTTTGTGTTAATGTTTTGAAAATGAAGGAAGGGGAACGCCTCGATGTCGCTTTAGAAGATTTACCGCGCTATTACGAAAATAGTGCAGAATTACTCCATCTCGTCACTCTCAGTATGCAAGATGCGTCATATATCCTCAAAATGATGTGTGAACTCAATGTCATTCCACTAGCGTTGCAAATAACACAAATTGCGGGCAATGTCATGTCTCGCACCTTAATGGGCGGTAGGTCAGAAAGAAACGAGTTCCTTTTGCTCCACGCGTTTACAGAGAAAGATTATATTGTACCAGATAAAGTCTATGGTAAAAAGAACGTAGCTAATGACGCTGACAATGACGATCAGGAAGAAGGAACAAGTAATCCATCCAAGAGACAAGGAAAGAAAAAAGCAGCATATTCCGGAGGTCTGGTTTTGGACCCTAAGAAGGGATTTTACGATAAACTTATTCTACTCATGGATTTCAACTCATTGTATCCGAGCATTATTCAAGAATACAACATTTGTTTTACAACTATAAAGAGGAAAAATGCTATCGCTTCAGATGACGATATCAACAACTTGGTTTTACCGACTTCCAAAACAGAATTTGGCGTGTTACCCACCCAGATTAAAAAGCTGGTCGAGAGCCGGCGCGAAGTCAAGAAATTAATGAAACCACCCGACCTGCCTAGAGAGCAATATATGCAGTACAATATCAGGCAAACGGCTCTTAAACTTACAGCGAACTCAATGTATGGTTGTCTTGGATTTACCCATTCCCGGTTTTATGCTAAGCCGCTGGCGGCTCTTGTCACCATGAAAGGTAGAGAAATTCTTATGGATACCAAAGAAATTGTGCAGAAATTAAATTATGATGTTGTTTACGGCGACACTGACAGTATAATGATTAACACAAACTGTTTGGACTACGACTATGTCTTCAAAATCGGCAATGATCTAAAAAGGGAAATTAACAAAAAGTATAAACAAATTGAACTTGACATCGATGGAGTTTTCAAGTACTTGTTGCTATTGAAAAAGAAGAAATATGCGGCTGTCGTGATAAGCAAAAACGCGAATGGGGAATTTTCTTACACTCAAGAACATAAAGGTTTGGACATCGTTCGACGTGACTGGTCTCAATTGGCAGCGGAAGCGGGAAAGTTTATTCTAAGCCAAATTCTTTCAGAGCAAACGGCCGATGAAAGGTTAGAGAGTATACAAACACATTTAAATAAACTAAAAGATGATTTAGTTTCAAACAAGATACCTTTGTCTCTTCTTATAATAACCAAACAACTCACGAAAAATCCGAATGAATATGCAGATAAACATGCGCAACCACACGTTCAAGTGGCGATGAGACTAAATAGTAAAAACAGTAGAAGATTCAAGAAAGGGGATATAGTTCCTTATATTATTTGCGAGGATGGAACCCCAAATTCGGCAACGCAAAGAGCATATCACATCGAGGAACTGAAAAATTCTGAACATCTCAAAATTGACTTCAAGTACTACTTGGCACATCAGCTTCATCCCGTGATATCGCGTATCTGCGAGCCGATCGAGGGGATGGACCCAGCTCGCGTCGCCGACTGCCTCGGCTTAGACCCATCCGGCTACAGGCAACAGATGAAGAAAGAGAACGTAAACACCGAAACGTACGAAGTAGAAAACGAGTACGAAAAGTACAGATACTGCGAGGAGTTCACGTTCGTGTGCGCGAACGAGAGTTGCAAAACCGAGAACCGGATAAGGGAGACATTCATGTCGAATAATCGGACAGTAACGTTTTTGGAGCAGTGTCAGAATGAGAAGTGTGGAGTGAAGCCTGTGGAATACGTGGCGGGGATTCATAACCAGTTGAGTATGCAGTTGCGACGGGCGTCGGAGCGGTATTGTACCGGGCGGCTGGCGTGCGAGGACCCCGCGTGCGGCGCCCGCAGCGCCCGCCTGCCGCACACCTTCGTGGCCGGCCACCCGCTGTGCCGCGCCTGCGGGAAGGGGCTCATGTTCCGAGAGTACACCGAGAAGGACCTATACCTGCAAATCAATTTCTACCTCTTTCTGTTCGATGTCAACAAACATAATACAGCAAGTGAGTCACCTTATTTATGTATCGCATTTTTTTTATCAAACTGAAGTAGCAAACGAGCATGCAGTCCACCTGATGGTAAGTGATTACTACCGCCCATGGACATCTGTAAGCAACTTCATACAGAACAGGGATTGTATCTGAAGTTGAACACAGATGCATTGCTACTCCCGATGACTAAAATGGTCGCCTCATATATAAGTGAGCCGGCAACCACACCCTTCCACCGAAACGCAAGAAATGCCTCACGGTAGAAATAGGTGTAGCGGTGGTACTTCCCCGGTCGAACTATACTGGCTCTACCACCTGTAATAGCTAGTGAACTGAGTCTGATATTCTGCCACAAAAAATAACAAGTAGCAAACGAGAATTTACCTGACGATAAGTAGCCACTACCGCTCACGAACATCTGCCTAAATAAAATTTGCTATATATGGATTTCACCCCATCGTAACATTATAACATAATTCACCTACAATTTTTGCGAGGTTATACCACCTACAGTTTATACGAGGGATGTTATGGGACTCCGTAACCTTTACCGAAACTATCGGATATCCGAAATAAAAAAAATATCCGTAACCGTATCCGATATAAAAGTTTCGGATCTAATAATCTGAGGCATGTTTTTTTTAATTTTGGTGAATTCCACTTAAAAATTCTTTGGTAGCTGTGATAATAACTGATACGATTGATTTTAATAGCAAATGATAACATAGAAATAGAAACCAAGTTATTACTATTTGTTTAATACAAATAATATTTGTATTAATCCTAAATAATTACATATCCGTATTACGTACCCGAAACCGGTATATTATTACTCCTATATCCTTATCCAGATCCAAAATTTCATATTTATAACATCCCTGGTTTATACTTTTATTTCAATTAATTCATTAATATAAATTTCGATATTTTTCATTTTCAGAAGTAAAACTTTCGCCACAAGTGCTCTCCGCTTTCAACATGTTAAAGGAACTTGTAGAGGACTGGTTATCATATTCCGCTTACTCGGTGATAAATCTAGCTAAATTGTTTAGATTTTTCTCATTGGACCCCAAGAGTTCTAAAGTGAAATCCGAACTAGTAGAAATAGACATTCTCCCAGAAACTGAACACATAGACGCCCAAATGGAGTTAGGAAATTACTGAACTGAATTTTTAAATGTAGATAAATCATGGTTATAATTTCTGTACAGTCATATATTGTAATAAATTTTTAAGAAAATACATTGATTTCTTTTTCTGATATTGAAAATATCTCTTCTCTTAATTATAAAATGTAACTCGCACTAACTTGAGACTAGAATGAGAAGATTCTTCTCATTCTCGTGAGAAGTCAAATAATATCGCCAATAACAGTATAACATAATAATAAATTAATGGAAATATCTTAAATCGAGAAGTTCTCAAAATTTTAAACATAATTTCTACTTTGAGGTACATAAAGGAGCATTAGAGACTGCTGATGCAAAATTCTGATAAAATCTATTAACCCTTTAACCGCCCGACTTTATATCACTTGTCGTGCCCCTAGCGCCCGGCATAGTCAATCGAGAAATAAATACCTACACCAAAGAGCAATGTGAAATACGTGGCACATTGCTCTTTGGCATTGCTCATTGACACTTACCTTTTTCAAGGTAAGTGTCTTCATTCATCGATATCATAATAATGATATTTACGTGAGTAATTAACTAACATCTAATACTACTTACCCTACAAAATTATATAACTTTTTAAGGCGGTAATCTAGTATAATTAGAAGTTTTTAAAGATATGAACGATTTCTTAATTAGTATTTCAGCTATTATCAACTACTTTGCGCACAATTAAATCCTTCGACTTTTTACGCAATAAAAAGTAATAAGTTAATACGTAAATTTATCTTTATCCCAGCAACAACAGGTAACAACAAAAATAAAAAAAAATCTTATAAAGTCTTAAGTGTAAGTTATATACTTTACACCTACGTGTAAAAACCACAACACTGATAAAAATCTAGATTCTATTCAAAATAGAAAATTCTATTTTGATTTATATTGATATTTGTATCGATATAGAAATATAGGCAATTAAAAAATCGTATTGGCATTGAACGTGTAAATTAACTAATTACCTATTTACAAAAAATCTTTTCAATATAATACAGCGTATTTAAATAAAAAAGCAAATTAAACGACCTGTGGTATTTGGTCGCATATATGCGATTCAGGCGAAATGGGCCCGAAAATGTTTGTCCCATAAATGCGATATAAGCTGTTAAAGACGATGTTGACCGTCAAAAATTCAGCTTAATGTGTGAAGTTACTAAATCACATGTAGGCATAATTTACGTAATAATTTATACAAGTACAAAAATGGAGAGAATTTGCACGCGGATTTGGCTACCAATAAATATGTACGATAAGGTTAGCAGGCAAATGTAAGAGTTCGGGTTATCTTTTTAAAACGCATTTAATGATATATGCTTCTACATATCATTGCTACATTACAATACCAACAAATATTCTATTTTCTATTGATGGGTAATAAAAATAAAATACCTTAAAATATTGTCATATTTACTATAATACCGAGGTTGCAACTTTCATATGAAAATGTGTTTTAACTTATTTAATTTCGATCTAATCCTAAAATATGAATAGAAACGGATACTTTTGCATCATATATCCTTAAACAAAATGTACAAAAATGGCGGTTATACTAAAAATGATATTTTCAGTTTAAAGGCTCATTACATGTATTATAAAGTTGTGACATTAGGATAATGAGCCTCAATAAACGTGTTGCATTGTACGTTACAAACCAGTTATTAGAAAATGCTGAATAATATTGATTACAATCACTACCAACCTTTTCTACATAACTCCCGGGTTCCCAAAGTGTACGCCGCGATACCCTGGTGCGCCGTAGACAGTAAAGAGGGGCGCTGTGAGTCACTTTGATATGACTAAGAAGTTATTCCACTTATTGAATTTTTGTTTTTCTTAATTTCTTTTTATTTCCGATTCAATTCTAAATTATCGTAAATATAATAAAACACCAAGTTTCATATTAAGGTTGTTTTATTTTTTGTGTTTATCTGCTAAAACTGCATTGTAGGTAAGGTTACTAAACCTGTAAGTGCGCCGGCAGCTGTAAAAGATTGGGAACCCCTGACTTAACTGTTTATGACATACAAATAAAAAAAAATATTTATTTATACATTAACATCTTTCCTCTTAAGTTGTCAATTGGAATACAAAATTTTACGTTGAATAAAAGCTCTATATTTAACCACGTTCAATTGGACAGAGCAGTTCAAACTGGTTTTTATTACAAGTAATTTTACTGCTAGCTGTATCTTATCTGTATCTGTAATCCTACATGTATTAAGTCTAGGTTTATCTATTAAACCAAAATTATAGTCCTTAAAAAATTAGGCAAACTCTAGAAGTAACCTCTGCCGCGCCCTCGGCCGCGGTTCGAGAAGTTCCCTCGACCACCTCGACCGCGAGAGTTATTCTGTTGGTTGTTGTGTGGTCTCGCGTCAAAGTTTTTTTGTTTTCTCCCAGAATTCATATTGCTATAAATTCCTCCTTGTGGCCACTGATTATACATGTTATCTTGTGGTACTCTCTCTCCTTGATTAAAATTATTCTCTTGAGGATAGTTATAACCCTGATCCCTCGGAGGAGGTCCCCTGTTCGCTGGCATGTTTCGGGGTATATTGTGCATGACATTCTCTTGCCTCGGTTCCCAAACCGGTGGATTCTGGAGTATTGGTTCACGCTTGTTAGGGTTATTACCACCGAAACCTATATTTTGTGAAATCCGCGTATCTTCGTTAGGGTTATTACCACCAAAGCCCATGCTCTGCGGACCCCGCGTATCCATGTTTAGGTTATTACCACCGAAGCCCATGTTTTGCGGACCCCGAGTATCCTCGTTAGGGTTATTACCACTGAAGCCCATGTTTTGCGGACCCCGCGTATCCTCATTAGGGTTAATACCACCGAAGCCCCTGTTTTGCGAACCCCGCGTATCCTCATTAGGGTTACTACCACCGAAGCCCACGTTTTGCGGAACCCGCGTATCCTCATTAGGGTTATTACCACCGAAGCCCATGTTTTGCGGAACCCGCGTATCCTCATTAGGGTTATTACCACCGAAGCCCATGTTTTGCGGAACCCGCGTATCCTCATTAAGGTTGTTGCCACCGTAGCCCATGTTTTGCGGAATCCGCGTATCCTCGTTAGAATTATTTCCGCTAAAGCCCATGTTTTGCGGAAATCGAGTATTCTCATTAGGGTGATTATTTCCAAAGCCCATGTTTTGCGGAGCCCGCATATCCTCGTTAGGGTTATTTCCACCAAAACCCATGTTTTGCGGAACCCGTGTATCCTCGTTAGGGTTATTTCCGCCGAAGCCCATTACGTTTTGCGGGACCCGCGTATCCTGATTAAGATTACTTCCAACGAAACCCATATTACTTTGTGGTATTCGCATATCCTGGGGTATGAAATGTTGCATGGGTTGTTGTTGCTGTTGTTTATTTTGCAAAGTGGAGATGAACGTTGGCTGCATGGAGCTTTGATGCATGGGAGCTTCGGGTAAGTCTCCGAAGGATCGTGGCTGCGTGCTGCTAGCGACGACGTCAGCGTTGTGATGTATGGCGGGTTTCTGCGACTGTAGCGAGGCGTGCACGAGCGCCAGCAAGCCGGCCGCTGAGGACATGCCGAGCTCCACGGCCGCAGCGGGCGCCGCCTCCGCGGCCGTCACTTTAGATTCTTCCAGAGATTTCTTCACTATTTCCATTTCTTGTCGTATTTGATCCTCTTTAACCTTTTCTGTCACAGACTTGAATACCTGGAATGAAGAAGAAAATTATATAATGTTTTAAAATATTCGTTAGTGGGTCGCTAATTAACTGATACAAATAAATTCTCTGGATTGTATTAGGTGCGCAAATAATGTACAGTCAAAATAAACTTAAGGCTAGGCTTCCGTGGTAATTATAGCTCAAGCGAACGTTACTAAAACTACCATTTTGTGGCTTAAGCGACTGAAATATTGATTGAGTTGCTGCCACTCTGGCGTCCAATTTGTTGCCCGAGTGACCGACGAACAGGACATGTTTGATTTTATTCGACGAATCTGTCAACGGTCGATCATT
>MOOZ01001792.1:466776-479019 GCA_002930495.1 Cecropterus lyciades | reverse complement strand
CTATATTCTATAAATAAGATGGATATTAGCTATATATGGACAATTTTATATATGGGCAATAAATTAGTATCAAGCATTTTAGGCTAATAAGCCCAAACCTAAATTTTGCCGCCATCTTAAGATCAAATTCGTAATCTTAAGATAACGGAAAAATTAAATAAATCAAAACTACTTTTTTTAAATAGAGGACGTCACACGTTATGAAGCCTATACCCTTACATACATTACTGCTTATGGTGCCATAAATTCAAGTGTTTTGACTTCGGAGTCACCACGCACACATTTTTGCTTGATAGTACTGAGCAATACTTCCAGATCGTGATTATAAAATTACAGTAGTTTCTACTCAAAACTACTGTTATTTTATACAAAACTACAGTCGATGACATTTTAGGGAAATTTTGGTCGAAGAAAAAAAATAAAGGCCATATACTTTCCCACCTGTTTGTGCAATTTGATGAGAAAAAAAGGTCATTTCTCGATCATAATCTAAAAATTTTTTACAGCATACTATAATGAACCATTACAATATACAGTAAAAAGGTTAAAAATGCAGTAGATCTACTGTAAATACAGTACATCTGGAAGCACTGGTGGTAAGCGTTGTTGTGTTAATGTTGAAAGTGTGGTAAAAAAAGATACTTTTACAAATCATATGAATTACGAACTTAGTCCGTAGGCTTAGCACCACAACAAATGTATTGCCTTAAAATATATTTCGAACGTGAGATAGATACATCCTTGTCTGTGCTAAGTGTGCTCTACTTTACAAGTACGTTAATTGTGATTAATTTGAATATTTTTCTAATAAAATATAGCACTTTAATAATTTATAAGGACCCACGCAGCGTCATATTTACAGAACGCAGCCACCGACTTTGCTACACGTTGCTCAAAATATTGTTATCAATAGTATAAGTGAAGGACTTTTTGTATTCTCGATGATTTTGGAGTACTTACTAAACTTAATAAAGTCCGAATGAAGCAGTTTTAAAGTTCTCTACGAATACGATTCCGGATAGATGATCGTTGCGCGTTTTCATTTTTAGATCACTAGGTGGCACTACAAGTAATGTTGACTTCACTATCATAAAAATGTATTTTTTTAAGTTTATTTTAAAAGTAACAGGTATTCACAGTGTACTACTATAGTTGATTATGAAATATATAATCACTGATACATTCATATCGTTGGTGTCTTTTAATCCAAGGAATTTACATTCCTTGGATTTACATTACTTTAATTCCAACACTTAAGTATTTATGAGTCTTAATTTTTAAAATATACAAATCAACAAATCCTCTATTTTATTGTTAGCATCCTGTTCCAATTATTTAGGATCCATTATTATTTTCGATACACATATTTATTCATTCATTAGAGAAATATAATCTGTGCACAGTTGTTTTTTAATAAATTGCATTCCGTTCTCACATTATTCTGTTATAAAATATTGTAATCAAAACATTAAAAAATATTAATGCATTCGAAATCTGCAATTGTGTTTATATGACATTGTGAAACTTACAGTGTTAACTTCTTTTAATAAATTGTTGTTATTTGTATTAAATAACTCATTTCATGCATATTTTTTTTAAGTTTTCGTCTCTTTAATCTCTGTAAGTTTCAAATGATTTTCAGTTGTTTTAGTACCTAAACAAATTTGTGCTAAATATCAATTAGTAAATGCGAAAATAAAAGAACTTTAACTTATGTACCGTACGAAGGAACGTTCTGAATTGTATTTATTTATGTTTATATTATAGCGTTGCGCGTTGCGCGCGCATAGCATCTGCCTGACCGACTATGGCGGACAGGCAATGAAGGATGTTTGTAGTCTTTTCTAAATCGGAAAGTATCGACGGTATCCAATGGCATAACCCGGGTTTTCTGTAAAAATTGTACATTGTAAATAGTCCTGTGTACATATAGTAATTATATTTGTGGTCGTTTTGTTTAGAAATTGTGTGAATAGTGTATTATTTTGAGTGTTTTTGATTTTACATTATAGGACGCCGACAAAATTGAAAAATTCAAAAGTTAGTACGTTTATCTAACACATACCACTTAAATCTAAGATTCGCTAAGAAATTTAATCTTTAATCAACAATACTTAAAATATCTTCTTTGTTTCGATCTGTGAAACCGACCGTTGCAGTTTATTGCAATATTTTGATTCCATATAGCGGCTGTCATCGCGTTAAACTAGTAGCTGTCATTACAAAGACAAAAGGACTATTATAGTCTTTAAAAGGATTGAACACCGAGATCTGCTCGCCGGGTGGAGTGTAGATGATGTAAAATAGTTGAAATAACTAAAATAGTATCGCAGATACTGCTGTATATACTTGTAAAGCGAAGATAGCAAAAGTACTCGTGTTTACATTTACGAAGGTTGGAAGCATAGCCAAACTGAATGCTCGAGCCTCACGGGAGTCCGATGAAGTGGCCGGGGGCGGGGGCCGAGGAAGACGCGGCCGAAGGCGGATTGCAGGGCGCGCGTGCCTCTCAGGCTCGAGCCCAGGACGATGTCGCCGTACACTATGTGTTTCAGCGAGACCCCCAGGAGTCAGAGTTGCCCTCCTTAGCACACAAACAGCGCTGGGCGGTCGGTGACGACGGCATCGTCGAGGTTTGTTTACATACATAACATTATCAGCTGTTTATTTATTTCTATATTGATATGCTGTGTATACACACATAATAGAATCATTGAGATACATAACCTCACTTTTGAACTAATACTAACAAAACTTTTTGCTCTTTAGTTTTATTTACTATAATGTTCTAACTTTGTGTTATATACTTGTGGTTCTATATAATATATAAAATACACTGACATTTTTGTTCTAACAGGAATCAAATATTTAGCTTAAGAAGAAGTAATTAGTTTTTCATTGTTATTAAGAATATCATTATAAGATACCAAGTAGATCAATATTACTAGATGCATCTTTTTGTTATATGTAATTATTGACTTCAAATAATTTACATCATTTGTAGTTGTTACAAAAGATTATTTCTAAACATGTAGGTTTAAATTTTTTAGGTTATATTAACTTAGTATTAAAAGGAAAATATTTTGTTTTTCAGAACCAGGACAAATGGAAAAATCCTACAACAATCTCAATAAACAATATGCATCAGCAAAGCTCAACACACATGAAAAACTCTCAAGCAAATCAGCAACAATATATTAATCAGTCAATAGCATCCTCAGTTGGCACATTGGCTATAAATTCATCGGTAATTGGAAGCCATCCTGCCCATTTAACTACCAATATGGTACATACCCAACTGACACCGCTGCAGAATCACACTCTAGGCAACAATTTAACTATACAGAATAGTGCTATGATGTTGCCGCCTCTACAAGGTATGCAAAATGCCCCCCAGTTGGGTCAACAAGGTTTATATGATATGCATCAGCACCCAGGAAATCCAATGCAAGCTATGAATGGAATTGGCAAAAACCATGAGCATCTTTTGTATCTGAGCCAGGCTGGCATGCTTGCTCCAGGAACTAATCAATTTTTACAACAAGGACAAAGTCAACTTGGACTCACACCAGTTCCTGCGGTTCGTAATCAGGTAAGATAACTTGTTTTTATTATTTAAATTTCTTTTCTCTACACTAATTTTAACATAGGGAATGTAATTAATCTTAGAAATTCTTTTAATGCTGCATATTATAAAGGATTATTTGGGGATGTTGTATATATGTATTATTTAATCCTTGTAATTGTAATATAGTAGGTAATTTCTATTTACTTGGTATTTGATATCCCCTTTTGGCTTATGTGTGTAAATAATATATTGATAACCGGGAAACCATAGTTATGCTTATATAGTGTACACAAATAATCTTGCACAACATTCAATTACTTTTAATTATAATTTTTAACAACTGTATTGCATAGGATTTTGTTATAATAAGTGATGTAATCATTAATATGCGTTCATCTATATATATTCTATACCATAACATGTACATACACTCTATGCTATTGTGTATAAGATAACCTTCATTAATGTAATGAGTAGTAATTTTAGGATTGTGATGAGTTTAATGCATGAAATTTGGTATATCTATTTAATTAATGTTGACACTTAATTATTGTTGGTACTTAATTATTTTATGACCACCAGACCAGTACCAGTGCTGTATTATTTATGTAAAATACATGTAAAAACAAATACATTATGTTTTCCAAACTGTAGAAATAAGACCATTATATTTTCAAAACTGTAGGAATCCAACTCAGAAAATTAGGTTGAAAATGTTAATAAAGAGAAATAAAGTAAACTTTTATAATTATTCAGTATTTTCATTATGTACAGCAATATTTACCACAATTTATATTAATGTGCAGTTGTAATCAATTATTATTTAAAAATATATATCACATCTTTGAATATAGAAATATGAAATAATAGTAGGCTTAACAATAAAAATTAATTTTGGCTATATAGCAAACTGTATCTGTCATTCATGCTGTGTAATGTTTAGAAGCTAATTAGGCACTTGTACAACTTCCCTAGAGTGCAATTGCATCCATTTTTACATGTTATAAACATCATCTTAGTTTAGAAAAAATAGAATTTTATAACAAAAAGTTTTCGCTATCCAACTACCATGCTTTATGCAATGGAGGATACTACCAGCTATATGAGGCTGATAATATTTTTCTTATATTAATTATCATGGCTTGGCATTTATGTTAATGAAATCAAAAATTTACACAGTAAATTTTTGATTCAGTAGCAAAAACATGTCCAATTTCTATATTAATGCTATTTGAGCTTATTTCAATAATTTTATTAACACGTCCAACTAGAGAATATTTTTGGGTTTCAATATAACACAAGCTGAAAATTATATTGGTATAAAACTGGGATACATGTTCTATTCATCTGTGACTTTAGATCAAATTTGGACTTTGAAAATGAATATTGAACTGAAATATTTACACATTTCTGCTCTAGATCTTTGTTTGACTATTGAAAATATTTGTATTACCTTCACATGGGTTTATTACATAAAATTAATAATATGTAGTACAATGGATTAATAATAAACAAACACAGTCCCTTGTTTCATAGCATTATTTGCCAAATGCAGTAATCTTTTTGTAATTAGTTATGCCTAACACTATCTCATATAATACATATCAGGCCATGAAAATATCTGTAACCCCATGTACATATCAATATTTTAAATTGTTTTGAAATTTCTAAGTACTCCCTTTATTAACAAATAAGTTACCAAATAAAGTTTCACTATTGCTTCATGTAAATGTAAATCAGATAGCCCTTTTAAAACATTTATAAATCAACTAAATAAATAATATATTTCTTATTTTTTTCAGAAATATTATCTTCATCAAAAAATTTATCATGATAATTCAATAGTTCTTTAATTCCCAAAATATGAGCATTATAGAAAAAACCCTATTAACCGCCTGACATGTTAACCTTCAATAATATATATTATAGTATGTATTAATTTTCGAACTTAACATTTTGGCGCGAAATTTTAAACATACGAACATTATTGAATCTATATATTATTGCATCTACACATTAGTAAATAATGTAATGATATTAATTTACCTACTTTCCAATAACAAATACTACCCTAATATAAGTATTGTATAGAAGGGCCTCACCAGCTGTTAATCTAGGGAGAGACTGTTAAGTTTCAGACTTTACTTATTTTATTATGTTACCGTACAATTTGGTGATTGGGATATTACAGGGAATTTATCCACTTATGATTATTCCGATAAATACGAGAAATAACTTGTTCTAATTTACGTAACTTCAATAATTACGAATTAATTAGTAATAATTATATTATCATTATTTCGTGCATTCTCAGTTGCCAAAAACATGCCAGAGTAACGTTTTTATGTAAAAACGGCATTTAAACTTTATTACTTGAACTCTGTTTTTAAATGAAGAAAATGATTTAAATCCGAAATTAAAGATACGAACTTTATTCCTTCTCATAATCATAAAATTAATTATGATGCGATGTACCGGTGCAACAGATTTTTTTTTGCCCTGTGACGCCCATTCAGTAATTATATTTTTTTATATTACATTAAAAATGTCCCACAATCAAATCAAACATTTCTATAATACATTTCTTATTTTAGTTTAAAATATTTACACTTTAATAATAAACTCTCAAAACGGTACCTATTTGTGATAGTACGTATCTAGCCTAGTCTAGTAGTAGTCTATCTAGTCTGAGGTACGCATAATCTACGTTACCCTTACTTGATTTCGTGAATTACCATTCACGTAATCAAGTAAGGGAGTAATATACAAAACAACTTTTTTATTAAATATTTCAATTAATATGCAGGCACAAAATAATGTACAATAGATTGTATTAAAGTTTCAAACACTTTAGTGGCTTCAGGCCCAGCGACTGCAAGTAATTTCACGATTACATTCGATGCCCTGTGTCCTGTTTCTGTATGGAGTGTGAGTTGTCTGTTGATCATATGATACGTTTTCCGGGTATGTTGCGACACTTTGAAGACTAATTCCCTTACCGTAACACATTTATTTATATAGATAATATTTTTTATTGTTAAACAAGACTTTTGCGTAACTTTCACCGACTACGCAGCGTACGCAATGAAAGCTCTCAAAAATAAAAATATTTTCCCGTTCTTGCAACATTTTCTTTAGCTACTCCACTCTTATTAGTCATAGCGTGATGTTATATTGCCTAAAGCCTTCCTCGATAAATTAACTATTCAACACAAACATATTTTTTCAATTCGAACCAGTAGTTCCTGAGATTAGTGCGTTCAACCAAACAAACTCTACTCCTTTATAATGTTAGTATAGATACAGGCCAGACCTCACGGACATAATCACTTCGAAACGAATGCAGATTTTTTTCTATTAAATTATTACCTTAACCAGGAATAGGGTCGTTGTTATGTGTTATTTTGAATAACAGTATTCCTACTTAAAACTACTGTTTATTTTACAAAATTACAGTAAATAACATTTTAAAGAACTTTGAAGGGAAATTTACGTCGACGCAGAAAAGGACATCTCCTTTGACAACTTTCTTAACTGTGTTTGTGCAATTTGACGATCAAAATAAAAAAGGACTTTATGTGTATACACCCCTCAATAAAATTTTGAAATAAAATGTAATTATTGTGAAGTAAAATAACAAAATTTCAACTTTATTTGCTTAAAAGAACGTTGCCAAATATAGTACATTCCTACTATATATTTTTACCATCGCAGTATTCAGTAAAAAAGTTAACACAGTGAAGTTGATACAGTAGATCTATTGCAATACAGTGCATTTGGGAAGCATTACTAAAAGGCATTCTGCGTGTGATAATTTTTCATAAAAAAAATACGTAAATTCAAGTATTTAGAACACACATTAAAAATCAATTGGTAGATTATAGTTTGAAAAGAATAGAATATAATTATGGTACCATGCTTTTTGATACCAATTCACTGTTGAGTATTTTCTAAGTGTTTTCTTTGTTTACATCGTATGATCTAGGTTTTATCCTTAATATCTATTATAGATCAACGGGAAGTAAAGTATTAGTAGAAACATCGTGCCTCTGATTTTTTTTGAATTTTGCGCCCATGCCAAGATCTTGCTTTAAGCTAAATAGAAAACTATCATCTGTTATTTATACGTACACGGCACTTTGAGATAGCTACAACAACATATACTTTATACTAAATGTATGTACATATCATTCATGTTGATCTCAATTTAGTAAAAACAATTATTCTTAATTAACAATTTTCATTGTAACAAGTGTCAACAAATATAGTTATACTTGTTTTGAAGTTTCAAAGTCTAGCAATATTTACTAATAGTTAACCATAAATAAATAAAATAATGAATTTACATAAATAACAAACATATCGTTTAAAAAAGCATATAAATTAAAAATAAAAGAATGCCGCGAAACGCAAGACGGTTATCATTTATGCCTGTTAAATGCTGGATAGAGCGCCATCTATGAAGAATGAACGTAAAGCTTACGCAGCGCGTCGCTCCCAGTACAGGGGAAATTTAACGCAGGCGCTGTGGTCGGCGTACGTCCTTTGTTCGAAACAAGTCAACATTGTACTTTTTGAGTTTAGATCTTTCCAGTTTTATTTCGCTGCTAATAAATGCTTTAGTGTAAGAAATGTGTCGTGTTTTTGTTGTGTGTAGTGCAAATAACGTATGGAAATAAGTGTTCAATGTGTAATATATCATTTATTACGATAAGCTTCCGAAGTACATGACCGACCTTTAGGTGGATTGTACGCATGAAACCTTTGAGTGGCTTTTTTTTCGAACCTAATGTTAAGGATATGGGCCCCGACATGGTGAGTTTATGAGGTTCATAGTGTAGAGTATTACACTCTAAAGTCGTTTTAAGTCATGAAGTGGCAAAAATCCTCTTTTTTCAACGCAACAGGTCCGTTTTTGTTTTGTTTACTTGTCACCGGCGTCCGCCATTTCTGGTTGGTAATTATTTCGTCCACCGGTCGCTAGCTTTTTACTCAAATGCAACAACGAGAATGTTCAACGATATAATCGTAAAAAATATGTCAATTGCTTTCGGTATATGGTTGAGATTGTCATAGATTGGTGCGATTGTGTTATTATCTTCCAAAGTCTCTGATTGAAGAGTGGTCGAAGGATTCGTCTGAACGTTAACAGGAAGCACGTTTTGTATATATTTTTGACATAATGTGTCTATTTATATCCTGTATTCAGAATGTAAATAAGGTTATTCATCTGATGTTATGTTTTATGCATAAACTGAAAAGTATGCTTCAGTGTAATACAAGTCATAATATTATTCATACAAAGGTTAGGTTTACCTTTTATGCAAGCTCGTAATGAACTTCTACAATAGAAGTTATTGTAATCTTATTGGTTATGCATATACATTGTCGTGTAACTCTTTAACTTAGAAGTTACTGCTTCGGCACAGATTTTAGAATTTGTGACAAATTTAACATAATTTGAATAATATTCTTGTATCTTTGGGTGTTTTAATGGTGAATGCAATGCAAGACAATTACTTGCAAGAAATTATTGGGAAAAATCATTGTTACCTTATTAAAAATTCTCAATTATTGGTATTTTATGTAGTCGGGATTGTTTTATAGCATCCACTTTACTTGAATTTGCCTTTACATTTGCTTTGGGACAAATGGGAATTTGAGTAATAGACTCTTTGTTACATATTCAGGATAAAAAATGGGCAGTACACCTCCAATCAGTAAAAACTTAGATGTCGCAACTTGATGAGAAAAGTACATGTTTGATAGAGGAATTCGTCATCTGGCCCTGTAATGACTTTAATCGAGATGAGAACATAGAATTATAATTTATTTCAATTTTATATGGAAAAGGTTTTATGGCAACCGAACACACTGTGTTTATAAATTGAACCTAAACCGTATTACAGGTCTGTTGTTTAACTTACATTAATTTTCCGTAGATAAGAATTTTGCTTTATGTTCAATAAAAATTAAGGGAATATGGAGTGTTACTTTCGATATCATATTTATAAATGTTTATTTGTTACTCCCTTTTGCTCGTTTGGCAATATAGGTTGCTTATCCATGTTAGTGCATGTATATGTATATATAGTTCAATGTATGTAGTTAAAAATAAGAACTGAATATCCTTTTTATATTACTAATTTTAATCTGTTGAATGTTGACTTAGTACATAAAAGTTCATGGTAATACTTATATGTAACTAGGTTTTGGTTTGATTGTTTCTTATATTTTATTTTTAAGTATACTATAATACTATTCCTAGTACTAGTGTACTACTGCACAAATATTTTAAACTGATTTTCTGACTATGAAATTACATTTTTTTAGTGTAGTAAAATTTAAGCATTACATTTCGTTACAATTCATCTGTGTAATGTTTGTTATAATATAGTATATACATCTTTTTGGTTTTATTTTGAACTGTGATATAATAAATTAGATTCTTACATTTAGATCTTTGACTAATGGAAGATTTTTATTACATTTCATAAATCTTTTGAACCATGAGATGCATATTTTTGTATTTTCCCGCTCTTTAATAATTCACACTTTTTCAGCCTGGATTGTATATGCCATAAGCAAGTTAGTGTTAAAATATTAATTTTGATCAGTGCTTTAGAATATTCTCTACATTAACTACTATTAAATGTTTGTCTAGGACAGAAAACTATTCACAATACTAGAGAATTCTACATTATATATTAATTATATGTCAGTATATATGTATAGAAATGACTTATATTTTAAGAACAGTCAAAACTGCATTCACAGAAATTGATGAAATATGCAATGGGCTGTCATAAAAATTGCAAAGGTGTCATTGTATTGTATAATGAGATGCAATAGCATAATAAGTATATTGTTATGCTCATACGTTGGGTTAATTTTAGTATTACTAATACACCAAATTAATTGAGTTGCAAGATGTGTTTAGGTGGACACCTATAGCATAAAGCATCTATATAAATTATAGGTTGTATGACTTACATCACAAAAAATATATATAGAGTATATTATCTATATAAAATATAATTGGAACTTTAAGCAACTAAATGCATATTAATTATACTTATCTGAGGCCACAAACTGAAATTTAGACCTTGGGGATAACAAGGCATCTGTGACTAATCTCAGGTAAGACTGATTTTATCCAGGGGTGATTATAGATGTCCATGGGCGGCAGTGGCCATTTACCATCAGATGGACTGCATGCTTGTTTGTTATTTCCATATCATTAAATAAATATATATATTAATGCATGACAGAAAAACATATCTTAATATTTTATTATTCAGTATCAAAGAACTTATTAAACCAATGTTTTTTTATGCCTTCTATGATATCTAACCGGTAATAGGCTGGGCTATAGAATACTTAGTCAAATACATAAATACATATCAAATAAGATCTAATTACATGAACTAAAGTTTAAATTAGAACAAAGTTATTAACTGATTACTCTTAACATATAAGATGATATCATTTTAGCTTTAAAAACATAGCTTCACTTCACTTATCATGTTAAAATATAATCTTAATTATTCAGTTAATATAGATAACCAATTGTTACCCTAGTATGCTTTATATTAAAAAATAAATGGCAAACTAGATATTTTTTTATATTATGGGAGTAGCAAACGAGCATGCTGTCCACCTGATGGTAAGTGGCTACTGCCGCCCATGGACATCTGTAATAAACTCAAGGTAAGATCAAAGTCTCACCTAAGGGTAGCCACAGATGCGTTGCTACCCCCGAGGACTAACATGGAATGCCTCTGAAAAGTATGTCTCCCTTACCACACCCTTCAGACCAGAACACAGCAGCGCATAGCACTGCTGTTATGAGGCAGAAATAGGTGGGGCGGTGGTGCTTCCGGAGGCGAACCATAAGAGTTCTACCATCATTCATCATCAATTGCACTGAAAAGTAACTTTTCATTTCATACATAGATTATTAAATAAACAACATATATGTATTTAATTGGTCATAAATGAGTTTATATAATTCTATGTTTGAATCAGTTTTGCCTGTGGTAGGTGCTTCAGTGGTTATAGAGAAAAAGAAGGAATATAAAAAATATACAAAATAAAGAGATTTATTTGGGAGGGTTGTGATTGTAGAAAATTAATATGATGTAAAGTTGACCTCGATATATTTTCCTAATTTAGATCGCACCTGCTGCTAAAAAACTATGGGACAAGGGACCTGGCGCTGGCGGCGATAGCAAGGGTCCGCCGCATCTGCCACCATTGCAACTGAACCCAGAAATGTGGCGCGACCCAACTTGGTCCGCTCAAGGTAAGTTTTAGAAACTATAAAGTATACAAAGAGAGCTACTAAACGTACATTAATTAACATGGTTTATTGTGTTAACTATATTTAATAGAATTGAATTTAATAAAGAAAGTAATTTGTAGTTAAGTCTGTTGTTGAGACAATCTGAAAACTGACCATAAAGAAAGTTGTAAAAAGTTTTATTTATACACAGCCATCATACTGTTACATATGTTATTAAAAAATTTGTTTATATTCTGTTACATTATTTTGACCATTATTGTATTTTGCCACCCTAGCCGTGGAACACAATGTCGGTGTACCAATGATGAGCACTCGTCGCGGCGTAGCTTTCCCGGGCGGAGACGCTGGTAGCATCCTATCACCCCGAGAC
>MOOZ01001792.1:453189-463369 GCA_002930495.1 Cecropterus lyciades | reverse complement strand
GCACGCGCCGCACCCGCAGCACCCGCAACACCCGCAACACCCGCAGGTACTCTATTATATCTCCGTTACATTGGATGCTAGTACAACGAGTACTGGCAACACCCGCAGGTACTCCATTATATCTTCTTTAGATTGGAAGGTAGTACAACGAGTATACGCAACACCCGCAGGTACTAGATTATATCTTCGGACTAACGTTACATTCGGAGGTGGTAGAACGAGCCCAGTTCGATCAGGGAGATACCACCGCATTTCTAGCGTGAGGCAGTTCTTGCGCGAAGTAAAAGGGTGTGGTTGTGGGGTTACTTTCATATGAGACGACGGGAATAGCATCGTGTCTGTGATTGACGTCAAATAGAACCTCTGTTCTGTATGAAATTGTTTAAAGATGTCCATGGGTGGCAGTGACCACTTACCATGAGTTGGACTACATGCTCGTTTGCTACTACAATCCGTAGTAAAAGAATATCGTAATAATATCAAGCCGTTACTGTCCCCACGCAAAACCTGCAGGTGTTAGTACCTCTTGTAACTCCTTCAGATTATTAAAGAATCGTCGTCAACACATTACTATCCCAATGCTGGGCATGGACCTTTTCAATTATTAAATGTCTTACTGCTGGGCATGGGTCTCCTCAAGGGATGAGAGGAATTTAACCCATAGCCTATTTGAAAAAAATAATTGTACATAACATATCTTATCCACAAAACAGTTACCCCATATATCTTCATTTAATCAGTTTCAAAATAAGACAGCATTATATGGCATATTAAAAAATTAAAAACATAATTAATGCTTTATTCCAATAAGTAGTAATACAATTTTATTACTCATAAATAGCTAATTTCGTCAGGTAAAACATATTGTTAGCAATAAAATTATAAGTTTCAGTGTTTGTAGTTTCCAGACAAGCAGAATATTTGAAATCACTATATAAAAATCTTACACTATTGAGTGTCTATTCAACTACTTTGTCAAATGTTCATATAGATCATCAAGTATTTTAACATGCAGTCTCTTTGTTCTGCCTTTCAGCACCATCCGGGTATGTTGGGAGTAGCTCCTTTGCAGGGATTGCCACATCCGCAACACACTCAAATACATCCTGGTATGTAAAAATTCAATACACTAGATAATGTAAATATTTAAAGTGGCATTTTTTATTATAAATTAATCCATTAATCGTTTTTTTCTTATAGGTATGACTTTAAACGACTCCATGAATCAACACATCGAACTCGTTTTGCAAATGGAACAGCATCCTCAGTTTGACAACAACAGCTTTGCAAACACTCAACAGGTAAGAATAATACTTATAGGAAATTGCGTATGCAAAGGATCCTGCAAATGTATTCGTATTTTAAATTAATACATTTTAAGGTGCTTCTATTATTTTTATGAGTAACGAAAGAGCATGTACTTCTCAACATGCTGTAATCTATAATTTTTTATTGATACATGTAAGCATGTCTACCCTAAATGAACGACAGAACAAGTGTTCATTAGCTTTT
The DNA here is from genome assembly GCA_002930495.1 of Cecropterus lyciades. Taxonomy (NCBI): domain Eukaryota; kingdom Metazoa; phylum Arthropoda; class Insecta; order Lepidoptera; family Hesperiidae; genus Cecropterus; species Cecropterus lyciades. The sequence goes on along the minus strand of MOOZ01001792.1, from coordinate 461,857 downwards.
ATGATGAGTGTTCATTAGAGAAGCATATTAATGTATTATCAGTAGTATATTATAGAACATAAAAGTAAAAAAAATACCAAGGAAAAGAAGGCGTTGGTGAGAGATGTTGACAAGTAAAAATTGTACATAATACGTTTTTTTAGTCACTGCATTTTCTCAAACGCACGTGATAATATTAATGTTTTTTGATTTGCACGTTTAAACAATTTAATTTGGTGGAAAACACATTTGATATGTGCGTAATTTGTTGATGTAATAAAAAAGTAAATTCATATGGAATCTTTTTATGATTTACTTACTATTTAAGCGAGTAGTATTTATATATGGCAACGACTGGTATTGTTGAGAAATGGGCTTTTTACTTACTTGTACTAACAGTATTATATTTTAATCGTAATTAGTAGTTTTTCAGAATACTAGATCGAATAACTTGGTCTTGACATGAGTTACTCGATTAATTATGAGTAATTAAAAAATTGCACGTATGCTTAAATACCGGGTAATAAACGAGTCACTTGGCTCAACCCAACTTGAGTGGGTTTTACTTTATCGTTATAAAGTTGAATAATGTTGTCTAATTTTGGATATCGATATTCATGTGCTACTCCGTCATCTTCTTTCAACTAGGCGGTAGATGCATGAATAAAGTATGATTCATGTCAGCATATCGCACAGTGAGACCGAAATTTATACTTGAATCTGCTCCTGAAAATGAAGTCTATCGTTTGTGAATTAAAAGTTTACGAATTCGTACTAGAAAAGGATAAAAATTAATATTATATCCTTGTATTAATCTGTTGCTTTAAGAAACTCCCAAAATGCGAACACAATTTTGTTATGTCCATAATATTCTAATTGCGTATAAGGTCCTTTTTTTATCAGATTGAAGTAGGAAACGAGCATGCAGTCTATCTGATGTTAACTGGTTATTGGCGCCCATCGAGATGTCGCTGTACGAAACTGTTATACAACCCCTGTTATATAAAAACAGGGGTTCTATTCGAAGTCGATCATAGTTGCGTTGCTACTTCCAACGTCTAAGATGGTCGCCTCACGCAACGCAAGAACTGCTTCCTGCTAGAGATAGGTGAGGCGATGGTACATCTCTGATCGAACTAAACTGGTTCTACCACTAGATCAACTATTATTTTCACCGTGTTATATATTTTGTAATCATTCATATTATTTAGGAACCCAAAGAGTAAAAACGGGATTCTATTACTAAGACTTTGCTGTCTGTCGATCTGTCATCTCATGTACCGTGATAGATAGACCGTTGAAATTATTACAGATGATGTAATCCGTTGCCGCTATACAACAAAGATAAAAAACAGAACAATATAAATATTTAAGGGGGGCTCCTATTCAACAAACGTGATTATTATATATTTTTTATAGATACGGAAAATGACACGGAACCCTTCGTGAGCGAGTCCTTCTCGCACTTGGCCGTTTTTTTATTTGTTATTACGAATGCGTAAGTAGACTCATGTGTATTAACTACGTGTGGTGTGTCAGTACGCGGGCGGCGTGGCGGGCGGCGGCAGCGGCGGCGTGGCGGCGGGCGCGGGGCTGGTCAACGGCGCGTCCGTGGTGCCGCCCGCGCCCGACTCCGCGCAGCACCACCAGCCCTTCGACGTGCAGGTATGTACCCCGCACGAGTACTCTCTAGCGTTCACATCTCGTTTTTTTTTCTTTCGAAGAAACTATGGTATTATCTGTCCACGCCAACTATCGCCTAGAGGCGGTAGTTGGCGGGAGCCCTAGAGCGTTCATCGTCAACCCATCAATTGTCCCACTTTTGGACGCGGGTCTTATCTCAGAATGAGAAAGTTTTAGGCCATAGTCCACTGCGCTGGCCAAGTGCGAAGTTTTAGACTTCACACACCTTTGAGAACTCCTTTTTTTTTGAACTCTTAGGTGAGTAGATTTCCTCACTATGCTTTCCTTCACCTTCACCGCCTCTAGAGTTCACATTTCTTTATTTTTTATTTCATAGAAACTACAGTAATTTTCATCAAAAGAATCAACCTTATCACCTTAATTTTTTTTTTCTTGTCGAAGATAAATAGTATTTTCGTGAAAAGAATAACATTTGTATTATGATCACTTCGCCGGCTGGTGTTTATTTTTTTCTTTTTCAATTTCCCTGTAATTTAATCTTTATTTATCTAACATTTTTCTGCGTTTTGTTTTTTTGCTAATACTTAGACTATTTTATTTGTTCATATAGTGATGGCGGGGAGTTCTCCTAAAGTCACAATATTTTGAAATACACAAATATGGTGTATATTATATGCTATATTATGTTTCTAAGATTTTGGTTGCGTATATACGAGGGAACTTGACCAAATATTATGCCTCATTAATAGATACAAATGTCTCCGAAATGCTGATCAGAACACGCGGCAGCCTGTTGCCAATTTATACACAATACAAAAAAACAAGAATTATTTTTCTATCATTTATCTTGTTGATTAAATTATCAATTTAATGTTGATATTAAGATACATTTAAGGTATTGATTTAAAAACTAATTTAACCCCCAATTGTGTGATTGTAAATGATATAATCACAAACTGACGAACCTTACACCAATCTATTTCTCAGTATGGCAACTTTTGTGTAGATTTTTTTTTATCTAGACGACACTCATAAAGTTACTAAGGATAGAACAAAATTAAACTGAGACACACCATTCGTTTGTACCACGTGTGAGTTTAATTTTACTGACTGTTATCCAAAGTAATATATTCCGCAAACGTGGTTATTTTGTTCAGCAGTATTAAGTAACCACAAGACAAAGCTATCGAAAAATTGTTGAATTGCATTAATATCCTTTTTTTTAATACTGTCATAAAAATATATACTTTCCTATGAAAACCAATTGTTATAGTACTAAACACAAAAAACATAATACTTAATAGAATGTTAGTGGCATTATAGGCCTCGTTTTACAAAAAACAAAGAAGCCACATTTGATTGAATAATTTCTACACATATCTCATAATATTTAGTGGTCCCTTCATAATATATGCAACTGTGATGTGTGAGCTACTGGAGCTGATGATATGCTCCTATAATATTTAATAACGTCTTTTAAATAGCTCTTATTTTTAGACATAAGAGTGGATTTGCTTATATCTTGAAGAATTTAATTAGAGCATATTTTTGCATTATTCGTGTCGCCACTTGTGTAGCAATTAAAATTTATATCACCAATTCTTATCCTGCCATATTATCGCGTTGGACTATAAGCTTAAATCTCTCGTACTGAGAGAATATCAGAAGACTCGTGTCGTAGAAGTAGTGTGACAATAAAGTGTTGACATCGACGATGAATACTGATGCTGAATACCGATGTCGAATATTTATACTGAATACAATAAGCAGAAAGTACAGAAATAATATGTATATTTGTTTTATTTTTATTAAATTACTGGCTTGAGAGAATTTAACTGTAACAAATTTACATGATGTTGCATTATCTTTTGTGGTTTTTATATTACCTTCGCTAATAGATCTTCCCAGTATAAGCATAAAGTAAATTCGTAAACTTTAGTTACCTGGTTATCTATTACTTATTCAGCTTTTGAGATAATTATAATCCACGAGTCTCCAGTTGCAAAAACCTATTTTATCTTTGGGCGTGATATTCAAACCATAACTGGAAACATGTTACAGATTGGGAATCAATAAGAGTATAAAGAATTAGCTAGAAGTTAAATAAATTACATCAATATAACAATATCATAGAATCATCTGCAGAATCCAGTGTTCATTCTTAAATTTTCAAATATTTCTGAAAGAGCAAATATTACAAGAGTTATCTTTAGCATCATACCTTGCATGTGTACTTGCACAGAGTCCCATAAGAAACAAGATAAACTGGATGACATTTCATATGCTAAAATTGTCACTGTTTTTTGAATATTGTTTTATTTTTTCTGCTATTACAAAATCGGTCCTTTTCGTCTGTTTTTGGTTCCTGCATGTTCAAGTAAGTTTTTTCACGCGGGCAAAAAATATTGGATTTTATCATTTGTTAGTTGTTTCTTAGAAAATACGATAAAGTTGTTTTGATGAAATGAATCACAAAACTTACACGAATAATAATGACTTCATATTGATTGATATTTATTAGCTATTTATTACGTGTTGGATAACAAATCGGACGACGATTATCACCATAACTTCTCCAAGATGTGTTAGGCTTAATTTATATTTACAGACACTTAATGTGCCAGACAGGGACCGTGGCAGACGAAATAATATTTTTTTATACAATGATTTCACATGCGCGGCCCGGCATGCCTTACGTCTGCGCGACCGTACTAAGATAGACAAAAATACGTTAACACATTGCATAGATAGATGTTTTTCTTACTTTTAGTCTATTACCTGTGTCTGACACGCTGAATGTCTGCAGCTATAAACGACACATTAAAGATTATGAGCGAGACTTCTTACAAATTTCGATGGAAAAATATTTCTATTTAAAATTACTTTCAAATCCTGATGAAGCCGACGGGCGATTTCAGTAAATTACATACTATGAGGACTCCTCTGTACTTGACATCGGATTTCTCGACCATGAACATTAACAGGATCAACTTGCCTCATGTCTTGCACGCGTCATGACCTAGCAGAATTTTTTTTTGGTCACAAAAATTATTTTACTTGTATGAGACTCCTCTTTTCTAACAATATCATTCAAACTTATAGAAAACCTCTTAAAAATTACAATTTAAAATTTATTTAATCAGAAAGAATATGCATATTTAAATCAAGTTTCATTTACAATAAAAGTGAGAGCAGGCGTTACTATTGTCACCGTTGAAAAAGTTTACAATAGAAAACCTAGAACTAGTCAACCAAAACGAATAACGTTGACTTAATCGAGACGTTTGTTTCGCAAGTTATGCGGAAATATTGGAGTAGAGATACACTCTTGTATATTTATTTTGATACACTTTTGTATTAGTTGAAAGAGCTTCATATTTTTTTAATTTTAAATTGAAATGCAAGCAATGCATCATGTTTGAACTATGTATAAAATAAGAAATAAAATAATAACACCTTTTGTAAAAAGTAGCATTAATTCTAGATTGTCATTTGGCATCACACGTTGAATTGAATGAACTCTGTTATAAACTCGCGATCAAAATCTCCGAATTTCAACTGTCCCAAGGATTACTGTTTGGTTATAACCTAGTTATCTTAGGACAGTAGATGCGATCTCTTTGTTTTCTTCTTTCGTAAAAATAGTGAGAGCTCTGAGGAGTTATTTTACTTCGTCAATATTACTTCAACTCTTCCTTAATCGCGCGAATCGCTGATGAATACATACGTGATTTATTATTAGAATCCAATCCCTTGATGGCTACGTTTTTACCACTGACGCTAATAAGATATGAACATGCGATTAGTTTCTTCCTGTGTCATTACCACTATGACGCTAGAATCGTAAAAAAGTAGCAAGGCACCGGTGATACATTGACGACTTCCTTAGTTTCGTTGGTTTTCTGTGAAACAATAATCAATTCAAAAATATGCAATGTGAAACTTCGTGTTAATTACGAAACGAAACGACGTATAATTGTCCACGAATTTAGATTGTAATGAATGATTATTTTGTACTATAGAAAACACGTAAAAATGTTCATTAAATATTTGTTTTAACTTTTTGTACAATTGTTCGTAACAACGTTATTTTTTTGTCGTGTATCAGTAATGTTGTTGAGATATAATTTGTTAAAATATTTTTTACCGTTTTAGCCTCTATTATACCTCGAAGCCTATAAATGTATATATATACACAACACTGGTAATTGCTTGGTAAATTATAACGTGAATAGAAACACGCATGATTAGGAAAGGATAAAAAGTTGTTTTTACAAACACTTGTTTTTTCTTATCTCTCTAGCTTTTCATGAAGTAAGGTCAGTCTTTTTGTTTAAGTAGTTTTAAATAACCCGTTGAAATTCTTAAAATAACCTCTACGTTACAATTACAATCACTTGCTGTGGCAAATACTGAACTGATGTTTATTCATTTGTTAATCAAATAAAAAAAGGCTTAAATGTGATTTGTTTTTGTGCATGGTGGATTTTTTGCATTTTTTTTATTATTGTTACATGCTCCAGCTTCACATTTAATCACAATATAGTTTGACGTTTTGTAATTATGTGTGTAACTATGTCACTTCCGCAATTAAATCTTAGTTTTATATACCAAGTCCGGTGAGTAAAAGTTTGCATTGCATGATGAAGAAATATTGTCTCAATCCGCAGAATCCGGTCCTGTAGAATCATTTCGATTCAAACCATGCATGTATTTTTGATTTTAGAAGATATGTTCGGCAATGAAATGAGATATTTATTGCATAGTTAAATGTGTATGTATTTGGCGGTTGATAAGAAGCTTATAGAAAACTTTGGCAGTGTAACAGGTAACAATGAAATGGCCTCAATGGCCAATGAGGTTTTGTTGAAAAGAAAACGCTGAGAACTATGCTAGAGTGAGTATGACATGTGAAAGCTTTGTTGCAATGAAATAAACAATCCATATAGAAAATTTCAATAAATTAAGTATATAGTATTTTAAGATTGTAGAAACAACGGTATATACCATTTCTTAAACGATAGCAATTTTAAGTTCAAATCACGAGTAATAATGTTGGACTATAGGCACTATTATAATTCACTATGGATGTGGTAATGGTCAGTCATAACTTTAGTATGTCATTTATTAATAATCGAAATACAGTATAGCGTTTGTGGTTACAGCTTTCGTGCCATATCATATACCTATTTTATTTCTAAAGAGTTGTTGGTGCGTTAGATCTTCATCATTTGATCATTAAAATAATGATTCAACCACGATTTCAAAGTTTACAATTTCTACTTTTGACTAAAACTATAGTATGGTATGTATTTAAAAAGTAATGATTTGATTCAATTTTTTTTTCATACAGCACAAAAATGCACTAATGTTTACTCTTGTTACGTGTAAGTTTTGTCAAATTATTCGAATCGTTTTAAAGATTAATTAAGCTTATATTTTCTGCTATGTGCAAAAATGCGCCACTTTGTTAGTTGTCTTTTCTGTATAACTTTGAATCTTAGACAAGAACGATATTTTTAAATTTAATATTACTTTAAATGAATCATGTATAAAAATCCATTCTTACAACACTTCCTTTTATGTCCGTTGTTTAGAGTGCAACTGAACTCTACGCAGTTCAGGAATATTCACGTGCGTCGACGTCACACGTCACGACGTTAACTGCAGTTCTTCTGAGGAGGGTCCTAACTTCAGAAATTATTACTTTTTTACTGACGTGTACCGCGACTTCGTTGCTTGAACTTAAAAATTGTGTCCAGAAAGGAATTAATTAAAAAAGAAATAATTAACTACGATCGGATTCAATTTTTTGCATTTATAATATTAATAGGATGGTCAATGTCACCTGATCAGGACTTTGTACGAGGCACCTTTTATTAATAATCTTTTTCAACATACATGGCTGTAAATTGCCTGTTTAAATAAAAAAAACGGTATAATCTACTTTTTATAAACACGGACAATCAATTACACGTAGCTCTTTCGTGAGTGTGAAAGTTCAGCGATAATATAACTATGTTTGTATAAAAATATATTGTCAAAAAATCACTAAAATAATAATAATAATAACGCTTTCTACACTCATAGCCCCACACTTTGATTTTCTTTTGTGTCTTGGGTGCCGTGGACACATAAAGACGAATACACAAACACCCATATCAGAACAGAAATCCAAAATTATCATTCAGGTGTCTGTCCGGGAATCGAACGCGGAATCCACTGCGTATCAGACCGGTAACCGGCGACCGGTAACTACTAATAATGATTTCAGAGATTGTTTTGTACAATAAAACAAATTGGAAATTATCATAACTATTGTTTCATTTTGATATGCAAAAATTTGCACGATTCAGCTAGCTTTAACTTAAATTCGTTATTTCATTTTACGTTTCCTATCTTAAAACTAATAACTAACAAACAACTATAACAGATTTAACTTTCGGAGCGTGATTATCCGGAAATAAATAAAATAAAGCCTTTTTAGTAACGCAGAAATGATTGTAATCAACTGAGATCGTTAACGTACCGTGGGCATTGTTGTGATGTTCAGATAGGTGGCGTTACCGTTAGTGTTATGTAGGAACTCGACGCGTGCCTCGCAAACGAGTGACTATCTCCGGCCGTATTCTCACAGCGCACAGCGACTAGGAAGCAATAAAGCTACACCCTAACTGCACACACCATTACCGATTGTAACGGCAAACATATTGTGATAGAATCGACGCGGATCGCGCGATGTCATCCGCCGGCACAGCGGCGTGTCAATATCGTCTTATCGAATTGGCGTCGGTTCGACGTCAACGCGCCGCAGGGGAGGTCTTCTAAATGCCATCCTTGTCCATTGTTTGCTTCGTACATCCATATTTTTTCACGGCTCACGCCTGACATTAAACTTCAACGAAATGTCAAACCCAAGGGAACCTTTGACATTTGGTGTTATTTGTTGACGCAAACATAAACTTTGTATATTATATATATTCTAGCTGCGCCCACGGTTTCACCCGCGTATTAGTTACTGCAAAGAAAACTAATTTATGTATTT
>MOOZ01001792.1:408726-443966 GCA_002930495.1 Cecropterus lyciades | reverse complement strand
AAAAAAGTTAATAATTGCTTCAATACTATTTTAGGTCCCCTACAAATATATTAGAAAATTTGAATTATCTAATATACCGAAGTAAACTGTAAAATAAGTGCTTTTACCTTCCTTTATTAGTAGATGAGCCATCGAAGTTAATACAGTCTTGTCAGGAAAGGTGCATGTTGCATCACATACACAGCAAAGTGTGCTTTGTTAGCTATACATGTGTTTTTGTTTATCGATACCATTATAAGGTTTCCTTGATAAAACGGGGCCACATGGCAATGTAACAGAATACTAAGTGGGCGTGAATCGGGAGGCAGATGGTCGTCGACGCCGGTCGCAGTTCAGGACGCCGCGGCTCTGATTAAACTTAATTAACTGAAGCCATTTACACGCTGCGGGGACAGCGCGACCGCTCGTGCCGTGCGTGTCGTGTTCTCGCTCCGTCGCCGCCGCACCCCTACTTAACTCATAAGTACATGGTGTCACTCATCCCTGCGCTGTCTGCAATCTAATATACAACGTAGTTTATTTTGTGGTGGGCTTTAATTACTTGTGTAAACCTACATTGTTGGGACCTCATAGAAATATTTATTTAATTTAACGAAATATAAAGTAATTTATTGAGGTTTGTCAATGTTTACAGATTAAGTGTACATCGTAACCGATTTATAAATTTAGAATAGTTAGACGCGGTTGGTGAATTAGGCGTCTGCTAGTGGTTAAATGTTTGTTTTAAGATTAGATTCGTTTACAATACAAATTGAGCTGATTTCATCGCCGAAGTAAGAATTGCGGTCACATGAGCGCCAGGAAACCATACCGGTGGCGAGCGTCGCGCGGCGCGGGCCGGCGCAGCCCTATCGACGCCGTCCGCGAGATTTATCGCGCGCTCGCACGCATCTGGCGCACTGCCCATCGCCCTCGCGCCCTTTTATCACCGAGTAAAACACGCCCGTCGTGTTAATTTGTTTGTTCTGACGCGACCCACCTAATGAATCGCCCCGGGTCAGACCCGTGTTCGCGACCGGTACCGAATTAAACGTTAGGCCCTTAAACTGTTACGGGCCCCGCAAATAAATCGTAAATCACGACGTTCGAACATGATTGTTTCGGCACAGAGACAATTTATTGTATACGATAGTGGTCGGGCCCGTTTCTAATGAGAAACGCGTAGTTTACATGAGAAACGTCTATCTTTATTAACGTCGTATTTAAATGTAGACGATTCGATGTCTAATAAATATGTAGAGCGCACTGATTTAGCGTGAGTGAATCAGACTGGCTCAGGTGAGGTCGAATTCCTACAGTCGCCGCCCTACCTGCGCGCCCAAAATACCCACCTCAAGCACACGGCCCGCCCGCACTCACGCGTACGTGCTGATTTATTTATTTTTGAAATACGTGTGCTTTTCTTAATCTTTGCGTATTTTCTTTTATTAGCTCATCTCATTGATCATATGACCTATTTATTATTCTGTACCTTGCTTACGAGATGATATACTACTATTTTCGGTCCTACATACGGTATTAAATGTCAGATAAATTACCTTCGTTATTTGCTCTCCACTTAACACTATGAAATCCATTGACGTTACGATAAATTAAATAAAATCGGCTAATGCAAGTTTGTTAAATAATAATTAGCAAGGAAATATCTTTGTACAACGTTTACGACGCAGGTGTATGCCTTAGTAACATCATTGCCGTTAAGGAACTCTCGTATCACCGCCTTAGGTTGCTTCCACTTACTTCTATATAAACGTTTTCTTCGTTTTGTTTGGTTCACCACTTAATTAGGTGCTGCTCGTAAAACTGTCTTCCTCATCTTATATTTACCGCGTTTGCCCTTTTTATTATCCGATTACATGGGCTGCGCGGTTTGCAAAGCGTTCTGTAGCGCGAGGGGAGCAGTTTCATTTGTTTCTCCAGAAATTACTTCAGACGATCTCGGAACGCCCTGAAACTCCTTTACACAGAGTGTAACAACTTAATACTAAAGAACAGAATAACGTATAATTAGTTGAGGCGGTCGAGATGCTCATTTGTGCTGTCAGCCGGCGTAATTAATGTTTACACCGATATGATTACGTTTGGTAAGAGCTTATCGGAATCAAGTCCTTTGGGTAAAATTGGTTGCGCTGTACACCGATAATGACACTTCATGATGTTTTATTGCGTAGTCTGATCGCTATATAATACAAATGAATTATGCTTATTCGGCTAAGTGTGCAAATATGATTGTATTTATTTGATGATCAGTTGAAAGCCGCGGTTGGCGTTAGTGGAGGATAGCGAGCGTTGCGTTGCAATTAGCAGGGCACTCGACTCGTCGCTGCCAGCAAACCATAGCTCGAAGTCCACTCGTGTGTCGCCGCGCAAATTAAAACGCGACACTCAACACCATCGCACCCTCAAAAAGCAATTCGCTCATCGAATAGATCGTTTTTGAAACGATAAATGTTAACATTAAACATGTGATCATACTTATAAATGCACTGCATGTAATTTTTTTTATCAATCTGTTAAATGTAACGTTGCAGCTCGTTTACTTATATCGTTGGTATAGAAGTATTTATTATTGTTTCTAAAAAAATACTACAAGACTTGGTTCATGACTATGTGAACATGGTTATAGAGATTTTGAAACTAGTCTGAATATCTAATGAGAACTTATTAAAGGTCAAAGCCCTTGAAGTAAACTGTGTAATTTTGATAAAGAACCTAAAATAGTCCCGAACTTAACCTTCATTATGCCTTAACCCTAATAAATATTTAAGAAATTATGTGTATGTGAATATATAATGTGATAGCATTGACAGATTTATTTAGTCATTAATAAATTATGAAACTGAGTGCTGTTAAAGCACTTTTTAAGGCTCTCAGGTTCTTTATATATTTTAAGAAAGAAAAACGAACGCTGCATGTTACAAATACATAAGAAATGCGAGTTAGCAGCTCGCTCAATTTATAATTTGGTTGGATTCACGGGTTCCCAATAAGTTTGTCGGCTGAAGCCTCCGAGAGTAAAAGATTTGTGGTCGGAGGCGGTCGGTCGGAGGTGCAGTCCCGCGGGCGCGCCTCTTTGTAATTGAGAGCGCCCGCGGGCCGATAATTGTGCCTGCCCGCGGATGCCCGCGCCCGGCCGCCTCGCCGCGTAAATCATGCTCGTTACTCTCCATTACCTCATAATACCAAATTGACTCGCGAGGATTTCCTCACTTGCTTTTCCAGTCTTTCGCTTAGCTCCTGTTTATTTTCTTTTTATATTCATAGCAGTACTCACTAAATACTCTGCTACAAAATAAAAGCTTGCATATAGCATATAGTAGTGTACGAGTCTTTGTGTCTGGCATACATTTAAAACATTTTTAAATTAACATTTTGCGAGAATACTACAAGTATTCGAAGTGAACCGCGAAACTAAAGCATGCTTAGAGAGTCTCGGTATTAGGATATCGAGGGTTACGCCACTTGTCACGACAAGGACGTCAATGTAGTAAAGACATGCGAGCTTTTTAAACAAACTTTATCTGCTCTATAAAACAGAAAGAAGGTGTGCGATAAAACGATCGCGTGACTTAGTCTCGCACCATAACGTCGTCGAATGCCTTGATTAGATGGATATTTCAATGTTGAAGGCTGAAAGAAAATTGAGTATTTTATTCATCAAGTACGGCAGCATTTTTACATGTCACGGGAGAAACATAAGAAATCTTGAAAACTGAAGTAAGTATGCGAAGTGCATACGTTCTGTGAATTGTCTCGTGTGCCGTACCAGAGGTTAACTGGCACTATGGCTTATCGGCGTGACGTCACTCCAGGGGCGGTGCCGACGTAGAAGCATGTAGATCGCGAAATTGATTGCATGTTATCTGATGGGGCACGGGTTCTTCGCTAGCGTTTAATACTGGCGTCGGACGCTCGGCACGCGATCCCTTTGACAGGAGATCGCCCGCGCCCCCATCGAGCGTGGTAATTACCACGGGCCGTGAGCCGCGGCGACATCGCCGCCTCTTGCCGAACACGACCCAGTAATTACACCACACACCTATTGCTTGTCTATGTCCCTTGCGTATTAAATTTCCACTGGTCTTAGCCATAGAAAATTTTTAAATTACGTTATCAACGTTAATTGTGATAATAATAGTATATTCCTTATTCACTTTTAATAATTTAAATTAAAATATTAAAAATTTTAGAATAATATTCAGAGTGCAGAGGACTATAAAAGGCTGTCAAGTAGATAAATTTCATAAGGAATCGCAATGATCGATTTTATCATCATTGACTGTGTTATTTAATGTAGGTACATTATGAACTGCGGCTATAGATCTTTTTTACGAATCGTTACAATTTATTAATATTATAGTTATTTAAATTGCAAAATAATTAAGGGAGTATATTAAAATAGTGAACGAGCCGTATAAAAATGTTTATTCGATTGATTTATGCGCATAATAATTAAGAACAGCCGCAGAATGGAAAATTCCAGGCTTCCAATTGGTTTCTTTGATCATTAGTTTGAGTGTTGATGCTGCGACAGGTATTGGTTCGGTTTGTTTTAATGGTTCGGCGGGGGAGAATGGAAGCGTTCCCGTGAAGCCGTAATTTGATTGGGCTCGCGGACGGGCCAAGCGCGGCGAAGAATCGCGCCGCGTCCGAGTTGCGCTAATTGCCTCGCGCAATATAGAAACAATGACAAAACTTCGGACCGCCTCGGCCTCTCTCGGCCCTCGACCCCCGCTTTTTATTTAAAATTCGTTTACCCGACTCGCAGATTGTTATTCAGCCAAGTTTGGTACGTACCTCTGACGTTATGAAAATGAGAATAAACTCAATCAAGTTTCTATTTAAACTGAAGCCTTACGACGATTATTTGATAGCGACAATTCAAAAAGTTATTTAAAAATGATTTTCCGTCTCATTCGTTAGGCTTTATGTAAACATTCTCATTGCAGCTATAACATACTTCGTGTCGTCCAATTTGTTTCTATATAAGGGATTGGCTTAGCGATGCTCGAATTGCGACATACAGATTACCTAATCGATTATATCAATACAATTGTATGTATTGTATTGGTGTAATTCTCATTCTTTCGTTCGTTTATAGCGAACGAGCTTATAAAAGACAATTTGTTAACGTGTCAAAAAAGGTACTTGGACGTTCAATACGACGTACGTACGACGCGCACACGTGTCGTATAATTCCAATTTAAAAAGATGTCGAATACTGTGACCACTGGTGGGGGATTCCCCTAATCACCCTCCTAACTTTTTTTACTCGGTATTCATAGCCAAATACAAAATTTTAATAGTCCTTATTTCAAAATTGACGGATTTTAAAACTAACTCTCAACCCATATTTAACACCCTTAACGGTAGAATATCGAGAATTATTTCTCAGTGGTTGCCTACATCGTAAAAGAAACATAATGTCATCATTTAATTTTTCTAGGTTCAGTAGTTTAGATACTGCAATGATGAATTAGTCAGTCTGGACAAGTCTTTTTATTAGTTAGAAGATAGATAGATGAACTTTAAAAAATATATATTAAATATAAACCATCTCTACGCTTGGAAATTTGTCAGTATAATGAGAAACTGTAAAACATATTGTAATTTAATTTTCTAAACAGATAAATAAATAATTAGATACTTTTGATTAGGTATATTATTTTCTGTTAGCTAATTAGCTTCATGTAGCGTTGATATACAGTATATGTAGTTAATCATTTCAATGAATCTGAGATTATTATTTTCACATTTCGTGTACTCTATTTATCTATTGGCAAAAAATATGAGACTTATTTATGAGACACAGACTGTCCCTTTGCATCATTGTTATCATTTTATGAATGATGCTAAAGTTATCAGGTATCAAAGTTGTAAACAGCGTCGCAATACTATAATATCAACGACCTAAACCAAATTATATTTCATTTTTTGTCGGTTGAATTAAATGTATCTGAAGTTAGATGTCGGAAGAATAATGTGAAATAAAAACCTTCCAAGTAGTCTAAACATGGCTGTATATTAATGTAATATAAAAAGCTACGAAAATTAATATACCTAATATTAAATAGTATTATAACTTAACTTGATTTAGTTCGGCGGAACGGCAAAATTAACATAACTACTACATCAGTTTCATATTATTAGAGTTAAGATATCTAAACTCTAATTTCACTTTATGTAACGGGTCAGCATTCGTTAAAACGGTAACTTATTATCACAGTTATAACATACGAAGTAATCGCACGGTAAATATGAGTAGATCGACAGTTTAATCACCTCGTAGGCAAGCTGGCTCGAGTCTGTAGGGTGTGAAGCGGGCCGGGCGAGTAATTGATAGTGACATTTGATGGACGTGCAGCAAGCGTATATTGCACCGCTGGGGACCGCAACACATGCACCTTGCCGTCGCGCCGGTCCCCGCGCGCCCTCATCTCACGAGTCGCGCTCTCGGTCACTTTCCAAACATTAATCGTATAATCTTATAGGTATCGCCAATAATAAGTGTACTTATTTTAATTATTTTACGGTTTATTGTAATTGCATTAAAGTAGACATACTTATCAGAGGAGTCCAACGTAGTCGTTGGGGATTGCAATACATTTGTGTCTCATTTAAGACTGATCTTATCTGGGGTTGATTATTATAGATGTCCATTGGCGACCGTGGCCATTTACCATGAGGTGGACTGCATGCTCATTTGCTAATTCTTGCTATTTCTGTATTTAAAAAAAATGTCGTTAGTATTCAAATTAAGATTAGCGAGCCGTCAGATTTTTAATACTTGTTGGTTAATTATTTATTGTAGAGGTAGTGAACAATTTTAACTATATGTGAATGGTATGTATACTGGATATGTTTTTCTTTTAAGAATCTTTACGTCAACATTTATCCGTAAAATAGTTATGTAGTCACGGTGTGTTGAACGTGTTATTTATAATTTTATTCATCAGCCTAGTCCTTCATTCGGCCATACACTGTTGACATTGTTGCTAAAACAAACTCACCTTACTAACCTCATGCTTACCTCTGTAAACTAAGTCCGTTATAAACTTTTAAGGCCTGCCTAATAACGCAAGCAATTTGAGGGTCTCTCCCTCTGTTTACTTTCTTGCTTTACTAAGGTGATTTGATGATTTTGACTTATTTAAGTTGTGCGTATTGTTGACCTCCACTGCTGAAATAATTTACTTGGCAGTTGGTACACGGTAAATATTAAAAGTTTAATAATTAAAAAATATTTGAATGTTTTGGTTTCCTGTTGTAATAACAGTTTGGTGCTTGTAGTTAGATGATGCCTTGACAAGTGTGTTCAAGTTCGGAGTGTCAATGCTCAGTGATAAGTATTGTGAGGATAATACTGTAGTTTGTTTGGGTTATAAACTAACGCCTATTTTAAATCTTAATAATCTTATGATATAGGTATGAATATAACTCATAGAATATACTGATGATCACTCTTGCCTACTCGATGCAAAAAATTAAAACTGAACAAGCATACTACTCGCTGACGAGTTATCGTACTAATTAATCTATACGAACAAATAAAATATAAACATATTATATTCACTTTTTCATGTAATTTTATACCGTCTAATGAAGATAATATATAGTATCAGTAATATCTTAACTTCTAAGTTCATGGGTATTGAGAGCTTAGTTTCACTATCTAGTTGTAGCAAGTGAAACTACACACGTTTCTCTCGTGAAAGCCACGTAACCAGTCTACCTACTCTACTCACTATCGCATTGTCGCTTTTCCTATATGGATTAGTAGTTCGTGAAGTATTAGTCGCCCAGGGAGTATCGATTGCTTCGACTATAAAAACCTTATTTCTAATTTTTCTACCAAATCCTAAGATCCTATTGATAGAAAAAAATGTTCAATATTTTACACTCAGTTGCATATTTCGCACTCTGTTCCTATATATTCCACCCTTAAACCTTTCCGTTCCTTTCTTTCTTACACTTTCACCTATTTAAATGATTTTTGGTTGGTGTTGTGCTAATTAACGTATAAGGGGCACCTCATCACAGGTGGACGTCTCAAAATGTATTTTTATATAACATTCTACTCCTACCACATTTGGCGTCCAGTGATCTATATAGAGCATCATCTATGTATTGAATGTAAGTAATCACTATATTACGAAGAATAACTGAGATACGGTTTTATATTTCATATAATAAAACACTCGGAGATAGGTTCTCTGTCCAAACCGCATTAGACGTGTCGTTACTTTGGAGCGTAATATATAAAGTTGAGGTAACGGTCACATAATATGAGAGGTCGCAGTTATTGCTAAGTAATATTGATTGGTGGAGAATATATACGAGTTCGGGCACGCGAGGTGAAATGTTTTTATTCGCGCAACACGTCCACAGCCACCCGACTGCCGGCGATGTGTCGTTCTCCCGCGGGACACTGCCGTACTTCCGAACGGAGATATTTATAGCCGCCCAAGAAGCCACCGTTACCTAATGTTACATTTTATGGTGGCCCTTATTACGGTTCTCTCACCGACATCTCTATTTCATGTCTATACTATTCCTTAAGAAATATTTATTATTCAAACTCTTTATCGACACAAAGGTAAATATTATGTCCGCAATGATATCTTATAACTTTTACGCATCGACATGGTAAGTTAAATTCCACCGGTGGTCACTAGCGGCTCGCAAAAACGCCAGGTTCGAAGATATTCCTTGCGGCAATCGTAAATTGGGCTCGTCCCTCGGGTGCGACTACCGAAGAGGTAGCGGCCGAGCCGGGTCGCATACGCTAATCGTGTGCCGGCATTGCCGTACGGCAATCACCTTCGCCGGGCTTATGCATTTTCTCATCGTAATGGCCGAGAAAGCTTCTTTTGTTGTTCTAGCGATTTGTTATATCTCGCCGCGCTTAGACACCTGCTTTGACTCGCTTAATTGTTCTTTTAAACCCGCTGTTTTGTTGTAAATAAAACGCTTTTTCACTTAAATCTGCTAAGTCGCCCTTCTGTAGAATCGGGTATAGACCGAGGTTCATTGTTAATATAATGAGGATTCATGAGCATGGCATTAAAGTGTATTACATTTAATGTAAGTCATTGTTTATTTCTTACGACAAGTCATTGAATTCTGAAATTGTAATCGTCACAAGTGTCTCCGTGGTCTACATGTCGCTTTGCTTAATTAAATGAAATGCTATTTGAAACTGCCGTATGACCGAATGTAAGAATCAAGAAGGAGGCGCGAAGCCGTACACGCCACGCTCTGATGCTCCCTCGGCCGTTCAACTCGCGCTTCACCTCGCCTTGCTGATTTCTGCTCGACAACCGTCACTTCCTACATTCCTTTTTTTTTGTTTATGAAACGGACTTTCTGATTTATTGATGAATTATTTGCTACTCATAGACTGTAATATTTTACACATTGTTTCAACACAAAATAAATTAGCATAACACGTTATTCCTTAGTAAATATCACGTACCTCACTATCCGTGTACATGTACATTAGGTACCTCAATGACTTGCTAATTTTATCACGACCTCTGAAATTTGCGACACTAATTTATCAGCTTGGTATTTTTTGTTCGTCTCTCCGAATTTATTTAACGGGACTTTTATACAAACATATATTACATATTCTATTTTATAAGATTATCTAAATTGTAACGAGTAGATCAGTTTTCAGTAGCAGATAAAGACTTTTCTCTGGATGGATATCATGATGAGACTCACCTACGTCGTTCTCATTTTGAGAGGAGATCCGATCCGACATGTCACATGACGACATGCGGGCGATCTTATTCACCATAAAAAAATATAACAATATACCAATAACGAGTAATACTTGTGACTCTAAACGAAAATGTCTAGATGTCACGTCGTAGGTCGAAATAATGATACAACCCGTGACATACTTTGCTTTGTGACAATTTTTGTCGCGAAGGGCTACTCTCGTACCCCACGATGACTCTGCGGCCGCTCGTTACTGTCTCCCCGTCTTACCTGACGC
The DNA here is from genome assembly GCA_002930495.1 of Cecropterus lyciades. Taxonomy (NCBI): domain Eukaryota; kingdom Metazoa; phylum Arthropoda; class Insecta; order Lepidoptera; family Hesperiidae; genus Cecropterus; species Cecropterus lyciades. Next base: position 433,963 of record MOOZ01001792.1, on the reverse strand, counting down.
AATGGCTTACCCCGTGGTTCCACTAATGACGACACATTTTACGATGCTCTATGATTTATATAAACACGGGAATTGTTTTTATTTACGAGTGGGCCGTAAAATCGTTCCTAATTTCCTGGCCGGTTATTTTCAGCTGTTGCTATGCAAAAAGCCTGTGTATTTGCTGTTTGTATTGTGCTAGGAAATGTGCATATGATGTAAATAGACTTTTTACTTTGCACCACTATTCATCCTAGTTCATTGTTCTTCGAAATTGCTCCGCGCTGAGAGTAGCGCTATGGTTCTGGCCGTTTTGCGGCGTTTGTTGTAACTAACAGTACATGCCTTACCAATCTAAAAGGATTTTCAATATTTTTTCATTTTATAGGAAGCGGACCATTGTTTGCTGAATTCTAAAAGCGTTTTTAATCTTTCACTCCAATGGGGATATTATTGTATATACTTTTATTGACATTCCCATATTGCACTTAATGTTATCACTTATCATCGTTTCATTAGAGTCTCGTGAGCCTTTATTGTAGCGCTAACCACGGTTCGATTTTAACGATAATATCTGCGTCGACAAATAGATCGCCGATAAAATGATAAAGTGTGTTTAGCTTGTGGTTGTTTACTCGACAGCGGTAAAAGGTTTGCGAGTCCCTCGCGGCGCGGGCTCGCTTGTTTTCATTTCGTTATTTACTTTTAATTTGGCAGCAAGCGGATGATGCGGCGGGCGGGGTGTGTCGTGTGAATAATTGACCCGATATACTGGCGAATGGCCGTCTGTGCGTCGTAGACGCGTCCGCGATTTTTGCTGGAATGCATCTTGCGACCACTCGATTTTGGGCTACTTATTTATTTTATACGAGATAGTGATATATCATCGAAGCGGTTACCATTTATATTTACGAGAAATAAATAGTGTAAGTCAATATAAGCCAAAGTGTATTTTTAAAGCTTTAATCTATAAAAACGCATTTCACATATTTAGCTTATATAAGATAAAGAAACACTGTCTGTTTATTGAAGTATTACCATTAATTGTAATTTAGTCAAATGCTATGGTATTATTATTCACTAACACATTTTATTAAATACATTATTTTTAAGGTCGAGAGCAATCTATACCAAGAAATACCAAAAAAAAACTAGTATCAGTATTGTGCATTCCAACAATCTGCTATGGTATTTGATACCGCAAATGAAACCTTGGCAAGATTTCATTCACAGCGACAACGATACTGGTGCGTCTGCTGCATAATTCGACACGATTGCACTCTCGCTGCACAGTCTATCTGCATTTTACACGAGGATTTTACAAGTTAATGCAACTCGTACCAACCCGTCGATGACGAATCGGTATTGTGCAATTGATTGTTTGTAATTGGTCTTAAAGAGATTAATGACTCATTTGTTTAATAACTCGTTTTGAAATCAATGAGTTTTAAGTGCCATGCATTAATACGACGGAAAACGAGCGTACAGAAGCAAGATGTAGGAATGGTTAACACAATCAGTGTTAGGAAATGTTTGCTTTAAACAATTAATGAGACACTTATCAATTCCAAATTGTGTTACATATTTATAAAGGTAAGAAAACCAAAGAAATAAGTTCATTTATAATGCTTTACTTGACATCACTGTGACGAGAAAGTTAATTATGTTTAGAAGAATGGCAGACAGCCGCGACAGACTTCCCTAAATCCTTTCAGTACTGTAATAATTGATGAGATGTATCGTTACTTGAATCTCTTCTATTAGACGGACCTCTTTTGAAACAAAACAAAATAAAATAAATTAAAGGAATTATTTTAGAAACAATAAGTTTTCAGTTTTACAACAATTGAAAACTTTGAAATTGAAACGTATGAAACGAAAATGTAAAAAATGTACTGTATGTTTTTCTATGACGCGGCCGAATGAATCTTATTTTAAAGCTAAGCTTAAACGAGCTTATTATTTGTCATTAAATTTAGTATTGGCACTGTGCTAACCTACATAGTGACAAGTGAGATGAAACCGTGTACACATGTGTATTATAAAAAAGGATTAGTGACACTAAGTATATCTGTTTGAAATGTGCTCTAACTCTATACTTTTCTACACTCATAGCCCCACAGTAGGATTTTCTCCTGTGTCGTGGGTGCCATGGACACACTAAGACGAAGACAAACACCCAGACCCAGAACAGAAATCTAAACTCATCATTCAGATGTCTGTCTGGCCGGGAATCGTACCCGGGACCCACTGCGTGTCAGACCGGTATGGTGACCGCTCCGCCACGCGGGTCGTCAATTGTTTTATCAACTATTCCACAATTTTCGGGTATGCTGCCTAGATTTATGTTTATTTGCGTATACGGACTATTTTTTGGTTTTATAAACGTTTAGGATTTAAATTCCTGCTTATATTTTGTACTTGGTTATTTCAGAACTCCAGCTTTTTGACGCCATATAAAATATTACGACAAATCTAAAAACATTACTGATGATATACGAATATTTGGTTGTCGATTCAATTTTTCACTGAATATTTGTTGTGGCTGTTCACATGGTCAGTAAGCGGCATGTGCTCAGTAAATGATGAGGACAGTCGACTTGTCACTAAGTAAATAGGATCCAATTCTGTTCACTTGGACTAGTTGCATTTACACTAAAACGCACAATTCATCATGTTTGGGTGTAAACATGATTTTTTAATGTAAGTTACTTTAATTTAAGTGACAATAATTGCTAAGCATTACTTAGTAAGCTTGTGTACACTCTTCATAGGTTCTGTAACGAATAACGAATTCTACGTAAGAAGTTTTTAAGTATTATCATTTGACGTATGGACAATAGTTGTGAATTATGCGAAAAAAATATTTGACAATACAAAACGCTCGTTTTTCTATATCTAACGACAAAAAATTTAGTGTTCCGATCACTTGACGGTTTCGTTTGTTTTATTTAAATGTATTATATGCAAATAGTCGCCGCGATTCGAGGTCGGGGGTGCGACGACGCGGCTCGCGTGCTGCGCAACATTAGGACGCCGGTTGGTTCGCCGGGGGTTGGCTTATTGTCTCGCGTCTATTAATACCAGTGTTTATGGCAAATTAATTTCTGCACTGTGTTGACTACCAATTTTGTTAAAAGCCGCGCACCGTATGCTAGTTTTAATGTGACCCTGAATGTTTTTATAACGCCGTATTAGATTATGTTCAATAATTGATTAGGTTAAGATTATTTAAGGTAACATCGGTTGAAGCTTATTAAAATCATCGAGCTACATTCAATAGCTTTAAAGGGTTACTATACTTTTCCGGAAAACAGTAGAAAATAAGTCTAACAATAACAAATCGTGTGTGTGAAGGTAATGGAACAACAGGAATTCTTCACAAGTTTTATCATTGTTTCGACATTTCTCTCAAGGGGACATTCTCATAAATTGGATTCAAGTTAGAATCTACACAAAGAAATATGCCGCAACGAAATATCTTTTAGTTTTTGTATAGGGATATTGCCATTTAAAAAGTTTGAAGTTATACTGGTCAGAGGTCAGTTATTTTCGGTTTTTTTTTTTTTTAGATATCTTATAATGTAATATGAATTATACCAAGTTTATGTACCTGAGGTTCCTTACGTTCTGTACTGATGTACCTTACGTTCTGAACTTCAATACTTTTAGCATTCAAATCCCAAACGAGTGCACAAAAATCTTCAATTGACGTAACCTGGTAACAGCACATTATGAATTGTAAAAATGAATGTGGTAGAACGCTTTGTGGTTCGACTCCGGAAGCACCACCGCCACACATATTTCTGCCTCATAACAGCAATGTTATGCGCTGCTGTGTTCTGGTCTGAAGGGTGTGGGTAATGGAAGGGAAAAATATTTTTCAGAGGCATTCCATCTCAGTTCTCATGGGTAGCAACGCATCTGTATCTAACCTTAGGTGAGACTTTGATCTTACCTAGGGTTGATAACATTATGTCCATGGGCGGCAGTGGTCACTAACCATCAAGTGGGCTGCATGCTCGTTTGCTACTTCGATATACGACATACGATAAAAAAAGCGTTTTAATTCTGATTTGTTATTATGTCATATAATTGATATTTTATATTGTAATTTGCAAAACTTTGAAAGTTTCTAATGATCTTTTTCGTTCTTAAGGCAAATAAAATTCAGTTAAATTACGTTCATTCTTACACGACATGTTAGGAACGCATTGTCTAACCTTTAATTTGCAGTATAATGTATTTTTATTTTGTTTTTATTAAATGTTTCTATGAAAACAAGGGAGTAAATAGGAAATTTAATTTACAAAAACAGTCTATCAGGATTGCGCAATGTATGTAATCTATACAGCTAATAACATATGCCACTAAATAATTACTTTCCAAAAAATTCACTAAAATTTATGGATAGAACTGTAGGTTATTTTTAAGGCTAACAGTACAAATAATGAAATAAATATACTTTTTACTATAATTTTAGTCACTTGATAATTTTAAACCAGAAATTTAAGTAGTTTTGTTTAAACTATTATATTTTAATAAGTTAGTTAAAAACTTTCTTGAACTTTCAAGTGCCCTAAAGTTCATTGCATTCTTTGAAGTAGATACACGAAACGTAAATAAAATATATTTACGCGATTGTAAAACAAACTCAGTTATGCTGAGGAGATAGTAGATGTTACTGTTTTAAATGACCTTATTTTATAACTAGTTTTACAAGTTTAAGTTTAAAATAAATGCAGGCAATGTTTGTTAACAATTACCCAGTTTTAATATTGTTCGCGATGTCAATGCGAAAGCTACTCTCTGATAGAGAATGTATAGAATGCATTTTATCGCATTTATGTATTGGGTTGTGATAGATTCTAGTCGAGAAAGTGGGACGAAAGTGGAGTCGGCACGGCTATAGTGGATGCAGGGCGACCGCTGCAGCAACGGTGTTTGTTGACGAGACGGTGGGCGGCGCGAGCGGGGCGCGCGGGCCGCGACCATCGCGGCAGGTGTGCGCCGCGGCAGTTCCGCGACTCTCGCCGCACGGGCGCCACGTCCGCGACACAGACATGTAGTTCCAACTCGCGTTCGTCGATTGTGAAGTGACTCAATGTGTTGTTGTTGAAGTACAGTGACGTTTCTTACGATACGATGGTGGTGTTGGAAGGTGGTGGCGCTTTGCTCGAGCCGGCTCTAGCGCTCGACGGCACGACGGCCGCTTGTCTAGAGCGTGCCTATGCACAAGCTGATATTTCGCTAAAACTTTTACCTAAAAGATACATAAACTTACATCAGTGGCTGTCGCCAGTGACCACTTCGGTTACAGCTGCCGCTGCCGCCGGAAAGGATCTCAAATTGCAAATTGTAAGTTAACATACGCAATTTCAATACATAATATATTTTTTTTGTCCTAGTCGTGAAGCTTTCGTCTTAACTTTACCTGCCGTAAAGTATGTTTACTTTATTTTCTTCATAGCTTATTTTTATTTTTCAATTATAAGATGAATGTTTAAACAATTTTGCTATCTTGCTTTCTCTTATAAAAAAATATAGTATTTTATATCAACTCTTCAATCCCCCAACTATGACACTAAACAATGTCCAATAATTTATATACCTACTATAATTTAGTTCATACTTAAATTCCCAATAAAATATTTATTTGCAATGAGTAAGAATATAAAAACAACGCGTAAAAATAAAAACACATCAGAAACTATGAATGAATAAAAAACAAAGTATAACTTGCCGTTCCGGCTATCAACCTTAACGCTACAAAAACTTATGAGTCTATTACTACTAAGTTAAAAATATCATCTACCTTATTTTGACCTCATCTTATTCATATACAAGATCCTTGTGCATTAGGATAATTTTCCAATGAAATATTCAATGATTTGACATTCGAATTGTTGAAAGTTCCAAACGCCTATCGGCTGTTTAATAAACCTGTTTTGTCATGATGTTAGAATCGGAAGCAAATATCAAGTTGGCTAACAAATTGCTGCACACTTCCTGTAAATGTTCGCTATCGTGATCAAGTATATAGATCGGCACGGTGCATATATCGTAAGATTGTAAAGCAATTTTGCTATATTCAGTAGGTATTGGAAACTTGGCATAGTTTGTTGTCCCACAACGTTATGAAATCTTTTATATTTAATACCATTAAGCAAAATAAAGGTATTTCCAACCGTGCAGTATCTGAACAAGGCTTTCAACGACGACTTTCATTCAAACTAGGCAATATATTTTTAATATATGTGTCAATAACGCAAATGTTGTCCTTACAAACCAGTTGTATTTTTAATTTATACAAATAATGTGTTAAATGTATAACCTTCTAACGTTTTACTAACATACTAATTGTTAATATTCTACTTCTAGTTCAATTCTACAATTTATACGTCGTTTAGAAAACCGGCAAACTTTTCTATTGTAAAAATAATAAAATCTCCCGAGATTATTTTACTACATTGTTATTGTTGTTTTATATGTAAATTTACTTAAACACAGCTGCTCCTGCACGCGGCCGATTGCTTTCTTAAACGCTGACAAGACACAAAACGAAAGTTCCGTACATAGCTACATCTATCTTTAATAACTGTATCGGAAGGTTGTAAAACCAGTTTAGACAAATTATGACGATGTACGAATAAATTGTTAGAATGATTGGTGTCGTGGTTTTTGTATTCACTATTAATAATACACGTTTAATGTAATCCCGTTACTCGTTCCAGGCATGTTTTTGATATTATTCGTTTAAATACACCGCTGCAGCATGTGCCGATAACCTGTTGATATGTAGCTAAAAACCCTTCATGTCAATAACTGTATCAGTAATGTAGATTTCATATTAGAATTTAATCTTGTTTAAACATCGTAGTTGGAGTTTTTGGTGTAAGGATTTATCTTCTGCTTAATTTAAATTATGTTTTAATTGTCAGTGATACCGATAATTGAGTGTGCTTTCTCTCACAAGAAATAACTACATTAATGATAATTTTACATATTTTAGATACGTAAAATGATAAACGAAAAAAAAAAAAACAATTTAATTGGTACAGTTGCGTTTTCTCTACCACAATTACTATAAATACCAAGGAACTGTAGTACCAAGATTATAATAAAATTATTGTTCTATATTACAAAAATTCTAAAAGCTCGCGACACGAATACCTGAGATTGTTTTGAATCCACAAAATGTGGCATGACAAGTACCGTATGCTGGAGTAGTAGATATTATGCAACACTAACATCAATATGCTTTCGCATAGGTATACAATAATGTCATAAACACATGCGACGTAGTTACTTTACACATACCGGAATACATAGTGGCTATGAATAAATTAATTTGATGGCGCGTTTTACACCATGCTTGTTGGTTTGTGAAACAAAAGGTCCCGCATTCTACAGCCAATCGAGCAGAGATGTCAGTGAAGAAATTTAGGTGAATAATATCTTAGATATATCTTGATCGCATGTACATGGCATTCTCCATAAAGAATTCTTTCGAAGCCTTGTGTGAGTGTTAAAAATATTGTGGTGCACGTAATTAATAAATTTAAAATTAAAGAAAAGTCGTATAAATTAATTATCTATGAGACGAAACATGTACAAGTCCGATTTTTTTACGTATCGCTTTTTTGATGTTTATGTTCTTAGCTTGTAATTAAAAAAAAATCTATTCTACTTAATAATATATTTTTTACTTAGTGTTTACGTATAACCCGTTATTGTTAATAACAAATTATTTATTAATGTTCATATGAAGGCTGCCCAAGTGTATAGAAGTGCTATAAAAATCATTTTCATAACATTAGCATTTTTTTATATTTCGTTTAACTATAAAACGTGACACAATGTATCATAAGCGTTGAAGACGTGTCCTTTCGTATATTACAAAATTTGAATGCTGTTCATTTTATTTGGAACTTTATTTTATTACACATCAAAATTGCAGATTCAAACCAAAACATTATTTTGAACATGAAATATAATAAGGTGGTAAATAAAAGTCGAATTACTAATAAATTTTATCCTACCTATACCTATTTATAACGTCGATATAGCATTGAAAAGTGTTAATTAAATTCGCCGAGTACCTACTCTGAATACCCAATCTTTCCATTCTTCACGGCACTGTGCCTGTAATTAAGTAGGTTTACTTTCATTATGATATGCAAGCTTTCACTCGTGGTCGTGGTGCAGTCAGCGTGCACTCTCGTCCACAGCTTTTGGTGTGAACGCGGAACTCTACATATTGCAGTAATGTCACTCTCAGCCTACTTTTGGCCGATATTGGTAGGTCAAAACGGGTGTTAGTGTATTAGCTAATATATAACGAAAGTAATGAAACGTAATAGGGCATAACGAAAGAAATGAACCTGATCTCTTTTTTTTTAATGCAAATTTTCCAAATTTAAGATAGATATTGAGAATTTTTTGTTATACACTAAACATGCACTGGGCGCAGCTAGGAAAATGAATTGATCGCGCTCTAAATGACTCTTTATTCTCCCTTTTATTTTCAAATTGCAACAAAACATGTGCAGAATTTTTGAAACAAAGCGGACATTTGTGTATAACGTGTACACAGATAGGTATAGCGGGAGTTTGGTATCAGGCGAGCGTGGTTTACGGTAGATATATTTGTGCGATTTTAACTTGTGCCGCCTTTTACGCGCGGTCCCGGCCGCTGGGCACCGAGTGTCCGCCGCGGCCGCCGTATCGCCTCGCCCGATCTCGCTGCATTCATGCTTGCACCCTAGAAAGCGCTAAATGTACAGATATTCCTCCCGACCGGCTCACCTAGCTTTTTGAGAGTTTCCATTTACCGTCGAAAAGTTGCATTACCCAAATTGAATTCCGCTTTTGTAATTCAACGTTATTCATAGCTGGATGTTTCCTTGAAATATCATTTCAGCACCCCAACATATTTAAGAAACTAACATGTGATGGTTCTCTTAAGGGTTAAGTTTTACAAGAATTAAATTTATAAGATTAAATCAAAGCGGTCTCTATTACAAGCGTACTTTTTTCTTTTTTTTTGTATGAAAAGGATAAACATGTATGAGTAACCTGAAGAAGTAATGGACACACTTTCAGTATATTTTCAATTTGATTTAAATTTAATTATTTAAAAAATATTTTCTACAAGGGAACAACTAGCTAAAACAGTTGGTTGGAACGCTAGACATTAGGACAAGGGGCCGCACGCGCTCTCCCGCCCGCTTGCCGCAGCGCTCGTTTATTTGCGCCTTCCCAGCTCTTTTGTTATGCCCTGTCGCCTGTGTCTGCTTTGAAAAATTGTAATGCAGCGGTATTGTAGACGCGACTTGCCGCGATTGTGCGCACTGCACTTTAGCTACACCTAACACTGCACCCTCGAATTTATGCACTCAACCCTTCTACCTGTATTTATTTCTAATCTACACTTTTACGCCGTTAATTTACAGGGGGTTGTTTAGGAGTGTATATTTAGTAATCAATAAACCTAAAAGTCTTGTTCCTTTAAAGGAATATAACGACACTTTCCGTTTTGACTTTTAACGCACTCGTTTGACTAGTTTATATGGAGCGGAACCATAATTCATCATGCCTGAAACTTAATGGTCATTAATAGAATTGCTAATATTATTTCTCTGGAATAAAAGTTGAATGCACGTTTGGAATATTTTAAACTCCACTTATCATAACTTGTTTGCTTAGACATGTTTGACAGTCAAGGAAAGCTAGTTAAAATGTAGATGATATACAAATATAGATAATTATTTATTTTATCCGAAAGTGTGTTTCAAGGCTATACTTTTTGTGTCTGTTTTTAAAGCACGGATTTTCTTGCTCCGGTAGATAGATACAAACATTAGTCTGCCTGGTATCCTGCAAAGAATGCGGAGCTATTTGTTAGCTCTCCTAAAGAAATAAGTTGATTAAAATTAATTAAGTTTTCATCGTATTTATTGTAATATTTTATCTTTTCGTTTTAGTAGTGAACCACGATTGATATATTTAAGGATTTCACAAACTTCTGCGTATAAGATTACAAAAATACGTACCCACTTAAAACTGTAAATGGATTTCATTGTATTTGTCATTTTTTGGTTCTTATTTTTCTATAGTTAAAGGTAACCTGTTAACTGTTCAACCAGTTCAATCACACACAGGCGAATATTTACCTTGTCGGATTACAGTAAACATCGAATCAAACAGGGACTAGATTACTGCGTGTTTATTGTAAACGCATTATGAAATACATTTACATTTTTGTAGGTTTTAATTTTTAAATTATGTATTCTTTATCTTTAATCCTTGAAACAACACAATTCGTTCACGATATCTTATTTGTCTATTAGTTTAGGGGATCGCTAGAACGCTACTGTCTAGTAGTTCAGGAGATCGCTAGAACACTTTTTGGCTTTGCCTTGAGTCTGCCAACTACAGAAATCGGTCAAGATCCTGTTTACGTATTTACATGACCTAGCTTACTGTACTCGCAAAACATTCCTTTTATGACTTATTGTACATTGTACATTATTTTCAGTATCGCATGTTTGTAATATCGTGATAATGTCTTTTATAAAACGTCGCATATGCATAGTAGAGGGTCCCGGTATCCGACACCGGAGTATTCGTGTGTATAACGCAGAGAACGTGGCCTGTGAAGGTGAAGGCGGAGCGCACGAGCCATAGAATACATTAGCCGCCACCACCAGTGTTGGCGTCGGAACGTTGTAATATATTTCACTAGCGGTCATTTTCGACAATTAACCACATAAAATAAGTGAAATTATGCATGCGGCCGACGACGGCGTATATCACGTCCAGTTACGGGGCACGATACCTACCCACCTGTATATTCATTATTCAAAGAAAATGTTTCGCTCGGCCAGGCCTCGTCCGGAAGCGCGGGCTCTGTTCGTGTGATTGATGGAGAGCTCTTTATTTTTACTATTCTTTTCTGTATATGCGAGCTTGTGCATTCCTTATGTCTTCCTTCATACATGAACAGTCGCAATACGTCCTATGAAATAATGCCGTCTTGTGTATATAAAATATTGTGCTCTGGAAACGTCTTTATTAATTTACTAGCTTCCACCTTCGTGATACATGCCTGTGGACTCATTTTTACAATTATAACTTCTTATATTATCAAAATAAATTCAATTTATTATTTTACATTTTCATGATTATCACTTTCGATTCTCTACTTACTACGATATAATTATGGATCTCGTATCGATAAGTTAGGAAGACTATGAAAATGTTAATCTAAATAAGTAGTATTAAAATATGTTTATGTCACACCGTTGTTCAAATCGAAAGACAATTACAAGGACATTACGGTACTTGATACTCCTTCTAAGAATTACATAGATCAGCTCTAAAATAGCTTTAAACTTGCTAAACTTAAGTTTAAAATTATGATTAGCTTTTTCTTAATATTGTGTGTTAAATAAATTAATATGCGACGAGAACATTTTTCACACGATAGTTTTTGCGGCTATAAGATATTCCTTAAAACTGAAGAAACATTTTAATAACATAGAGACTTATAAATTGAGTATTGTGTCAGCTACCTACCTGGTAATGAACATAGATGATAAATAATATGTTACTAAAAACTTAGTGTGTTTACTTCAACAAATTCATGACTTGAGTCCAAGCCTCTGCAGCCTGCTGCATCATTCTACATAATAATAAGTACTCAAACTTGTGTGCGAAAGGGATTCACCGTGAGTGTAAAAAGTATTCGTATACTAGCACTTTCGCCAAAGAAAACTATTTTTATTGCAGACGGTAATAGATAACTACTGTTAAACTGCCAGTTATGACTAACCACTTATTCAGTAATCGTGTTTATAAAAAAAAATACTTTTATTTGGCAAAAGTTCTAGTGTACAAATACTTTCTACACACACTGTATAAGATTTATATTTTTCGGCTCATCCCTCATCACTGTATATTATTCGTAATAAATGTCCATAGCGGTTTCACCGTTATGTCAAAAAAATTAAATTTTACGTATCTGCAAATAACCTACACGTGAGCAAATATGTATTCTTACGTGGTGCTTAAATGCCTTTCCTGTCTAAGCCTCCGCTTCAACCGGACCTCTCAAACCGTCGGATTCATTTTCTCTTGCAATTTCCTACAATTTCCGGACAGCGTTTTGGTACGCTTACGTGCTGGAAAATTATTTTCCCGTTGATAATACTCGTGTCACGGTTGTTACTGAAGCTTGTGCTGTTAAAAAAAACTCATTAGCAATTAGCCATTTGGCCCGCATGCCTATCTGTTTATATACGCTATTACACATACATATTTTGATGAATATAGAAGAATAAAAAATATCAAGTTCAAGTGCGAGATCAACGTCCTGCCAGTTGCCGCCTGGCGCATTACGCAACACGCAAAAGCGGTCGCTGCACATTCATTCATTCAAGCCTCGCGCGAGAGCCTTGTGGCAATATCATTGTTGTTGATAACTGATACATTTGTCTATTCCATTTGCATATATCACGATGCATATTAACAATGCACGTGATAATTACGCGCAGCACCGTAGCGTTACATCAAAAGAAAGTCATCCTTTTATCTGACAGTTGTCTGTTTTAAGATGTGTGCTCATTCCCATCCGGCATCACCTTGAGGTGTGCGTGAATCAGCAGACGGCACGCTCACCGGTGTGACGGCGGTAGTTTAAGAATAGAGTGCGATCTATTTACGAGTCCACTCCCGTTTGTTTGCCAGCAATATGTGTCATTGTTAACTAATTTAAGTAACAGCATCTGCCAGCTGTTACAACACGAAGACGACGTGTAATAATATTGCTCCACAAGGGGATTCCGATGCGGCATGTGACTCTTTGAACCAAACGACCTCTATGTATGCTGCATTCATAAAATCTGGCATCAGTTACTTCTATGTGCTCAAAGCATATCATAAATCCATCAACATCCCTGTACACTATACAGAAATCGCTAGTTTTTTTTCTTTTTTACTCTCGGATTTACTTTATTTTAGTCAAATTAAAGTGTGCAATTATACTTTGAAATTATAAACGAATACAGTTTTTTTGTGCTTAAAAGTATATTGAATTAAGAGCATTTGAAATTTTTAATGATATTCTCTGCTTTTGTCTTATTTTTAAAGGCATGAAAGTTTACTTCTTAAAATAAGCAATTTATATGCATCGGACGTAACGAGCTCAATAACGAGTCTTTTAATTTTTAGTGAGGTGGGTCGTGTTAATAATATTTTATTAATTAATGTGAACGGAAGCTTGCACTGTCCGATACCCGGCAACATTATCGCTGGAGAGTTGCGTAAACATCAGAATGTAAAACACGATACCGTTTAGCCGGTTAATTAATTGCCGTGACCGGGACTCCGGGAGCCGGGAGCGAGCGTCGTTCGTCGCGGCTTGTTATGGAAATAATGAGTGCGATCGCTGCGCAGAGCGCGCCTATTGCACAAGTTTTCCCGGAACCGCACCGCTTACTACCTTTTTTTTGTTTGTTACTTTTCTGCGGTCACCACTTTAATATTTCCAATATCCTCCCCTACTGATTTACCTCTTCATTTTCTCCTGCATCGATATAACCCCTTTTACAGCCCTGTATTCGTAGCTAAAAAAAGGCATATAAAATTGTATTAGTATCTTTGATTTGATAAGACGGGCGAGAAAATGTGACTTTGTTGCCAAGACGTGAACATGCATACACGGGAGCTTATTACAGAAAAGTTATGCGAAATATCAACGTGCAAACGTTTACGTTCAAAAGTTGCGCACATATATTTTACCCAAAATAGTTAAGTAAAAATGGATAAAACTGTTGGTTGCGCATTGTTGCGTTTGGTTTGTTATTATGGTTTTATCTACCATGTAACGCGTGATGGATTATGTTATAGTAGTTAGCAAGCCTAAGGCTGGTGAGTAGTTCTATTTCGCGCACGGGTTTATTGGGGTTCCGTGATTGAAGCTACCCGTGAGACACGTCACTTGATTTAATTAAAAGACGCTTTACCACCCATTCCGTCGACCCGACGCCAAGTAAGGCACCTCGGTTAATTTCGACGCGAGTCATTCCGCACAAGATTTATCTCAATATTGGACTCACCTTACACTGCCTTCCCTTAACATGCTGTTATATTACTGCAGTATAATACACGTCGAGTACGCGTACATTTTCAACGAATTAATTTGTTCCGCGCAATTCGATAAAAAATATTGATCCTCCATATTTTGCTCCATGTAAAAGAAAGATCGTGAGTTCGTTATTTTTAACAAGAGGAATAGCTTTTTTATTAGTAAGAAAAAGGGTAAATTGACGCAGGAAAGGTAGAATCTCTTAAATCCTGCCAGTGATTGCATCATTTGGTCGAGATAGTCGTCATATTTCACTGTTGAACCTCTGACTTACAATTTAACAAATGGTCTACATTTGTTAGAATTGTGGTCGATTCCCCTTTTCAACGAGCTTGTAGCTTTTGAGCTAAACATTAGTGCTGATTTACGAACTGTATATATATATATATATATATATTTCATATACTATAAATGTGACAACAATTTAGACACCTTAAAAAATCATGCTTAGTCACATTTTTGTGCCTAAGCTAGCAACAGTTAAAGTGATAAAATTATGATAATTTTATATGAAAAATATATCCGTCTTGAGATGTGTTAAGCGGATACCGCTACAAATCTTCTACTTCGTTGCACACTCTTACTTGTAAGTTATTCTAAAAAATATTCATAAATGGTTTGACGTTTGAGTGCGAAGTTTGCTCATTTATTTCCATAATTTAACAAAAATGTGCGAAGAAAAAATATCTTGCAATAATTAGATTGAGATTTTTGTAAATTCTCATTGTTGGCGTCTAATGCGCTACTCTTGTTGGCCGTCATCACGCGTCGCGGGAGAAGTTCGTTATTAATTCATCGCCTCTCAACTTGGCCGCTTTTACTCGCATTACCTTTCCCATTCGTGAAACGATAAACCATTTTAGACTATAGGTTTTAAGCTGTTATTCTACTGCAGAACAATCACATAATATATTTACATATTCGATTATGTCTCTATTATTTTTAAAATCATTACCCGCTAAATATGTATATGTGTAATCATATTTTTTCGAAGTCACATTTTAAAGTATACCTATATTATGTGATTTTAAAGTTATAGTATTCCACATCTCCACTGCAATAGTGGTTAGACTAGAATTGTGACTCTAATAAATCTTGGTGTCGATTATGGTGAACCACAATCGGCAATCACATGATGGCCAAAAAGCGTCCACGCGATGTTGATTGTGACATTGTCCGATCCGGGCGGGCGCCGCGGCGGGCACCACCGTAGGGCGAGCGGGAGCATCGCGGCCGCCACCCGCATTTGTGATGCAAATTGCTGCGCCCGCCGCGGAGCTCCGATGCGCTTCACGCCTTACCTGTTCCACCCAACATAATTATTGTGAAAAATATTCATTTGTCCGCTTTTAAACTCTCATTACCATAACTTTTCTATCTACCGCGAGCTCCGCGAACTGAAACCGTGTTTTAGTCTCCTATTCGGCTCGCTTCCGATATTCCCTTATTCGTGTAAACCAACACCTTTATCGCTCCGTTGGCTGTAATGGGAGGAATTCAATAGCTAACTGACTGCAAGAAGTCCGTGTGAAGTTTCGTGAGAACCCAAGAGTCGTTTGGTACCCGACTTAACGTTATCATATTACAAACGATTTCGCAAAACGAATAAATAAGAACGGAGGCAAGAAGCGTGCGGTGAAACCGAGTCAAAGCGTGGGTATTAGAAACGCTCCGATTACCACGCTGAGAAGAGCTGCCTCCGTGTCGCTGCTGTACTTCAATAGTGTGTTTCTTTACCTGCATACCGTTTCTTTACTCAATACTTCCTTTTTTTTCACAAGAAGATCACGCTTAATATTAATCAATATAACAACTTGCATGATTTTAATTCGTAAACGATCATAAGTGATTAAGTGGGTAAGTTGTAGACGCGGATACCGGTACCGCTGCTGGCCTGACCGCGTTCCACTAACGGTATCCAATCCGAAGTATTTCTCCGGCCCGTGGCACACTTCGTGCGTACATTCACCTCACCCATCTTACTATCTTCGCTTTGCATAGCATTGCCTTCGTTTGTTGTATAAGTGTTATTATTTTAATTAGTATTTTTACAGTTAACCTATATGTGTACTCGTATATGTGTATTTATTTATGCACACTTATTACTACAGTTAAATTACATATTTTTTTTATCCAAACTACAACACATATTGAATTGAGATCAAAGCACCGTTAGAGTTCGACGGACTCCTCGTGACAGTTAAGTAAAAGCTTTTAAGTTGACCAAAACAGCATTCACCACTAGTGCCGCGGTTTAAAAAGAAAACATGATTTTGCATATTTGACTTCTATCGACTTAACAAGGTAATTAGAATTTTAACTGGTGCACACGAAGATGGAATTAGAGATCTGTCGTTGCGTCTACGTAATAATCATGATGTTCAAACTTTATGTATGTTGTAGTAATTTTTCACGGGTTGGTACAATTTACTGACCATCACTTGTAATATCTTATTTGTTTTTATTACCGTTTTGAAAAAAAAAATGTCATAAATAAATTATATATAAAAACTCTTTATTTAAAAGGTTTAACGATAAACAAGCGATTTAAGGAAGCCATTTCGCTAGCCCTCCACCACCTCAAGCGTAATAATTACATTGGCTTCCTTTCTCCTTTGTTTTATTTTCTTAAAATTAACTTGTAATGTCGAGATAAGTGAAAGTTTTATATTTCTCATTTTTGGCATACAAAATAGCCCGTAAAATATATTGCTTATTTTCTGTGAGGTTTACATAGACTCAGATGGCACTAGTAAGAGCTCGAGAGGCAGTTGCGTTATGGTCCTGTTAGCGGAAATTGGAGCAGAGGTGCGAGCCAGGGGCGAACGTGGCACTTCATTACGCGACCTCGTTACCCACCAGCGACGCTCCATCTCAAAACCACGCGTCATGTATCGTAACCACGCCACGCTCTCCTCCCAATTCTTTACGACCTTTGTTGATGTTTTACTACCCATTCTGCACACTTTGTAGGCGCATTTTATACATCATATTTTATCATTTAGGTTTTATTTCGCCGAAATTAAAGTTGTACCTACATGAATTATTGGTTTTACGAATAAAACGCTTCTACCTACCGGTAGGTAAGCCGTGGCCCGTTTTCTTGCGTGCGTGTGATTACTTGGCTCGTATTGCTGTGTAATATATTCATATTTTCACCACCTTCGCATCCTTAATGTTTCGTTTCCTCCTTTGTTTTCTATGGACTGCCTTTTATGCAGCGTTTTAAATTGCTTTGTGTGTTGTAGAGCATTGTTATTTTAGCTCAACAGATTCTAAGGTTTAGCGTATTAAATGTATATTTGTTTTGAAAAATACTATCTTTAAAATTTGGATGCAAAGGATCTACTTATGGAAGCGGTAGTGTGGCAAGATAAGGGTGTCTTCCGTTTCCGCCTGGTGCATCTTCGCTTAGCCTACTAACATTCGCCGAAACGAGTGTCTTGTCGCAGTCTTCTGCCAAATCGATTTGTGTCGTATAATGTCATAAACCGACAAGCTTCTTTGGACACTGGCCATTGCGTTGCACAAATTAATGAATTACTTGTATTGTAAATAATGTAGTCGTTGTAAGCGTCTAGATATTATAAATCTTCGGATTATAACAACTGGAACATTGAATCATAATTATAGAGTTTGAGAATGTATCCTGATAGCGGGTAAAACAATTTGTAATAAGACGTATCCGACTGCGTCAGAAGGAGGGTAATGTTCTTCGACTTAACGGATTAACGGATTGTCACATATGATACACGATTAGAATCGTTTCAGTTTGGAGAGTGTCATAGGCTACATTAAAAAAGAAATGGGAGGACCACTTTATTCTTATCGTGACAATATTAGTATCAAATGAAAGCTAGTAAATTGAAATTTCCTTTCCATATATGCAATATATTTTTATGTTACTATTTTGACAAAAACTCATGAAAAGCGTTAAGTTTAATATATCATTGAAAAAAACAAAAAAGAAAACGTTTTTCAGCAGTCAGGATTTTTGTTTTGCTACTTATTTGCAGTTTAGCTTAATTTTTATGCATCTTTACATCGCTTAATTCATGTTTCTCAAGACTTTATTGGCGTAAATTTGCGGAAATTCTTGTTGCTTATATCATCGTAATCGTATCGTTACTAGAAACTACTTCGCAACATCCCACTACGAACATGTTAGTGTTCTTATTATATTTAGTACCTCTTTGTAAGTTACCTATTATTATACACAGCGATGACCATACTGAATATGGTCAGGTACTTTTAAATCACTGGCCTCATTAATTTTATTTTAAGCATTGTGGTTGAAGTCATTCCAACTGGCCTCATTCATTTCGTTTCAAACCTTTGTGATTGAAGTATTATCGTAAATCTTCTAGTACGTATCGTATCATGATGTTAATCAGAACTCATGTACTCCTTCGATTTCTTTTAGAAAAGTGGTGATTTTGTTTGTATATTTGTTTGTTGGTATTTATAGTTTATGTAAGAAAAAAACCTAACACAATGCGTTACCAAATAATGTTAGTGATAGAGCTAACACGCATACAGATGACGATAAATCGCACTGCGTAGACACTGGCCTCACTTAACCCACTTGACCAACTTATTGTGCCACAGTCGTGTATGGTCACTATTTAATGCCATTACTATTCAAATCACTGATATTAAAATTAGGATTTTCATTTTGGATTACAGTACATAATGTTGTGTCTACGTTGCTTTCCGGAAACATTCTTTTATCACTTACCTTTATATGTATATTATCCAAATGCAAATTTTTAAAAGCGACCAGTTGTGGTATTCTGTAAGTCAACAATTCTCAAGCTGTTTACTGTTTGTTACGTGACCAGCTTAGGAAGGCCAAATGTCCGCCATCTGATCCCCACAAATCCGCGGTATGTCCTCAACTATGAAATGTGCCTCTTTATTATTCCGTAGTATTTTTGCAAAGCTTTGCTAGGCTCTGTGTCGTTTCATCCTTTAATAGTCTACGGATTTAAATAAGTGTAGATGGAGTTATGAAACATAGGGTTTCTCAGTTAGAATTTGAGCTTTGATATTTAAATAAAAAATATTACTTTTATGGTTTTTAAATATGCAGCAAGGGATCCTTTTGCAGTAAGGGCTATTACATTTGACAAATTTTACGAGAAAATTCTTATAGAGTTCTTTAATTGTCATAGGGCAGTAAATATTTATTAAAAAAAAAACTTCTTGACGCCCAGTTCAAAATTCGACGATGGTGTTCGAAATGGGAAAAATACCTAGAAACATCGTAGCAAAATTTCGATTCATGTGTTTCATTTGTACCTCTACACATATGTAGTAGAAATAGGTCATTAAATTAATATAAATTTATTTTCACATTTCTTAAATCTAGGTCTTGCTTCGATATATTAATAATACGTATATTTTTGCGTGATCACTTAAGTGAACATGATCGAATACAAAAACCACGTCACCAAGTGTAATATCTAGAGGGTGAATTGCGAGGGTGTGACAGCTAGGTGCGGCTCCCAAGTCGTCGATGCGGTGATGGCCGTGGTGTTTTACGAGAGGGGTGCGCCGCGGCGCGGGCGCGCCTGCTGCTAATTTTGATAAAAGCTTCGTCCGGCCGCACCCGACCGCCCGCCGCCATCAACCACCAACGCGACCGATAAATACTCATCCTATCTAAGATATCTAAGTGCTGGTTTCGAATTTCGGCACAGTTTCGAATGCGACGCTAAATATTCTTCTATATCTTCAAATTAATTAACTTTATTCGGTACGGTATTATTAACCAGTAAATTATTGGTACGGTTTAAATAGTAGGTAAGCAACAGTTTTATTGTGAAATGGCACGTGTCTATTTGAACTTATCCTTGAACAACTTTGTAACCGCAAACTAATCATATTCACATACTAGTAATAATTGAAATGTCTTATTTGAAAGTGCAAATGCTAATTTGACGAAACTGACACATTAAGATTTTAACGTGACATTGTAAATTTTTACAGTATATATCTATACAAAGACGTTTCTTTGTCCCAAGGAATTGATATAAAAATTAGATTGTACCTATTTTTTATTCATGTCATATATTATGGCTTATAAAATCTATTGTAAATAAGTTTTTTGTGTATTATATTTACTAGTATAATCGGGACTAAAGAAAAGTTTTTGAATGTTATAGGTTAAAGTAAACAATAATTTATAACTCAACCCTATTGTCTGGACACTGGCGTGACGTCACGATTCGTCTCTTCAACTAAAAGGTATGAAATGCAGAGGCGGGCACAAATAGGGTTCTGTTCGCATAACGTGAAAATTGGAACCATTTGCCTCCGTTGTATGTCTGTCTGTCACACGTCACATATTTACATAACTGTAACCATTACCACAGCGTTCATCATAATATTTATCTGATCAATAAAATGATCTTTGGACTATCGATTTATTTTATATTTACGAGTCATTTTAATGAAATGCACATAAATTATAATGCGTAAATATTTTTAGAAAAATCTTTTAGCTATGTTTTTAGATTTGTTTTACTACAATTAACTGAATCTATAAAATGTACAGTGCATTTTAGGTTTCGTGCAAAATAATCGCGTTACAATTTTTTCCTGTCCGGAGGCCGCAGGTATAAAAGTGAGTAGGTAGGTTGTAGGTATAAATGTTATTTTTCTATCCCTCTAGAACAGTAATTTTATTCGGATTGAAAGGTACCCCTATGTCCTTTCCAAGGCCCTTGACAATGTGTGTCAAAATTTCATGGTGGTCGGTTGATTAGTTGAAGCGTGAAGGCGTTACAAACAACATAATTATTCTCTTTCGCATGTAGTATTAGTTCAGAATATAATATAATAATATACTCAGATACAAGTTACTTTTTATGTAATTATTTACTTATATTTTCGATAAATCTTAAACAAAGCACCGTATACGCATGCTAATTTTTAACCAGTAAATTATTGATATTATTATATAACCAGTAAATTATTGTTATTATTGAAAGAAAACTGGCAGTCAGTGATATTTGCATAGAACAATGATCGCATACACTCTCTTTCTATTGTTTTGTCAGTGATAGTCCCATCTGGCTACCGAAAGAAAATGATCTCACTTCTATGCTAACATTGGGGCGCTTAGGCTAATATTTTACTAGCACTTTAATATTGATCTATTTCAATAGTTTTGTCATTTCTTGTGTACACTAGGTACTGATGTTTGTTTATAATATGAATTGCTGCAACATGACTAAATTAAGAATGTTGACGCTTAAAATATTTTTGCCTGTTATTGATGTAATAGGAAGGTTTCGATTCATATAAAGTCGTTAATCTGGTTGAGATCTAGCTTCAAAATTATATTTATTTGTAAACCGTACCAAGAAAAAATTTTTTTTCATATGTTCTTAGATCAAGAAGTTCAAGACCCATCACATTCCATACTAAAAATCTGACAAAAATGTTAAATGGACTGATTTTAGTAATATTTATGAAATTCAAGTGAAAATTTCTATGTGTGAATGACTAAACATGACGACCATAAAGGTGAACATGCAAAGTAGATTATTATAGGTACATTGACCCATTACATATTGGCAGGAGTACTATATAAAATAATGCTTTTATACTTTTTCCGAAAGCATTATTATTAGAAACTTTTGTTAAAACAACAAACAAACTTACCTATGTTACGTTATTATAGATATTCTTATTTTAGAATAAGAAGTTCTTTCATAAATATGTGATTTAAATTTTCCATCATTACAAGTTTGGGTCCGCTACCTTTGACATATAATTGTATAAAATTATATTTATATTCTTATATATATTCATTACAGTGAATATCACAGTGCATCATAGCAGATTATCACAAACCAGATTATACGATGTAGGTACATAGTTAATACCTACATCGTCTTATCTGGCTTGTGTTAAAAAAAACGTGTATATACTGCATTCATAAATATTTATAGAGACGGTCTTATTTGTATTAAAGTAACTATTTTTGATACGCTCAGCTATACAAATAAGAGCGAACATAAGATACGACGTGCAAATCGTAAATTAACCAATCGGCTAGAGGCGGTAAAAAGTTCCAGATAATAAATAGTTTTCAGTTGTTATTGTATCATATCAATCGTTAGCAACTGGCGTAAACCTGCAATGGGCTTGCTGGTTACTACATACAGTTAGATGATGACTCTACTGTAAACTGCGAACGATCTGCTGCCTAGATCTCTACGCTGCTTGAGAATGGTTGTTTAGTATGAGTTTCGTGGCCTGATTAATTGGCGTTATTTTGAAAATTGTGCAAAGGGAACCAGTACACGGTCAACCTCGATCGCAATTAGTTATTAAAAATCAATGATATTATGTATTGCAGTATTATTCAATGTTATTATTGCCTAATCATGAGAAGATAATTATAGTACGCGACACTCATGCTAATTATTTCCCTCCCTAAGCTGTTTCCAACTAGTATTTTTGAATGTTACCAGTGTCGAATCCATACGAAATGTTTAATTATTTACATAACTAGGTAAGGGTTAAATACACAATTAACATTCTTTCATTAATAATATATCCTTATGAACGGTATATAGGTCCTCTTCAGTAATTACAGATTAACATTACAATTTTTCGAATTCTTTTCTTCAAGATTACGACCAAAACAGGAGACATTGCAGCTCTAGCGTATTGTAAATCCATGGTAAAACTCAATAGGTATTAACGCGGTCACGGAGTAAAGAAATCAAGATCTAATATGATATCGTGGCCCGATACTCTAATACGTGAATGTGATCAGTTGTCGATCGTCATCGTGATTGACTGTACTGACAGCCTTTTTAATAAGAATTAAATAAACAACAGCCGTGTCCTCTATGTGTCAATAATGAACTTGCTTAGTAGCTAGTTCACTGTCAAGTACGGACCTACGGTCAAAATGCGAGCACCTGAACAAATAAACAATGTTCTCAGTAGGTACAATATTTATGAGCTGTCGCGGTGCGGATCTGTGGGCGTTCATACCCGAGTGTGGTTTTCTTAATTATCACACTTAGGTACATAAATCTTAGTCTTCTTTTCAATTTGAATGGCGTTAAATCCGTTAATCTGTTCGGATTTTCAGCAAGATCTCTCTTGCTCTTTAACCGGCAGACCAAAATTAATAAAAAAAATGGTTATTGCGATTTGTATTCATACAAAGAATACATTGAATTTGGGAAATTGTACAAATTAGGTGCATAATGAACTTGGCAATTACAGTTAAACTTTGATGCTAGGTTTCATATATTACCAAAGTTCAATAGCGTTACCTCTTACTTATTTTAACATTGTAAAGGCATACTACTAGTATACTAAAACTATATAATTAGTCATGAGTCAATCAAGGGTACCAATCTGTGGTTAGCTTCTGATCCTGTACTATGTGACTATGTAAAGGTACTGGACAACAGATATCCACGGACCTCGTATATGATCGGTATACATTTCTAATGTCAACGATTTATGAGTCATTTGTGGTTTCTTTTTTTAAATCGTGCTTTCAGACTACCGGTGTGTTCCGGTATGTACTTGTATATCATCGGTTTTTTTTGTTTGTAAAACAAAATATGTTTTTTTTTTATATATATAATTATACAAAAGGAAATTAAATTGACTTAATAGGTTACTGAGACCGCTCAACTCGTGACTGTTCAACTTTACATTATTGAACTAGTCTTCGTCAAAATAAATATTAAGTTGTAATTCTGGCAGGGCGTGGGCGACGTAGGCGTGGCTACGCTCCGCCCAACTTGAGCCCGCCCTCGCCCTTTACCACCTTTTCACAAGATTCAAACGGTTTTTTGCGTAGACAGTAGGTATCTAACAGGCTAATTAAGTCGGGAACATAGGTTTCACAAAAAAACCTATCGACCATATTAAAATATTTATTATTAAAAAAATATATCATACGATATAATTTTGACAAATTGGATGAATGTTTCTAAAAAAAAATTATCATATTTTCTCACACACCTAATCTTTAGTATTTCGTAAATACACTTGAGAAGTGATTTACTGATATTGATATAAACATTAGGTTATGATCCTCGGGTGAGCCTTAGCAGCCCTCGGGGCAGATAAACTCGTTACAGCTTGATATACCAAACCAACCTTAGGCGGTGGCAGAGCACGCCGTCAGCCGCGGGTATCCCTGTAATCTCGTTGTGACTTCCGACCCCGTCGACTTCGATTCTCTCCAAATTAGCTTTTGTACTCGATCGGCAATCTAATTTTCTTTCTTCTGAAATGTTTTTCTCCCAATTCACGTTGCTCCACTCTCTTCGGCAAACAATTTTACTCGTAAAGACGTTAAATGCAGAGGTGAGGCGCTTGCAAGAAGCAGAAGCATTTCGTCGCTGCCACTAAAAGCTTCTTGTTGACGCAACGTTCGATTCGAGAGGCTCAGCTACGTTCTTGTCCTTATAATTGATTGCTTTGTCGCGTAATTTGTTTGCCGACGCCTGAAGCGGGCGATCCTCGCGGGAACAACGCGTCGCTCGTCCTCTCGTCATCGTCCTCGTAAATAATAAATGTCATTCGATGTCATGTACTGCCGCCGACACTGCCACCACCTAGCCACCACCCGCTCATTTCATGACTTGACATCTTTACTAGCGTATTACTGTACTTACTAATGGTTCAGATGTCAAGCTCACGTAGCAATTATGGAACGTAACGTACCTACTGCTGCTTTGTTATCAATCATTGGACTCTTAAGAAATGGACATGCATGCCCGAAGGCTTCTGTGTTAAATGAAACAATATTTTTAAACATTTCAATGTATCTACCTATACACGTCCGCAGAGTTGTAAAAAGCATTGAATTGTAAATTCGAAAAATGATTACGTACTTTTTATTTGGTATTTAAATATTTCGGTTCATTTGAAGTCAATTTATTTCTAGTATTACAATTTTCACTTAAACTGCTATCGTAGAAGAACTGTTGTTAATAGATTTCAATTGCTGAGGTAGGGTAAGGTTGCCACTATTGGACCACTTAACTTTGGGTGGCCGTAACAGAAGAAATATTTATGATAAAGGGAAGAGTGACTTATGATTTTAGTAAGTTTTAT
>MOOZ01001792.1:383349-397323 GCA_002930495.1 Cecropterus lyciades | reverse complement strand
ATACTTGTGTCGGGGTTGACTCGATCTTTCCCGTGACCATTTTTGCAGGACTTGTTATATTAGTATTTATCTAATAAAAAAGAAAATTTACCTTATTTATTTACTATTACAAACTTCTTATAGGTATTACTATTAATTGGAATAATTCAGATATGTCTCACTTACAGAACACAACAGCGCTAAACACTGCTGTTAAAAGGCCGTAACAGGTGTGGTGTTGCTGCTTCTAAAATAGAACTATAAAGATTTCTACCATCTTCAAATATTATATTGCCCTTAAAATATGAAATCCGTTTTGTTTGAAGGAGTACAGCTGTACAACAAGTTACCAAATTACATTAAAGAATGTAAAACTCTGTTTAAAATGAACTTAAAAAACATCTTAACACTAATGTATTGTAATAACACATATTGTTAAAGCAGCCCAGAGGCTGTACGATAGTATAGTAAGCACATAATTATAAATCTTGTATCTCATTATAAGTGAAACTATATGTTTTTTTATGAGAAATAAATTTCATTAGACCTAAACCTAAATAGATAAACCTAAAACTATATAGATAAGTACTTAATTTGAATTAAGATGAAAAACTTGCCGCCACAAAAAATATTTACGTGTGAAAACAGTTGTACACCACCTTTATCATTATTAGTTAATTGAATTATGATAAATAGGTGTTAGCGAATTTATTACAACTGCAAATGCATGCAATAGTCATCGTATTTCCTAATTAGCATTGCAATTATACGCATAAATGTGTTTCCACACACATTAAATCCGCATTGCGCACCAAACGTGACCCATATTGGTTTTGTTAAAAAAATTAATAACCATGGTTTTTTTTGGTGACGGGGGGGGGAGGGAACCTTCAAAAGGTACACCAAAGCCTTAGGAGAGACTCCGGATTATGTGGGATTTACCCACTAAAATCCCCTCGGTGGCCTTCCTCAGCGCTTGCAGAGGACTCCGGGATCTCCAATGGAACGCACCGGTGCCCCCTAGCGCGGTGCCCCTAAAGGGCTCATCTCTTGGGGGACGTGTAACTGTCCCCCTGCACTTCCCGGTGACGATATGCAGCCACATATGCCGTCGTCCTTCTTGGGGTTGATGGCTGAACGGTTCGAGCTAACCATAGGTAACCTAGATGTGTTTTTTAGATGTTTACCTTGAATCAATGCCACGCCAATTTCTCCCTTGTAAGTATTTGTATAAGATTGATGCAGCAAACTAGCATGCAATCCACCTGATGGAAATTGGTGACTGCCGACCGAGGACATCTGTTATTTCATATAGGACAGAGGTTCTATCTGAAGTCAATCACAGATTCTTCAGAGGACTACGATGGTTGCCTCATAAGAAGGGTGTCTTTTGACCAACATGCAGGAACCGCTTTACGATAGAAAAAACTGTGGCGATGGTTCTTTCCCGGTCACATCACATACTTAGTCTACCTAATATCTTGCAAGATAATGGTGGGGAATTCACTATGTCGATTTGACACGCAGTGCTTCACGATGCTGTTATCAGGCAGTATAGAAGTGGCGGTGGTAGAAATACAAACGATTCTATCACCTTTAAAAGTTTCAAAATCTTTCACGTTCAAAATCTTTCTACACCCTTTGTACTTGATTACTCTATTAGCATATTCTCTCTGTTTCCTTATGGTAATAGGTGTGGTAGTTTGCACTGCTGAAGAGTTCGCAAGAGAAGAACATTATCTATAATTTACCAGCCCACATCAACATTTACTATTCGTTATAAGTTGCCTCAATAAACCGTATAATTCAAAATGGCAGTATTTACTTTTGTTTCTCCCTATCTTTCTATAATTGTAAGCGAGTAACGTATACATGCATCCATCAGCTTTTTAAGGTCCTCTACTGGACATAGGCCTCCCCAAAATAAGGAGTTCTTGCCAATAGTTACCGCGCAAGCATTTTTTTATGGTACGGAAGTAGCAAACGAGCATACAGCCCACTTGATGGTAAGTGGCTACCGCCGCCCATGGACATCTGTAATCAACCCTAGGTAAGATCAAAGTCTCAACTTAGGTTAGCCACAGATGCGTTGGTACCCCTAAGGACTACGATGGAATGCCTCGGAAAAGTATGTCTCCCATCAGACCAGAACACAACAGCGCATAACACTGCTGTTATTAGGCAGAAATGGGTGTAGTGATGGTGCTTTTGGAGTTAAACCACAAAGAGTTCTACCACCTTCAAAAAACATGCGCGTTGATGGATGATATTACTCAGAAGACGTTCTTACCCATCTCCTAGGTTTTCCTACGTTCCGTAAGTCGTCTCCTACGTTATCCACGGATAGAGACTGAGTAGCGTAATAAAAAAAAAAACATGTAACACCGTAATTTTGAATGATATTCTCTATTGAATCAAGTTATACCCGACATTCGATGCTACAATACTCGATACGTCAAACATGCCCTTTATGGGAACGCCCAATTATTAATTCACTTCAGTCTGGAGACAGGCAGTGCATAAATTGGTTAGCAAAAGCTAATTTCAACTACACAATATCCTGTGCACGCCTTATTTCTAAATGTTAGGGACGTAGGAGGTGAAAGTGCATTGTGTTCGCATAGTGGTAAAGCCTTATTTTAATCTACTGGCAGCTGCTCAAATTTCGTTTCGTTTTAAGTATTTGGTAATGCAAAATAAATGTGAAGCTATAAGGTAGCTGTAAGGTAAAGACACATGAAGCTTTTCGTAGTTTCCGTAAAGATAAACTTAACAGCGTAATAGAAGAAAGTCCTTAGACACACTTGATAATTTGTAAAAGAGTATAATTAAATGAAAGGAATTGTATTCAATTGTAATCATATTTTGAGATTATGAAAATAAACATTTTATTAAAAAAATATTACGAGAATATTAACTATAATAATGGCATTCATAGAATTTTTTTCAATGAAGTATCTACTACCGCAAAAAGACATGTGATGATATGAATTAAAGAATATATATGAATTTAAAAAATCCTCCAAAATTTATGAGTTCCTAAAAATTATGCATCAGAGCTTCATAAAGCGATTTCACCATTTCGATCATAAAGCGAGCTTTCATTCGTACGACCACATAAAATACGAGAATAGAAAATATTGATCATAAAGAATTTCCCCGGATAGAAAACTAATAAGATATGGAATGTAAATCAATAATTTAATATACGTACACAATTGATTCTAATACAATAATGGGAAAGCGATAGGCACGGATATGGTGTGGGGAAGGCGATTTGAATGCGGTGAAAGGGTTACGCGGATATAATTCTATGCGAATTTCCATCTACACAAAGGAAAACTGATTCGAGCGAAACAGGTAGGTGCTGGGAGTTAGTTTTCGTTGGAACTTGCCGAGTTATAACTATGGTTGTGTTTTATGTCAGTCTAAGCTTGAATTATATATAGTTTTTACCCAAATGCGGGGAAAGGAGGATGACTTTTCTTATTGGGACGACCCGTATGGCTGAGCGGTCACCATACCGGTCTGACACGCAGTGGGTCCCGGGTTCGATCCCCGGCCAGACAGACATCTGAAGGATGAGTTTAGATTTCTGTTCTGGGTTTGGGTGTTTGTGTATTCGTCTTTGTGTGTCCATGGCACCCACGACACTGTTTATTTTCACGACAGTATGGGTATGATAGGAAAGATAGCAAATGGACCATTTAATCATTATGAACAAAAAATCGTTTTAAGCAGTCGGGATTTTTTGTTCAAATATTTTTGCAATGTTCCTACGGCTTAGGCTCGGGTTTTGCAATCTTGTTGCTATAATTTGTAGGAACAAACAAATTACCTATAAGCTTGGAATTTGAAAGCAAGTTATAAATTGAAATGTACGTCTATTTTTTAGTTTTTGTCATCACAATTTATTTATTTTAATCTGCTATAAAAGTAGCATCTATTTATGAAAAATAATAGCAGATTTTATTTAAAAAAAAACCCTGTAACTTGAAATATTGCAAAAATGTTGAGTTTTCTAAAAACACAGAACCTACCTATCTAGTACATTGATGTTTTAGTGGTTTTGGTTTATAAATTAGCTTATTAACCAAAGTATCTAAACTAAGTCAGGCATAACGGAACGTTATAACTCCCAATAGACAAGTAATTGAATGAATGTCATTAGTAGTTAAGTCGTTGGCTAGAAAGTGGACTACTATGCGAAATGTGTCAATAATGGTCGATACGCACCCAACGTTGGTGAGCAATTAATTATACGCGAAACTAATTATATTTTAACGATTTACTCTTTAGTATCATAAACTAATTGTGAAGGTGTCGATCTAATATCGATACCACAGTATCGATATTTAAAACGGTTAACGGTTAACAATAATGACTTAGAAATTTAAATGAGTAAAGTAAATAAAATTATTCATAGAATAATTTTATTGTTCATTAAAAAGGAATTGTATTGGAAATGTTTCTTGGAATCCCCTTTATTAAAATGATCGTAGCTTTTTTTAAAATAACTAGAATAAAGTTATAACATCTCAAAACGTGTATATATATATTTCCAGCAATATCTTTCTTATTTTTACTTCTACGCCAAAAAGTTAAGAGCAATAATTGTGGATAAATTAAAAAGTAAAAATTTTCTGAGCTACAAACGATATTTCTGAGACACATAGTTTGCCCGATAAAATGTGAAAACCCTTTTTAAAGTTGAGGGCTGTTGAATGAGGGTTGCGTACCCACAAATTTTTGTTTGGTTGCTACAACGAAGACTTTAAGCCGCCGTTGTCAATGTTTCTTCTTTGTAGCCCGTTAATTTTAGTCATTTTAAAACGCTGCGCCAAAGTATTTTGATTAATAGGGCAATAAAGTTATCTATATTTTGATCAATCTTATCGGTTAACAAATATATCGGTTTTATCGGTTACGGGCCATATTGCCAACCCTGTGACGGACGCGCCCATCGTCCGTGTTTGCATCCGTCCACAAATCAGCCACAGTTTAATTGAACTCAAACTAGTTTAGTTACGAGTTTACCCACAGTGTTCAATAAATGACAACATTGAGTGCTGATTCTAATAGCACTGACTGTTGTGACATTTGAAAATACTGCTGCCGTTATTGTTTAGATAAACAAAACCTTACTATTTATAAGGCTAGAACGGGTATAGTTCAACCTCATGTGGTGTTCCCGGAACGCTATGACTTGGCGTCCTCAAAAATGGTGCGAAAAGAGGTTTTACTTCAAAACCGGTGCTGCACTGGCGACTCCTCTAGTGTTGCAAATGACCATAGGCGACGCCGACATTAGGGTTATTGCCTATCGTTAGGTTAAAGTGTAAAAAAGCAGGACGTTCCAGCAACATACCTATTTCTAGCATGAAGCAGATCTTGCGTAATGGTTACTGGCTTATTTCATACTAGCTGACCCGGCAAACGTTGTTTTGCCATATAAAGCAAAAACGCAGCGCATGCAACGGAAGCTCTCATTAGAAAAAAAAAACTCCCGCTTTTGAAACATTCTTCGTTGGTGCTCCGCTTCTGTTGGTCTTAGCGTAATGATATATAGCCTATAGCCTTCCTCGATAAATGGACTATCTAACACCGAAAGAATCTAGTCAACTGGGAACAAGTGTAGTATTTATAATTGATCTAGAAATAGAATCCCTGTTTAATATGAAGTTGCTTATTGACACCTGGTCCATACAGTACAGACAGCACAGACAGTAAATATTATTTATTTATTTCTTTCAATACTACCTTCAAAATAAATAATTTGATATTTACGTTCCTAATAAGGCACCAAGGAAACAGCGTTCGGTATTCAAGAATTACTTTTAATTAAAACAGAGCTTAACATACTGCAATTGACCATTGTCAATGTAAAGCTTATGAAAACTTGTTCTCAAATATCGAACGTCAACTCTTTTTTTGTGTGTGAGGAAATCCTTCTAAAGGTACTCGACGCCACGGGAGCGACCCCAGGTTATGTGGGATTTTTACTCCACCAAAATTCCCCTGGTGGTCGACCTTAGCGCTACGAAGAGTACTCCAGAATCTTCAAATGAACGCAATAGGAGTCATCTGAGCGCGTTGCCTAATCGGACTCCACCCAGATATGCGGCTTGGCCCATAGCACCGTCTGGTGTTTATGACGGTATGCGACGTGTATCAATATATTCTTACGTGATCACTTTTCTCAGAGCGTCTCGAGTTTTATTTTCATTTATAACTATAATTAGTACAGGTGGACAGAAAACTATTTAAATAAAACATAAACTGTATCTGCATGTTCATCGGTATTCTGTACCTTGATTGCTACCCACTTTATCATCTCCCGCAATTTGATTACAAATGTCCCACAGAAGGCCTCACGCTTGGCGAACCCAGTCCGGGCATTAGAATAACACAATCCATTTCCCGGTTACGAGCTCTGTGAAAACGGACAGGAATTGAAACAGGAAAGCTTTCGAGTCGAACGAATAAACCACCTGTTGTCTCTGTCGTTTATTAGTCAGGGTGGATTGATATAGACAGAGAATGATAGTGCAATTTATTCATATAGAGTGGCCGAGGTGAAAAATAGCGTTCGCCTTTACTTACGATCCTTAGTTCTATAGAACTTGTTTGCTTGCTCAAGTTGATTAATTACAGCGTAAAACGCGATAGAAAAGGAAACCGTGGCTGATGTTAGATATAATGCATTATAGGACTGTTGTCGAAGAAAGTGTAGCTACTGGATCGCGAGGCTGGGGTCATTAAACATTACTAAGTTTAGTAATAAAAGTTTGGCAATATCGGAATGATGACTTTAGATTTCTGTTCTGGGTCTAGCTGTTTGTGTATTCGTCTTTGTGTGTCTACGGCACGAACGATACAAGATAAAATCTGTTGAAAATTAAAGCATTATAAATTTAACACACAACTTACAGCGATAAATAATACTTCTGTTAAGATGCTTTCGGAGTCGAATCACAAATTGGGGCTATTGAAATATATTCAAATATATATTCATTTCTTTCCTTTGATTTAGTAATTGGATTAGCCACAATCGGACTTCAGTAATAGCTGGGTCTGCAACAGCACCTTTCCTCAAGTGAATGCGGAAAGTTTAAGAATTCGGCAACGGGTACCAAAAACAACCCTTCTAATCCATAGTCTTCATGTCCCGGCAGAACTCTAAGATCGTCACCAAAACCCGGTGAAGCTGTAAAGGTCAATAGGGCCAATAGCAACTACACAATTCAAAGAAAGAAAACGTATAAATTTATCAAAACAGGAACTTTACTATTTTTGTATACTTCTTAACCAGTGAAACTATGTTTGCTTATCCCGTAAGTCAGCTGCATTATATCAATTACTAACGCGTGTGTATTTAAACCTAATCCCAGTAAAGCTATCGCAGTACGGTAAACAGACAGCTGATCCATAGGATTAAAGGTTAAGTTCGTCATCCTGCTAGCGACCGAGATCGTGAAACATTAAAATTGCATATCACTGCAATTAACCCGGCTTTTGTACGCGAAATTGAAATTGCAAACGTTGATGTAAATATGTTGTACTAGCGTGTGACTGTGACTTCGTCTGCGGTTCTGAGTAAAACCTGACACTGTACTTTCTCATTTGCGCATACTAAATATTTAAACGATTTTCGTATTTTTCTTTGCGCTTGTAAGTAATATTATTCTTGCTTTTCAGTTTCCGCTGTCATCGGTTGTCACTATAAGTCTATTTGTTAATCATGTTAGCTTCTAGTACAAAGTCGAAAGTGGATTTCGTTTCTATGAGAGTTAGTAACTATAGCGAAATAATCTGTCTACTTATCAGTTTTCAAGTCTAATCATCAATTAAGTGGTCGATATAACCTATTGGTCTAAAGTCGATCTCGGTCGGTCCGATATTCGAATCCCAGGCACGCATTACTCATTGTTCATAGTTTCATAGTTATGTGCGTATTAAAATTTAATTATCTCGTACTTTAACGAAAAAGAATGATGAATCAGAATCAAACATGCAGGGCTAAGAGCGAAAAAAGTTCTCAAGAATGTGTGAAGGTTACATATTACGCTTGGCTAACTTACCGCACTTGACCAGCACAATGGACTATCGCCTTAACTTCTGCCATTCCGAGAAGACGCCCGTACCCAGCAGTGGAACAATAATGTGTTGATGAGAAAGTCATATACCATTAAAAATAACCATATTAACAGTTCTTGCGTGATACTCGATCAGACAGATGAACAAAAATTTTATTATAATATGGGAAGCTTATTTTACAAATTGACAATTTCAATTTATTCAACGTCGTGTAAATACGGTATAATTCACGGTTTAATTGGATTGTGCTCATTATTCGGAGTTTTATTAAATGTGAATTAATATCTGGTATAATATTAATAACATCGGTGTTCGTATTGGTGATTTATATTAACAGAATGATTGTAAAGTATCGATATGTAAGTATTCCTTTGATATTGTATTTTACTATGTAAATTTGCAAACGATGAAAAGTATGATATCAAGTATGGTTCGTCCTGAGAGGTAACTCCGCCATTCCCATTTTTTTAATGTTTTTTAAGGGTAATGTTTTTCGCGCGTATGTATGTATGTAAGTATGTATGTCCATTTCTTTGGCACGCGGTACAACCCAAACGTTTTAACAGATTATGACATAACATGACATGATATATCATTGATATCATTATGACATGATATATCATTGTAATCGTTTTAGTTTGCAAAGTAACATGGGCTATTTAATTTACAATGGCTCCTTAAATAGGGACACAGGGGAGAAAGGGACGACTTTTTTATTACCCCGGCAATATTGGTATTAGAAGAAAGCTAATAAATAAAGCATCCCAAAAACATATATTAAATTACTTTTATGTCACTATTTTGACGAAGACTTTTTTTTTTTATAGTTTGGGAGCATCAAACGAGCATGCAATCCTCCCGATGGCAACTGGCTTCTGCCGCCCATGGACATCTGTAATCAACCTTAGATAAGAT
This sequence comes from Cecropterus lyciades, assembly GCA_002930495.1. Lineage (NCBI taxonomy): Eukaryota > Metazoa > Arthropoda > Insecta > Lepidoptera > Hesperiidae > Cecropterus > Cecropterus lyciades. Next base: position 388,332 of record MOOZ01001792.1, on the reverse strand, counting down.
CAAAGTCTCACCTAAGTTAACCACAAATGCATTGCTACCCCTGAGGACTGAGATGGAATGCCTCGGAAAGTATGTCTCCCTTACCACACTAAAAGCGTTAATTTAAATATATTATTATAAAATTAAAAAAAAAAAAAAAACAACTTCTTAAAAACCTTGAACTGAAACTGAAAGCAGTCAATCGTATTTAAACAGTCGGATTTTTTGTTTTAATATTTTTAAACAACGTAACTTCTTTAACGTTAAATAGTACATAATGATACATACGTAAATATCAAAGACAAACAGTACTAGCTAAACAAAGTCATTTATATTGCGAGTCTTAAAATACAGAATCTCGCAGTTGGCAGTGTTGTCCGTTTCTCAAGTCAGTTAAAGTCACACCATCAAGGCGTTACGTGGGAGGACGGTTTACGAGCGGACGTGAACACACTGATTTGTCAGGAACGGAGACAAACAGTACTAGCTGTGTTTACCTAAACACAGTAGATTTGGATAATATTTAAAGGTAGAGCCTTTTGTGAACCGGACGCACCAACGCCACAATATGTCTGAATATTAACAGCAGTGTTAAGCGTTTTCGTGTTCTGGTCTGACAGATGTGGTAAAGGAGAGATAATTATTTCAGGCGTTCCAACTTAGTCCTCAGAAGTACTAAAGGTGGCCTCAAGTAAGACTCTTATCGTGTCTGGGGTTGATTATAAATGTCTTTGCGCAGCAGTGGCCTTTTACCATCCGGTAAAATGTATGTTACATTTTATCGGACTAACTAACGTTTGCTGCTTCCATATTATTAAAAAAGGTCAGTTTCCAAATTTTTCGCCCAAAATCCTAGTAGCCATGCAATGTGTTAAAAAAAATGATACCGTGAATTACACGTGCTGCCACCTTTTGTCACTTGTCGTTTGTATAGAAGGTTATATACCAAAATAAGGTTGCTTCGGCTTGCCACTACCAATCAGAAAAGTTAGTAACTGGGTAATTTTTTCCATAGGTACAGTACCTTGGTTCCATAGGTGCCAAGGTATGTAGGTAGTTACAATCTGGTAAAGTTTGTAACTACCTACTTAGTGGTAAACCAGTGTCGTTCGACCGAGGAGGCACCACCGCCACACTTATTTCTAGCGTGAAAAAGCTCTCGCGTTACGGTGCAATGGTGTGGTTGCCGGTTTACTTCTATATAGGGCCATCTCAGTCTGCGGGAGTAGCAACGCATCTGTGATTTACTCCAGATACAACCCTTGTTCTGTATGAAGTTGCTTACAGATATTCCACCTGACGTCCACTTGTCGTCTAGGAATGCTGATCTAATTTGATAAAAAAATATATAATATTTTTTACAAAGTTTTGTTTGGCCCTTCTGATCCGGTGTTTGTAACAAAATCTTACAAGGTTTTCTCATCGATAACGAGGCTTCAGCTACTCGTGCAACTATTGTTTCACTATGTATTATGGATCTTATATCCAATATGAATGCTTATGAAATCACCGGCATAAGCTAAATTATCTGTCATCAATATTAATTTATTAAGCAAAAGTTAGATTTGAATATTTCTCGTACAAGAGTCATTAAAGTTTCTCAGAAAACAATCTTGAAAGTTTTTGAAACTTAACTGATCGGAGCCGGGGTTGATTGGTTAGCGCGTTTAAATTAATAATCCAGATAATTGGCCTCTCAATTTTAAAACTCTACAACTGAAGCCTGAATTTATAAATATTTTACCTTTATTAAGAATTTATTACCGTCCACCCATTATTGTCTTAAAGCTTCGTACGGGTCTTCTCTCAAATTGAGAGAGTTTCATGTCATAATCCACCGCGATGGCCAAATGCGAATTGGTAGACTTCACACACCTGTGAGAACTTTTTAAAGAATTCTCAGGTGTGCAGGTTTCCTCACGATGTTTTCATTCACCGTAGAGCAGTGATGATAAACTTAACTTAAATATAATTAAACAATATACGAAAGAATTATTGTCAATCATTAAAAAACGGGCTGTGGTGTAAAGTTTTTTTTTATTATTATTTTTTTTAATACATATGACATTTATGCGTAATTTATATATGGGTAGAAATATATCACATATTTATTTTTGTTCACGTCAGAATAACTCGAAGAAAAACTTGATTGAAATCTTTCTCATTCAAACGGAATATCGGGTTTCCTTCATTCTCCCAGATGCTGATCGGGATTACGTTTCCAATTAATGAAATCCCGATAGTCTGGAGATCAACGACTTACGTTATTCCGTTATTGGGAGAGCAAAGGTTTGTGTTATATCTGTAACACACAAAGAAAATATGAATAGCTAGGTTAGTCCCACAGCTCCGTCTACTACGGTCACGTTTATCACTATAATGAGTATCCCATGTGTTAATCCAGGTCATAAACTACCTGAGTACCAAATTTCAGCGAAATTCAACCAGTAGTTTTTTCGTGAAAGAGTAACAAATGAATGAATGAATGTATGTGACATTCAAAAACGTTTGCATTTATAATATTAGTAATTTGCGATAACCGCCTTCCCTAGGTCCCGGGGATATAGAATATGGTCAAACGAGACTTCGGGTGGTTATAGGCAGTTACACAGCATTTTGAGGCTACCTCACTTGCTATCGGAATACGTATTCTATCGGATCCACGGATCCACGGATACGGAGCCACGTACGATCCGCTTGTGGTTTTCTTCTTCCGGAACCTGGCAAGGCTCCACGCGGTCCACACAACACGTGCACACACACCAACGTTGCAGATGACTGCTTTACTTTAGTTCACCCACTCAGAGTACACAAATAGTTTGTATCTTCACAATTAAACACGGAAACTAAAGGTAATAAGTTTCACACATACGATTTTGTGCGAACTGGTCAGCGGCGGCGTTTCAACAACGCTCACACCGCCACTGTTTTCGCTGCACAGGCCAATGCTGGCCTCCGATTGGACGGACCGTATGAGCATTCAAATAATGCTTTGCTAAGGGTAGTAGACTCCAACTAAAAAAATCGAATTATTGAAGTAAGTTTTATTTAAAACTACGGTTACGAAACACGTAAGATTACAACAAAATATACAATTTATATCTGGTAACTATTTTGGAGAGATTTGTGTGCAAACTTTACTACTACCCTTTTTTTACTGATGCAGCAAACGAGCATGCAGTGCATCTAATGGTAAGTGATAGTTACCGCCAATGGACATAAGTAAGCAACTTTTCTTGAACGCTTGGTAAGAATTGGTTCAATCACTTGTAAGATTAACCTATAGGGTGAGTGTGGTACAGGTAATTAAATAACGGGCATTTTTACACTTTATTTTAATAAAAATAGGGTCATGTATTATATGCTAATATAATTCCTCCTTTCTCATTTTAAATCTATTTTAGTTCTATATTAAATACGTTTTATCAAAGAAAGATGATGTCAAAATAATTCGACGCAAAACCGTTTTAAATTAAACATCGTATGACTAATATCTATGTATCTTACATGAAATTGGAATTCAAAATAACAAAAATAGCAAACAAAGTAATCAATGTAAATAATATCGTCCGAGAAATCTGACAGCTGTCCTACTTTCTTCATATAAAGTGATAAGTATATCTATAGTTCACGATTTTACGATGGAGTTTAGTGATTTTCATAGTCTATGGAAAACTATTGATATCAGAATAGCTACTAAAACTTATTTATATGGACAAGATTATGAGGAAAACATGATTTATTTTAATTAACGTTTCCCTTAATATTCAATATTCTTAGTACACTACTTTTGCTAGTCACTGGCAATTTAATATATTCAATACAGATGAATAGATGACGTAGGCTGAATAAACATAGACCGACGACGACCCACGTGGTGGAGCGGTCACCATACCGGTCTGACACGCAGTTGGTCCCGGGTTCGATCCCCGGCCAGAGAAATGTCTGAATAATGAGTTTAGATTTCTGTTCTGAACAGGGTGTTAGTGTATTCGTCTTTGTGTGTCCATGGCACCCACGACACAGGAGAATATCCTGCTGTGGGGCTATGAGTGTAGAAAGCGTTTCATCCTCACAAACTCTCGCATTTATAATATTAGTAGATAGTACATGATAGACATTTATACTAGTAATATTTATTTGTATTACCTTAGTATGAATGCTAAAATTAAAACACCCAGGGTATTGTACTAATAATTTATCACACAAAATTGTTATTTCCGTGAATATTAGGTCTTTACCTATGAAATTGCCGTTCTGCCGTACTGCCCTTTTTCAGAATTTAGATAACTTCTTGGCGGGAAAATAATTCAATACCCGAGACACAGTACAAAATGCCTTTGAAGAATTTGTTGCCTCCCGTCCAGCTGATTTCTTCAAGAAAGGCATCAATAAGCGACCAATGCGTTGGCAAAGATGCATTGATTGTATGGGTGATTACTTTGATTAATAGAGATAAAAAATATAGAAAAAAAATATCTTCTTCGCTTCATTTATTTAATGAAAAACGGCAATTTTATAGGTAAAGACCTATATTTATTGACATATTATAGTTTTATTTAAAATACCTGTTTGTCATACTGTAAATTCATCATCTATTTAAATGTTTAACGCTTTGAACTTTCGGAACACGGCGTCGCTTGTAATTATGGCCGCTTCATACGTGACACAAATACAAAGAGACTACTCCTATGTTCGTTTGTACTGGTTTGTATGAACGTTTCCATTGTAGTCGCTAAAAAAGGATGCAGTTAAACTGACAGGAACGGTGTTTTGTTGCAGATGCATTAGACAGTCGATACTGTTTAGAATGAACAGCGGTAATAAGAAATGTTTTGTTGCGGAATGTACTTCTTTGAATACAGTTGTCATTACATACAGTCTGTGTTTTAGAAGTTTTAGTGGATCCTTTATGCCTTGTCTCTAAAACAAATCTATTGTTAATTATATGATTTTGGATTATATATATATATATATATATATATCGTCGTTTAAGTTCTAGCA
>MOOZ01001792.1:316834-331969 GCA_002930495.1 Cecropterus lyciades | reverse complement strand
GCGTCACAACGAAGCGTGTATGCATGCAAATTATATGCTAATACCGGTATGAGTTAAATGTGCTCAAATACATTACGTGTTCGTTATTGTATGAGTTCGGAGACGTCCAAAGTCTGCCAAGTATTTTGATTAATACTATGTTAGTCTAGAACCGTGGATCCTCTTTAGCCAAAACATCACCCACATTCTTACCCGACTGTGTCAGAGGGGTAATATTTTTGTTTTTGTATGGATGTATGTCCATTTCCTTGCCACGAACCGTAGATCCTTTTTAGCCAAAACAATACCCACATTTGTACCCGACTGTATCAGAAGGAGGGTAATATTATTGTTTTTGTATGGATGTATGTCCATTTCTTTGCCACGCGCTACACCCCAAACGGCTTGACTCTTTAGCCAAAACATCACCCACATTCTTACCCGACTGTGTCAGAAGGAGGGTAATATTTTTGTTTTGTATGGATGTATGTCCATTTCTTTGCCACGCGCTACAACCCAAACGGCTTGACTCTTTAGCCAAAACATCACCCACATTCTTACCCGACTGTGTCAGAAGGAGGGTAATATTTTTGTTTTTGTATGGATGTATTTCCATTTCTTTGCCACGCGCTACACTCCAAACGGCTTGACGGATTGTGACACTTACGATTTATAATCGGAATCGTCTCAATTTGCAAACATAGGCTACATTTTTTTTTGAAAATGCTGTCTGTAAATTATTTTCATTTCCATTCACACTAGGCCATTACTGTATATATTTTCATTTTCAACAAATTCAAATCTTGTGAATGACAGACAGACACAATAAAGATAATTTATTTGTACGTTGTGTTTACTTTGCCTACAATTTCTAGACCATTGAACACGTTAATTGAATTCCGTTTGTAGATAGTTGTCTATACCCTCCTTAGATCTCCCTACCGCATCTCTGTACATAGCTATATATGTGCTCTGTGGAATCTTGATACAATAATCTCGATCGTCTGACACATCCGAAATGGTACATTATGTACTAAATTTATAGTAAATCTAACCTAAACTATATTAAGGTATTTGTGATTCGAAAATAATTAAACGACGACGACGACGAGACTACATGTCAATTACTTGTACATTAATTTGATGTATGTAATACGGAATACTTATTAAGTTAATTATAACTACAGACATGTAACACGGCAGACACGTGCCTGCTGGTCTTAGCGTGATGATATATAGCCTATAGCCTTCCTCGATAAATGGGCTATCTAACGCCGAAAGAATTTTTCAAATCGGACCAGTAGTTCCTGAGATTAGCGCGTTCAAACAAACCAACTCTTCAGCTTTATAATATTAGTATAGATAAATAAAATAAGTAATAAGTAAGTAAATAAGTATAATAATAATTTGACACAATACTGGTCTGCCACGCAGTGGGTCCCGGGTTCGATCCCCGGCCAGACAGACATCTGAATGATGAGTTTAGATTTCTGTTCCGGGTCTGGGTGTTTGTGNNNTGTGTCCATGGCACCCACGACACAGGAGAAAATCCTACTGAGGGGCTATGAGTGTAGAAAGCGTTTAAGCGTTTATAATAATATTCATACACATTAATAGTCGATCAAAACACTTAGCTGTTATTTGGATAAATAATTGGATAATTAGAGCAATCATCTTTTGAGGTTAACTCAAACACTAGTAGGAAAACAAAGCTATCTTAGAAAAATGTAGTTTCGGGAATGTGACAGGCCCACCTAACCTACCTATACTTAGCTTATCTGCAACAAATTTGTTAAAGTAATCACACGGGAATGCCGGACGCAGATAGATACGTAAAGTGACACACGGACCCATAGATTGTGCAACATCGGATTGAACTGAAAATGCGCTACAAGTACGCAACACTACAACGACACCAGATAAAAATGTAAACCCATTGTTGTGTAAAATCATTTTATTTGTAACAAGAAATCTGGGCATAACTTATATTATATTTGACTGCCAAATATAAGAAAAAAATAATTTTTAAGTTTGGTATTTTTTATGAATGTATGATTTTTTGATTTTTGACACGCAGATGAGTAAACAAAATGATGTGGAAATTTAACCCTCATTTCGATTGAATATCAAATAGCATTTCTTAGTGAGCGTCTACATGATAAAATTTACCAAATAGCATTTATGTCTAAACATACTATAAGACGTAATACCTTAGTAAGACAAAAGTTATTAACATATTATTTGTAATATAGGCTCAGCGATGATTAGCCAGAGGTGAGTATCCTTTCTCTTTTATATATAGACGACGCACCAAACTATGCATCGGTTATTTGCGACGTCTGTGTGTTGTTTGTAACCTGATGTTGATTAATGGCGCTGACCCAACATCCGTAGATAGGGACTATCGCGGTGCGTCTCCACCGCAATCCGTCTCGTTCGCCCTATACAGTTTTCGCATACATGTTCATAGGTTTTCGTTAAGCATACCTGACTTAACCATTGTCAATAATCATAAATCAATATATCTCATTGCTGTCATTACACTGAATCATCCTTGGCCAGTGTACTTTACTATACTATGAACCTTGTCATTCTGAGTGGAGATGACCTGTATTCGATGATGATGGGTTGTAAATGGAGATAATGATTGAAGTAGCAAACGAGCAAGGCTGCTCCTTGCTGCTGGACTGCATGTCCACCTGATGGCAAGTGGTTACTGTCGTCCATAGACACCTATATGTAACTTTATATAGAACATCTGAAGTCTATCACGAATGCGTTGCTACTGCCACGAACTAAGATGTAGGCATAATATAAAGTGAACCGGCAACCACCGAAACGCAAGAACTGCTTCACACTAGACAAAGGTGAAACGGTGCTACGTTCCCGGTTGAACTGCACTCATTCTATCACCCAAAGACTTAACCTGTCTGTGTCTATTTTACAAGTGCGTTTTTCAAATGTACCTTGTATTGTTTTGCCAATAAAATTATTTACTCCCAATTGGCAAATTCAGTAGTTATCAAAGAAATAAAAATACAATTTCGTAGATATATACTTAATGTCTATGCCCAATTTCGATGTTTTATTTTGCATTCAGGAAATCTGCTGACGATTCCTAATACCCGTGTGTGGTTTCGATGGTGATTAATGACGGCGACCCCGCATTGCCAGATAGCGAGCAACGACGCGCCTCGATTGCCCTATATTGTTTTTGCCAGTTCTTCACTTCACATGCCATGTGTCTTTGCTAACATTCAGTCATTATCGTTAACTAACCTGAATCGACTTCAACCGGTCAAGAACATATTTCTTGATCAGGAACTGCTCACTTTTCAAATTGAAGATGAAATACGGCTATTGGAAATTGTCTATGTCTGAGTTAAGATCAAATTAAGATGCGTTTTTATAGTATTGAAGTAGCAAACGAGCCTGCAGCCCTGATTTTAAGTGGCTACTGCCGCCCATGGACATCTGTAATCAACCCTAGGTAGGATCAAAGTCTCACCTAAGGTTAGTCACAGATGCGTTGCTACCCCTGAATAAGATGCCTCGGAAGAGTATGATTCCCTTACCACACCCTTCAGACCAGAACACAACAGCACATAACACTGTTGTTATTAGGCAGAAATAGTTGTGGCGGTTGTGTTTCCTGAGTCGAACCACAAAGAGTTCTACCACCATCATGGCAGTCCATCTGATGGTAAATAGTCGTCTGTCGTTCAGGAACATGTGCAACCAACTCCCTAAAGAACGGGGCTCTACTTGAAGCCATTCACAGATCTGTTGCTAATCCTGATGACTAAGATGCTTGCTTCATATACCGTAAAAATAAAAGGGACCTAATGCGATATTAGTATTATGTTAAGTAACAATACTGTGTTCGCATTTTGGTTTCTTAAAGCGAGTTATTAAGGGGACGTAACATATACCTATGTATTCTTCTTCTGTATGATTTCTATGTAACTTCTTGCATGAAATCATAATTTTTTAATTTGTTAGACGACAAGATATTTATTAGTAGTTTTAAGTATTTAACTTTACTTGTCGAATTTTTGAGTTCAGCCCTTTTCGTTCTCACTGTAAGATATGGACAAATGTAACTTGAATTAAAGACTCATATACATATTAAATTTTAAACGTAATAACAAAAAAGTTATTTTAAATACGAGTACCTAATAGGAGAATCTAATGGCAGTTCACCTGATGTTAAGGGCCCATGAAGTTTGAAACCAACCCCAAATAGGATGGAGGGTTGAGATAATTAGCCTCTAAACACTGTGAGTTAATTAGGGATGGTAGCAGGTCAAAAGTTAAATGGGGTGCGGTTAGAGATCCAAAGGGTGCTGGACGATGTATGACAGATGTACTAATTAAATGTATAACATTAAAGTATGTTAGTGTGTATACTCGTGTATCCGTCTTTTGAAGTCCACGGACATAAGTCTAAATAATCCCAAGTAGAGATTTTTGTGGATAGGCACCGCGCCGAGTCCTAGTATGAAACAAAACAATTTTGATTCTGTTTAAATAACTTTTTCTTATAAAATAAATCTTTTACAATTCAATACAATGATTTATGTTAAATGCTTATTTTCTTTACATTGCCAATATCGTTATCATTTCATATGATGTTCATACTTTGAGTAGTTGATTTTTTCATCTGAATTTATTAAGCGTTACATTTTACGCAATTGCATATTTAACTTTATTGAATTCTTGATTTCCTGATTTCAGTTCATAACAATTTGGTTTACGAGATGTTTTTTACAAAAGAGTAGTCGGGAAAAGGTTTTTTTTTTCATGCAAAGAAGCCAGATTTCCATAAACAATCGAGATCTTCAAACTCTGTTCCGTCAACTGTATATCAACGAGGTAGTGAGAGTCTACTCATCGCTCTTGATAGTGCATATCGTCTTCATCTTAGCTATGCTTTGCACTTGAACCAGGAGGCTGTGCTTTGAACTGTGCATTGATGTGCAGTAATGGTCCTCAAATGGTTGTAAGAGCCCTTGGATGGTGGGTGAAGGTACAAATAATCCGTTATAAGACCTGTAGCTGAAAATATTTTTATGATGAAAATATGTTTATGAGAAATTCTTTAGCGAACAATAAACCTACGATATTTTTATTTAAAGTAATTTATGTGATTCATGCAGGTTAAAATTTTAATCGACAAAGTAAAATGAATTTTTACAGCAAATATAACTTAAATACTTGAAAATCTAATATTTTCTGTTAAAGTTAAAAAATTTGTAAGCTTTTTATGATATTCACCTATTTGTGTAGGACACGAAAGGCTAGTAGGTGCTTTTTTTAACGGTTACTAGTCTATTAAGTTACTTAGTCTGTGTAAAACGAAGTAATTAATTCCGAAGCGTATAGATTTCGTACACATTAACATTGTTCTCGCGTCTCACTGTTTGTTTTGTTCAAGATTGGACTCAAAACTGAGTAGCGTGACGGGTGGCTTTAGTTTAACGGGAAACGGTATGTGATATGTGATAAAGGTAGGGCGTAAGTGTGATTAAAATAATGCTCGGATTCGGGTGCGGCTTCCATAATGGGGGTACACACCCCTTGTACCGTCGCTCTACTAGAGTAGCCAGCTAATCTGTTTTCCCAAGACATGTCCTAATTTATGTTATAAAAATGGAAATGGAACGGAAAACAAGCAGTCTAGGCCACCTGATTGAAAAGTAACTGTATTGCTGATTGACTTTAAATCTATATGAATTTGTAGAATTTATAGGTGTCCATGGGCTGCAATTCCTAATTACCATCAGGTGGACTCAATTTGAAAATTCTTACTCCAAGAAATACGAGGAGTATGAATGTATCTGGCGTTAAAACCAACGCCGGATGACGTTGCCGGGGCGCGAATGTAATGCTTACGGTTTCTTGTGACTCGGCACAGAACGTCCAAAAGAATGCCGTGGACTTTTAGTCGATAAGAGTCCGTTTTACCCCTTCTACATGCCGGGTTGAAAGGAATTCGTGAGGATTTCTCCGCGTTTAAAAAATGTACTTTGAATTCATACTCCTAGCGTTAACTACTACAGAAAAATGTACTTATAATAATGCAGTAACCACTTCTTATATTAAGTCTTGTTTTCACGCCAGGTGTGGTAATTCCGTCAAATCCGGTTTTTCATTTGTGTATCGCCACCCTACTCTAGCGGGTTTTCCTCTACAGTAATTACCGTGAGCGTAAAAACAGCATTTTTAATCACTTTTGCAGTCACTTCACCCTTATTCGTTGTAATGCAATTTTCTAATCCTTTTTGTTGCGTTTTTGTGTGCTTAGAATTATACAATGGTTGAGTATACGGCGTGTTTGTTGGTTCTTTATCCGTACATTCTGCGTTTAGACTTTCGAATCGATGTTATTATGTGTACAAAGACATGCGGTGCTTATTTGTTTATGTAAATAATTACTTATAATCATAATAAGATACGATTGTACATACGGGTTCAGTGACCCGCCTTGGGAGAGACCTATGATTTTTTTTTTTATAGTAAGGAAGTAGCAAACGAGCATGCAGCCTGATGGTAAGTGGCTACTACCGCCCATGGACTTCTGTAATCAACCCCAGGTAAGATCAAAGTATCACCTAAAGTTAGCCACAGATGCGTTGCTACCCCTGAGGACTAAGATGAAATGCCTCGGAAAAATATGTCTCCCTTACAACACCCTTCAGACCAGAACACAACAGCGCATAACACTGATGTTATCAGGCATAGGTGTGGCGGTGGTGCCTCCAGAGTCGAATCACAAAAAGTTCTACCATCTTCAAAACTTATGATGATGATATACATACAAAAGTAAACTTTGTGATTCTGTGACCCTCAAAAACTTGTGCAAAAACCACATCGACCTCTTGCCTTCTAAAAACAAAAACAAATCTATCTCACAGAAACCGTACATTATTTCGATCTTAATCTTCCTCTGTGCCAAACTTCATCCAGATCCGATCAGCAGATAAAATTATATAATAGGATAAAATTCTAGGATAAAGTTAGCTAACAACTTTAAAAGTATAAAAGAAACATGTAAAGGAAAATAAATAATGAAACGACATGTCAGTTTCTTAAAAAAATCTTTAAATGTAAAAATAAAAATGGCGATATTTCTAATTGCATTTGTTCAATATACCTATAAAGTTCAATATACCTATAATATACTCGTATGAGCGAAAAAAATATACAAAGGCGCTATATTGGATAACATTCTTATTGAAATAAGCTATAGAATATGTAGACGGGAGGTATTCTTTAAGGCGATCAAATAAAACCATTACGAAATATTATCTGCAGTAAGCCACCATTACGCAAAAGCTTAGTATGAAGCACTCGTTGCATTAGTTGGCCCCGCTGCCCAGCGGGCGGTGCCGTTTTTTACGATCGCCAACAAAGCGACCCACAAAAACTCACCCCTGCTGTTTCAGGACTAATTCGTATCCCTGTTCAAATTACGGGGGTTCATTTCTAAATGTGAAATACAATTGATGCGCCTTTTGCAGGTTCATTTTTTTTTGGATATTCGTAGTGTCAATATTGTAAATATCTTACAGTATCTAATATTGATGAAGATTATGAACAATACTTAGAGAATCAGTAAAAAATGCAGTAAATAGTCTTACGATATTAAGTACGGCACCGCAGTCCGGGGCTTTAACTGGAATTTGAAAATGTGTAACCATCACTATTTAAACGCAAGTTGTCTTTTTACGTTCACCATCTTCTGGCTTAAGGTTACGTCAAAAGTAGCTTTGATTGATTACATCAATCAAAACTATAAAAATCCAATTTTGGAGTGTAATAGAACGATTAAAAAATTATAAAATTGCCCACGAATTGGACCCATCCGCTTGCAGGATGCTAGTACTCTTGTTCGTCTAGTTTATTAATTTTATGGCCCAACCTAAACTAACCCAACCAATGCTATGGCTTTATATACAATCTAGCCTATACATAACATTGATTTTGACTTTCGCTCTACCGGTTAAAATTAGTTTTGACTACGAGTGTAAGTTAAAATAACATCCAACCTCAAATTTGCGGTCAAAATTAGTAAATTTTGTTTGAAATTTAACTATATTAATAATATTCAGATAAAACTACTAACTTACTTACTTGGCAAACCAGTTCAGTCAAAATTAGTTTTGCTTGTTTGTTTTCAGTTAAAAATACTTTTGACTGCTAAAGTTAAATAAATAGATAGTTTTTTATAGTATGGAAGTAGCAAACGAACATGCAGTCTACCTGATGGAAAGGGGTCATTGTCGTCCATGGATATCTGTAATCAATAAGATCGAAGTCATACTTGAGGTTAGCCACAGATGCGTTGCTACCACTGACGACTAAGTTGGAACACCATGGATAAGAATACCTCCCTTACCACACTCTTCATACCGGAACACAGCAGTGCATAACATTGCTATTAGTGGGAATGATGACATAGATGTGACAGTGGTGCTTTCGGCGTCTAACCACAAAGAGTTCCACCTTCTCTTAGTAAACTTAATAAATGCGATGTACAATATTCCACAAAAATGGGAGAGGCTTCAGAAATAACTAATACTTCATTATTTATTATTTGGGTCGTGGAGTCGTTAAATGTCTCAAAATCCTTATTTTATCTTGTGACCACTTAAATCAGTTTGATGATATTGCATGTTTATAGTGTCGTAAATCTGCTTACAAGAAAGATTTAATGCCATAAGATGGAGGCTACAAATTATCTTCGACACAATTCGTCCTTTGTCGGAGTTGGCGATTCGGATCTCTCTTCTGTACATTCGGTCAGTTAATGGTTGTGGAATGTATTATTCCAAAGGTTTAAAGCTCACGCATTCGACGCTTAGAAATCTAGAAATCTCGTTATTCGACGCTTAGATATCTAGAAATCACGCATTCACAGATACTGTTACGCCGTAAATTTGTATTTCGTCGTAAATTTGTATGTGATTAGCGCTATTCTGTACACTTTGTATTTCATATCTGTTCACTATTATTGAAGACAAGTTTGGATCATAAACCCCGTTAAAAACTATCCCATGTTTTAATCCAGGCCATAAACTATCTGTGCGCCTCATTCAAATCCAATTAGTAGTTTTTGCGTGCAAGAGTAACAAGCACACATACATCCTCCCAAAATTACGCATTAATAATATTATTAAGATTCATATATATTATTTCTAAATATTTTGTTTTATTACTGTACTAGCTGTGCCCCGCGGTTTTACCCGCTACTATATAAGAAAAAAACAAACAACGTGATGTTATATAGCTTATAACCTTCCTCAATAAATGGACTATTGAACACAAAAATATTTTTTCAATTCGAACCAGTAGTACCTGATATTAGCGCGTTCAACCAAACAAACAAACTCTTCTGCTGTATAATATTAGTATAGATTACCTACTAAGGTAATGTCCAACTATAATTTTATTAAATCTGTAGCATAACGTTGGTTTATAGTAATCCGTTTTACATCCTCCGTAACAAATGCTTTAGTGATTTTGACGATTCTAAATAGGGATTAGAAAGTCGTGGTAATAAATTAAATATCAAATAATATCACTTACGTGCTATACTTGTAGCTTATATCTTTCTAATGCAACATATACACTTATGTGCTGTATATGTTACAAATTTCCTGGTTTGTTGTACTAATTCCAACAAATAACAAATGGTGTAAAAACGGTAAGTGTACGTTGTTGTAGGTACTAATATAAACGCTTTCTACACTCATACCTACACACAACGATTTCTCCTGTGTCGTGGGTAACATAAACAAACACAAAAACGAATACACATACACCCAGACCCAGAACTATAATCTAATTTAATTTAAAACATCTGTCTGTCCGGCCGGCCATCTGTCTGGCCGGGGAAAATCTGATACCACTGTGTGTTAAACCAGTGTGGTACACGCTCACACACCACACGAACCCTCAGTCGTCATGTTAGCTACATTTATCCAAAGATTTATTTGGATCTCTGAGCTTCGATCAAAACATTTGATCGAGGCCTCTGAGGTTCCAACGTATCTGTGGCCGATGTCGCTATGGAACATTAAATATTATTGGAGTTTGTACATAAGCGGCGCCATTAGCGGCCGAATCCACGGTACGTACCTCACAGGAGGTGCCCTTGAGTCATCCGCAATCCGTATTTAACAAGGGCGGAAGGCCAGGGCTAGAAATAAGGTCGAGGAATCCGTCAGCGGAGATCAAAACCATTCTCCCTTTCCAGCACATAGACTTCTTGTCCCGGCTAAGCTTCAGGCATGCCACGAAAAACCCGCTGAAGCTGTAAAGGCCAATAGGGCCAACAGTAACTACACACTTGATAAAAAAAACCATAAGCGGCAATGCCCACTTACCGTTCTTCATTCTTATTGACACTTCTTCATTTGTTAATACAGTGAAAACGTTAACTATCAGAAATAATTAAAAATATTTTTTAAAAAACGTCACGGTATGCCTGTACCATATAAATTATAAGTACTTAACAAGAAAAACAAATACCTAGTCGGCAATCAAAATTATTTTCACTTCAGAACGTACACTGAATTAAACGTAAATAACTTGCCCCAATAATGAATGGATCCCAAATGGATAATCCCGAATTGTATGTTATGTTTCTCGTTTACACATTGGAATAACGAAAAACTAGAAAAAGATAACGATCGTAGAACTCTACGTAGTTTGACTCCGAAGGCACTAGCTCACCTAGCTTCCTCATTGGAAGTATTAGATATTGCTGTTTTGGTTTGAAGTAGTAAGAGAGACTTACACTGAAACGAGGCGTTTCAATTTAGTTCTCAGATGTAACTACGATATAGTGATATTAAAAATAATGTCATGGTCGGCAATTGCCACCTATCAGATGGATTAGATGGACACATTATTCGTTTGCTACTTCTGTAAAAAAAGGCAAAGCCATTTTTAAATTAAATCTTCATTCATTTAATTCATCATATTTTGTCCTAGACAGAAATAAACACCGAGCGGAAACAGTCGTGCGAATTCGTATACAATTTTTAATTTGCTCGTTGCTTATTTTTCAGGAAGTCGACGTCAAAGCTTTCAAAGTGTGTTGAATTTAACGTAGAAATTGTAAGACCACTCGACTTTGCGGGAAATGGCAGCTTAATAAAATGCGTACGAATTTAATTTCGTGTTAACATAGACTTAAAATTATCGTTTAACACGATAAAAAAATCTTTATGTGGGTAATTATTGTTTATGTACATTAAAGGACGTTGCTCGCGGTAGGTACTCTATGCATCTAAATAGAGGCATGGAGTACCTAAAGTTTAAATACAAATATCGAACAAAACTGAGCAGGCTGCTGTGTTAGTTCGACTTAGTGCAGGGTACTGTTCGTAAATGGCGTTATTTTTCTTATATAGCATAATAAAAACAACATAACATAATAATATTTAGTTCCTGTCGCAATCCTGTCTATTATATAGATTACTTGTATATTTATAGGCTCTTATATCCTCTTATTTTCGAGAGTTTAACAGATGCTTATTTATAGTAATAGGATCTCTCTCGCTTGACAACTCACGCTTATACAACTGACATTTCAGGTTCCCTCACATACACACACACTTCCTGTTGGCCACTCCACACTTACTTCATTCTTTGTTAATCTACTGTTGTCTTGAATATAGTCTTAATATCTATGTTTAATCCTAATTAAGATACCCATCTGTGGAAGAGCGAGGCATTCCTAACACAAGTGTCTCTGACTACTTATCAGGAAGCCCCTGCTACACTAGTTGTTAAGGATTTTCCCAAGTAAACGTATTTTTATTTCTACAAAACTTGCACAAACACGGTGTTTCACATCTGCCAGGCGTCCCGTGACGACTTTTTATTCCAAAGGTTTGGTAATGGTTTGTCAGTGACCATTTACGAACAGGTTAGCCGTAGTCGTGGCCGTCCAAATCGAACCACAGATTTTACCCTTAACCCTTCGCAGTCGTGTAAAAAAGAACGAAATCAACAATCTTATTACTGCCAACACATTGCGCTAAGCAGCGTCGTGGCTCATTCACGCCGATCGGATCTAATGCCCGCTTATCCGCGGCGACTCCGCAATCATTGTGGATTTATAACGGATAATAACTCGGTGTTAGCCGCCCACCAGCGCAGCACTGGGCACATGGTGGTAATGGCAACTCGATGTAATTACACAAGTTACTCTCGCCCGTAGGTTGAACATTGCTTTCACTGTTCATTGATCCTAAACGCGTTAGGCTGAATGTCAACAAAACGTGCTTTTGTCTAACTGTCCCTTTAATTTAGTATGAGTTTATTATGTGTCCTCAAAACAATCTTTTACGTTTTGCAAAGTTCATTGTAACGTATGACTGAGAACGAAAACGTTAAGGTGTAATGTTGGGTAAATGTATGGGCGAACACGTAAAGAATTATTGTTTTGAGCAAACGTAATAAACTCGCGGCGGAGCGGTCACCATACCGGTGCAACACGCAGTGAGTCCCGGGTTCGATTCACGGCCAGACAGACATCTGAATGATGAGTTTAGATTTCTGTTCCTTGGTCTGAATGTTTGTGCATTCGTCTTTGTGCGTCCATGGCACCCACGACATAGGAGAAAATCCTACTGTTTAGAAGCGTTTACGTTTACGTTAGAAAGCGTTTACGTTTACATTTACTCGTTTCAGTTCACTATTTGTCGTATATTTCCAAAATCATTAGTTACCACCATGCCGGTCTAACACGCAGTGGATTCCGAATTCGATACCCGGCCAGACAGACACCTGAATGATAAAACTAGATTCTGTTCTGGGTCTAAGTGTTTGTGTATTCGTCTTGTGTTTTTTATATTACATTGTTTGTGATATCATTATCGAGCATCTACGTGGTGAATAGTATTCTTTAATGCTCTTCATAAAAGTCTATTAATTAAAGTTTACTAAATTGTCCTGGGAAACCACGTTGGCCAAGTGAAGGATACTTGTTTTTGAATTATAAGCCTGAATTCTTCTTTAGACACTTTTTCATAAAAATAAGTAATAGGTATATCTATTTCATAATATGTATGTGTGTATAAGTACGTATTACATAATATGTACGAGTATGTATTACGTAATTCATTTGAGTGAGCAAAAGTAAATAATCAACTTAGGTAGTTATGAGCATAAAACTAAGTAAGCGAACTCCAATTTTATCGGTAATTCAAGGTAAGAATGTACACAAAGTGACCTGGCACGCAATTTCGTCGTATCTATATATAGGCAGCGTGGCCGAGTGGTCTAAGGCGCTGGTTTTAGGCACCAGTCCGAAAGGGCGTGGGTTCGAATCCCACCGCTGTCAAATTGTTTTTGTGTTTTATTTTATTATTTATTTTATCAATAATAAATTGATTAAAAACAATAATGTTGTAATATTACTTAAAATATAATTTATATATACTTATGGAAATAAAAATATTATTGTATGTTTATTAGACTATTGTGTTTCTTCGGTTTTTAATTATATGTGTTATATGTATTGGCTGATTTTATTTTTAATTATATTTACATTTTTTAAGAAAAAATATATTTTAACATAATCTTTTTTTTTTCAGGTAATACAATGGCCGAATGATAGCGCCTGCGCCAAAGAATAAAATTGGAGTTAAAAGCTAAGTCTGCAAAAAAGAAAAAAATAACAGGAAAGTGTAATAAAATCTCCACTTCTGTGAATTATTATTAGATTTTTTTTTAAATAATAACAAAACGTTTTTAAACAATTTTTATGAAGAATTTTTTTTTCTGTGCTTGGCTTTATACTGTAGTAGAACTATTTGGGAATCTTTATAATTATAGGCTGTGTACTAAAGATAACAAAAATTATAAATTGGCCGCAAATGTCCAAACATAGACACGAATGCAAAAAAAAAAAAGAAAACAAAAAAATTAGAATGGTCACCCGTTGGAATTTCCTGAATGCTTCTGATATGACTTTGCCTTATACAGACAAATGAAATTAACCTCTAATTTCTACCGCATAAAGCCTACCATACCACAAACAAGATAAGCGTTTTGAAAAAATATTTGGTGTCTACCCAAACGGATTGGAACTGTATTACTTGTGCTTTAAGGTTTATGTAATATGCAAAAGTTTGCATGTAGAAACTCAACCCATATGTCACTGCATTTGTGAATAACATACCAAGCGGAATGGTGGGGCTTCGGTTAGTGATGAAAGAAACTCAGTTTTTTAAGTCTAATAAAAACCTCAACTCAGGTTTACAAGACTTAAGACTTGGACTCTAAGAAAAAATATATAGGTGACAAATAGATAACCTTTCCTTTGGGAAGTCGATTAAAAATGAACACTGAGTTGTCGACTAGTTTTTATCCGACTGCGTCAGAAGGAGCGTAATGTTTTTCGAGAGATTTGTAAGTATGTATTTATTGTGTTTTAAACCTATTCGAGTACATGTATTATACAAATATTATAATGGGAAGTATTTTTGTTAAATTTTTATTATCACAGGTTCAAAATTTATGTACTATATTATATTTCACACGCAACTCGGAATCATAATAGAGCAAATTCTAACTGATAAAAGCGTGAGTCGGGCTCGTTCTAATCGCACAGAAGTAAGTAAAAAAAGATAACAGTGACACTCCGGGAATACCGACAGAAATAAAAACATGTGTATCTATGTGTGTACACAATATATCTACATAAGTACAGAGGAGTCGGTTACGTTAAAATGTCCAACTAACTAAGGAAGTTATTAGTTATTTAGTTATTTATGCCCAACTAAGGAAGTTTTCAGTTCAAGATAATCGTGATTCCAAAATATTGTTTTTTTATTACTTTATTCTACTGATGTTGCAAACGAGCATGCAGTCCACCTGATGGTAAAGTGGTCTCTGCTGCCCATGGACATCTGTAAGCAACTTCATTTAGAACAGGGGTTCTATCTGAAGTCGATTACAGATGTGTTGCTACTCCCGAGGACTAAGATGATCGCCTCAAATACAATCGAGCCGGCAATCACACCCTTCCAGCGAAACGCAGGAACTGCTTTCCGCTAGAAATACGTGCGACAGTAGTACCTCCCCTGTCGAACTATACTGGTTCTATCACCCGGTAAAACTTTGTAGCGGCGCGAT